>JAQQAC010011087.1:26261990-26277413 GCA_029783875.1 Phataginus tricuspis | reverse complement strand
GTTAAATATATCATGCCATTCTCTTCTGGCCTGTAAGGTTTCTGTTGAGAAGTCTGATGACAGTCTGATAGGTTTTCCTTTGTAGGTGATCTTTTTCCTCTCTCTAGCTGCCTTTAATACTCTGTCCTTGTCTTTGATCTTTGCCATCTTGATTATTATGTGTCTTGGTGTTGTCTTCTTTGGGTCCCTTGTGTTGGGAGATCTGTGGGCTTCCGTGGACTGTGAGACTATTTCCTTCCCCAGCGTGGGGAAGTTTTCGGCAATTATTTCTTCAAAGACACTTTCTATCCCTTTTTCTCTCTCTTCTTCCTCTGGTACTCCTATAATGCGAATATTGCTACGCTTCGATTGGTCACAGAGTTCTCTTAATATTCTTTCATTCTTAGAGATCCTTTTATCTCTCTCTGCCTCAGCTTCTTTGTATTCCTGGTCCCTGTCTTGTAATTCCTTGATCGTGTCTTGAACCTGATTCAATCTGCTGTTGAGCCCTTCGATGGCTTGTTTCATTTCTGCATTGTCTTTCCTCACTTCCCTCACTTCCTCCCTCAGCTCTTGCACATTTTTCTGTAGATCTGTCAGCATGGCTATGACTTTTATTCTGAATTCTTTTTCTGGAAGACTGTGAATGTCCATTTCTCCAGATTCTTTCTCTGGCGTGGTGTTTGTCTGAAGCTTTGTCTGTATCATATTCTTCTGTCTTCTCATGACTGTAGAATTGGTTGTTGGTAGCAAGGAGAGATAAGAAAGGAGAGACAAGAAAAAAAAGAGATTTCTACTAATAATATAAAAGTATAAGGAGAGAGAGAGAAGGGAAAAGAAAAGAAAGAAAAAGAAAAGGCAGCAACACCTAAAAGAAAACAGCAAGAACAACAACAAAACAAAACAAAACAAGACAAAACAAAACAAAACAAAACAAAAAAAACACCAAAAAGCCCACCGGGGTGGTTTCTGTGCGAATGCTGTAGGTGGCGCTATTGCTCCGCTATTCCAGAGCCGCGGCCACGTCGCTCCACACGGCCCTTTAAATCTGTGGCCGGGTGAGAATGGATGGGAGGCTGTTGAAAGAGAGGGAAAGAAAAAAAGGAAAAGAAAGGGGAGAAAAAACAAAACAAAACAAAACAAAACAAAAAAGCCACCGGGCGTGGGTTCTGCGCGAGTGCTGTAGGTGGCGCTGTTGCTCCACTATTCCAGCGCCACTATAGTTCTAGCTGGGTTGGAAACAATGGGAAGCTGTTGATCTCCGTGAGGGTCTCAATGGCGGGCACTCTTTCCCAGTCGCCAGCTACGGGGTCCAAAGCTCTCCAGGACTCCCAGCGTGCTGGGCTCAGTTCGCGGGGCTATCCGGCCCCTCTACTGAGCTCCTGTCTCTTTAAGACCGCTGGGGTAGAGCGCGCGCTTTTCTTCCCCTTTTTCTCCTTTCTTTTTCCTTCCCGGAGCCTGCCGCGGGCAACTTGCACGTTCCCGGCTGGGACCCTGTGCCCTCTGTCCCTCCAATCTCCGCTACACCGCAGATCTCCACTCCCTCCTGGCTCTGAATCCTCTCCTCCCGCCGGAGCGCTGGGGGAGAGGGGCGCTCGGTCCGCTCGCGGCTCCGTACCTTACCCGCCTTGCTGGAACTCCCGCCGGAGTGCTGGGGTGGAGGGGCGCTCCGGGCGCAGACTTCCCCTGGCTACCGGCTCTGAATCCTCTCCTCCCGCCGGAGCGCTGGGGGAGAGGAGCGCTCGGTCTGCTCGCGGCTCCGTACCTTACCCGCCTTGCCGAGACTCCCGCCGGAGTGCTGGGGTGCAGGGGCGCTCTCGTCTCGCTGGATCGTGTTTCCGTCCGGCGTGTCTGGCCGCTGGAGCTCTGGGGGGGGAGAGCGCTCGGTCCCACCGGATCGCCGCCCGTCCGTCTCACCGGCTGCCAAGTTCTCACAGGTGTAGCTGTACGCTGTGCACTTTCCTGTGTATTCTGGTCTCTCTTTTAGGGATAGTTGTATTTGCTGTATTTTCGTGAATAAATATAATGTTGGGAGGAATTTTTCTGCTAGTCCGTTCAAGACGCCATATTCCCGGAAGTTTTCGACTATATATGTTTGGGTTAATGTTTGGATTTTCTATTCTGTTCCACTGCTCTGTGGGTCTGTTTTTGTGCCAATACCAAATTGTCTTGATTACTGTAGCTTTTTAGTAGAGCTTGAAGTCAGGCATAATTCCTCCTGTTTTATTCCTCCTTCTCAGGATTGCTTTGGCTATTCGGGGTCTTTTGTGGTTCCATATGAATTTTAGAATTATTTGTTCGAGTTCATTGAACAAAGCTGTTGGTAGTTTGATAGAGATTGCGTTGAATCTTTAGATTGCTTTAGGTAGTATAGCCATTTTGACAATATTTATTCTTCCTAGCCAAGAGCATGGGATGCATTTCCATTTGTTTGTGTCCTCTTAGGAGTGTCTTGTAGTTTTCAGAGTACAGGTCTTTCACTTCCTTCGTTAGGTTTATTCCTGGTATTTTATTCTTTTTGATGCAATTGTGAATGGAATTGTTTTTCTGATTTCTCTTTCTGTTAGCTCATCGTTAGTGTATAGGAAAGCAACAGATTTCTGTGTGTTAATTTTATATCCTGCAACTTTGCTGAATTCAGATATTAGTTCTAGTAGTTTTGGAGTGGAGTCTTTAGGGTTTTTTATATACAGTATCATGTCATCTGCAAATAGTGACAATTTGACTTCTTCTTTACCAATCTGGATGCCTTGTATGTCTGTTTTGTCTGATTGCCATGGCTACGACCTCCAGTACTATGTTGAATAACAGTGGAGAGAGTGGGCATCCCTGTCTTGTTCCTGATCTTAGATGAAAAGCTTTCAGCTTCTCGCTATTAAGTATGATGTTAGCTGTGGGTTTATCATATATGGCCTTTATGATGTTGAGGTACTTGCCTTCTATACCCATTTTGTTGAGAGGTTTAATAGTGAATCGATGTTGAATTTTGTCAAATGCTTTTTCAGCATCTATGGAGATGATCATGTGGTTTTTGTTCTTCTTTTTGTTGATGTGGTGGATGATGTTGATGGATTTTCGAATGTTGTACCATCCTTGCATCCCTGGGATGAATCCCACTTGATCATGGTGTATGATCCTCTTCATGTATTTTTGAATTCGATTTGCTAATATTTTGTTGAGTAGTTTTGCATCTATGTTCATCAGGGATATTGGTCTGTAATTTTCTTTTTTGGTGAGGTCTTTGCCAGGTTTTGGTATTAGAGTGATGCTGGCTTCATAGAATGAGTTTGGAAGTATTCACTCCTCTTCTATTTTTTGACAAACTTTAAGGAGAATGGGTGTTATTTCTTCTCTATATGTCTGGTAGAATTCAGAGGTGAATCTATCAGGTCCGGGGGTTTCGTTCTTGGGTAGTTTTTTGATTACCGCTTCAATTTCGTTGCTGGTGATTGGTCTGTTTAGTTTTTCTGTTTCTTGCTTGGTCAGTCTTGGAAGGTTGTATTTTTCTAAGAAGTTGTCCATTTCTTCTAGGTTTTGCAGCTTGTTTGCATATAGATTCTCATAACATTCTCTTATAATTCTTTGTATTTCTGTGGGGTCCGTTATTATTTTTCCTTTCTCATTTCTGATTCTCTTTATGTGTGTAGATTCTCTTTTTCTCTTAATGAGTCTGGGTAGGGGTTTATCTATTTTGTTTATTTTTTCAAAGTACCAGCTCTTGGTTTTCTTGATTTTTTCCTATTGTTTTATTCTTCTCAATTTTATTTATTTCTTCTCTGATCTTTATTATGTCCCTCCTTCTCGTGACTTTGGGCCTCATTTGTTCTTCTTTTTCCAATTTCAGTAATTGTGTCTTTAGACTTTTCATTTGGGAATAGTCTTCCTTCTTTAAATAGGCCTGGATTGCAATATACTTTCCTCTTAGAACTGCCTTTGCTGCATCCCACAGAAGTTGTGGCTTTGTGTTGTTGTTGTCATTAGTCTCCATATATTCTTTGATTTCTGTTTTGATTTGGTCATTAACCCATTGATTCATTAGGAGAATGTTGTTAAGTCTCCATGTATTTGTGAGCCTTTTTGATTTCTTTCTAAAATTTATTTCTAGTTTAATACCTTTGTGATCTGAGAAGTTGGTTGGTAGGATTTCAATATTTTTTAATTTACTGAGGTTCTTTTTGTGGCCTAGTATATGGTGTATTCTGGAAAATGTTCCATGTGCACTTGAGAAGAATGTGTATCCTGTTGCTTTTGGGTGTAGAGTTCTGTAATGTCTGTTAGGTCCATGTGTTCTAGTATGTTGTTCAGTGCCTCTGTGTCTTTACTTATTCTCTGTCTGGTTGATCTGTCCTTTGGAGTGAGTGGTGTGTTGAAGTCTCCTAAAATGAATGCATTGCTGTCTATTTCCTCCTTTAATTCTGTTCGTATTTGTTTCACATATGCTGGCGCTCCTGTGTTGGGTGCATATATATTTATAATGGTTATATCTTCTTGTTGGCCTGACCCCTTTATTTTTATGTAATGTCTTTCTTTATCTCTTGCTACTTTCTTCATTTTGAAGTCTATTTTGTCTGATACAAGTACTGCAACGTCTGCTTTTTTCTCTTTGTTGTTTGCATGAAATATCTTTTTCCATCCCTTCACTTTTAGTCTGTGTATATCTTTGGGTTTGGGGCGAGTCTCCTGCAAGCAGCATATAGATGGGTCTTGCTTTTTTATCCATTCTGTTACTCTGTGTCTTTTGATTGGTGCACTCAGTCCATTTACATTTAGGGTGATTATCGATAGATATGTACTTATTGCCATTGCAGGCTTTAGATTCGTGGTTACCAACGTTTCAAGGATTGCTTCTTTACTATCTAACCATCTAACTTAACTTTCTTGTTAAGTTATTGTAAACAGCGTCTGATGTTTCTTTATTTCTCTTCCTTTCCGCTGCCCACCGCCATCTTCCCGGAAGTCTATCTCAGTTAAAGTTTTAAAGAAAAAGAACTTGGAATTTGAAGTCACTAAAATTGTCTCTCCCATGGATACCTAGTTATTGATTACTTTTTGCCCCCCAGTATGAAGGTGATGAGTTTTACCATGTCCATTTTATGAGGAGTAAAATAGCACTCTTGCAATACTGCACAATCCTACCAGAGTTAAAAAAAAAAAAAGTACATCAGATAAATATCAGTGTCTCCCAACTTCCAGGGTAAAAAGCTGTGTTATTTGTAAATACTTTCACCAGGGTGAAGTTGCAGGATCATTTTGGCTCATTCTCCGCATTACAGAGGAGATTCCAGTATCCGCTGGGAAACTGATCAGGCACCGTCGGAGATCCCGTTCAGAATAAGGAACATACCAGGAACAGTGCTGCCTCTGGGCAGAGGGGAGGAGGATGGACGCAGGGGATGGTTCAGAAGGATGGTCCGCTGGGAAGACTTTCACTTTTTACTTTATCCTCCTCAGTATATGTTGAAACACTTAAAAAAGAATCATGTTTTGTTTTTCAATAATACAAAAGAAACAAATAAGATTTTGTTTTTCAGGCTGTGACTCAAAAGATTTCCTACCTGCTTGGTTATGTTTGCCTCTGAGCAGACACAGAAGGGGCTACAGATTTGGGGCTGCCCCCTATGGTGGCAACTGTACCGTGAGAGACCTGACAAAGGGTTACATGCAAACCAGAGGTAGGAGGCGTCCCATGGCTATCTGGTTTTCTCCCAGTTTCCCTGTGATATAATGGCATGCTGCTCTGTATATATTTAAGGTGTACCGCATAATGACTTGACACGCCCATGGTAACCTTGATGTAATCCCCGCACCCAGTTTGGTCAAGCCCTCTTAATCTGGGGGCTTTTGAGAGGAGGATGGCAGAAAGAGTTGTAGTTGGACAAGAATGATGGCCAATTGCCTTTGACACCGTCCCAGCCCGAGCTCACACGGGCGCTGTGAGGACTGCTCTTTGGTGAGCACTCCTGCTCCTTCAAGGAATGGCCAGCCACAGAAATGCAAAACAACAACCAAACATTGCTCCAGTGTTGCCTAATGACTTATCTCTTGAAATTCAGTCTTTGGTGGGTCTTGCCTTCCCATGACATATAAACTACTTCTCATAAACAATGAGGGTCCTCCTGGACTCCCCGGAGGCCAACCATGCTTCCCATAGTCCGGCTCCTCCTCACTGTCCTCCGTCTCTCCTAAGCATTAGAGAAAATCTCCTTCTCAGCAAGTCTTTAACCACATGTAATTATTCCTGTCTTGATTCTAAAATCTACCCCCAGTCTGCTTTGCATACTAAAAAGGGCAAAAAATAGGTGTCTGAGAGCCGAGCATCCCTCCCAGTTGCAGGAGCAGGAACAGGTGCCTCTTCACCTTTTCACCCACAATTGCTGAGGCTGTGAAGGAAGAGCAGAACACGATGGACAGTTGACTTCCCCCTACTGGCCGGATTCCGGCTACTCAGTGCCTTTGCGGCTCACATCCGGCTGTGCTTCCTACAACAGCAAGCCTGCAGTTAAAAGCAACCACTTTTATGAGACATTGTTTTTCAAAAGCAAATACCCTCAATGCGTTGATTTAGAAGGTTTCAGGGGAGGCATGATGAGGCAGCTCGTGCAATGCCAGGCTAACTACTTTTGAAAGAGGACAATATGTTGCATTTAGAACATTCTTTTGGTGCTTATTTGATGAAATAATGTGCCATGATCAGCCGTGAGGACCGCGGTCGTGATTGACAGAGATTTCAATATCACTGTGCTAATCCCATTAGTCGCATGAGCTGGCTTGTTTTGGCCAAGCTACCTTAAAAAAGTTATTTCTTTAATGGTCAGATTGCCATGAGATCTGGAAGATTTAATGTATCATAAAACTCATTAAATGACCAGCCTGGCAGCCCCCACTGCTGGTTAGTGCCCTGGCATATGGGGGATCCTCACTGAAGACTCCAGTATCCCTTTGTGCGCCAGCACTGCAGCCCCAAGGGATGAACGCAGACTGTAGAGGGAAGTGTGTTCTAAGCCAGTGTTTCTCAAACTTGAATGTGCCTATGAGTGAAACAGATTCTGATTCAGCAGGTCTGGGATAGGGGCCTGAGAATCTGCACTGCTGACAATGTGATGTTTATAGGTTGGTCTGAGGACCACGCTTTGAAGAGCAAGGCACTGAGGAATCTCGAGGGTAGCAGCAGTAACAGCTCACACTCATCAACCACATCGTCTGCTTGTAAGTACTTGATGTGTGCTCATTTACTGAATCCTTACTTTCAACCCCACAAGGCAGATCTTACCACACTCCCCTTATCAATAAAGAAACCAGTGCACAGCCTTGCTACATAACCTAGCCCAGGTCACGCAGCTTACACGAAGCTCAAGTAAAATTCAGAGTCACGTCCCTTGATCGAACAGCGTATTTGTCTTTTGTCTCTGCTCTTGTCTTCAACCCCCACTTTCAGGATTTAATCCCTGGCCCATCTTTAGTTCAAGAGTGGTGGCTTGTTATACAGATTTTCCAGGGGCTAGTACTGAGTGATATTATGAAATTCATCTTGGAGGCCTTAGCCTTCTCTTTCTGTATCCCTTTCTCTAAAAAAAATAATCTCTGCCAATCTGGGGTGCTCACACTCCTTGCAGTTCAGAAGCAGTCTGCTAGGCAAGGCAATACGTTTCCCCAGCATAAGCTGCGGACACCCTGAGCCGAACTGCTTCAGGCGCTGTCCCTTCATGTTGAATTGGTGCCACTGATGAAGCTAGTCTGGCAGCTCTCCCAGAAGGGAAGTGGCAACGGAGAAAATAAAAACCTTTTAGAGGTTTCTGAGGGTCCTTAGGGCATCTTAGAAAACCTGTATAAGGCAAAGCAAGTATGTTTCTCATACAACATATTTCAGTTGGCATGCTTGTTCTCCGTTCACTTTACCCTTGGACCATGGTTTAGGTAGAGTTTTCTCAAATTGATACATTTTTTGTGTGAAAAAAAATTTTTTATGTTAATTTTTAAAAGATTTTAAAATAACAAATAGGTTGGTTTTGTTTATGTGACCCCACCAGGAGCACATCAGCAACCACCACCTCAGCATTTAACTGGGAAAAAGTAGACAGTGTACTTACCTTCTAAAAATAGCTCTCACAGCTCCAAAAAGATACCTGAAAGGCAAAAAGTAAGCAAGCCGAGTCAAT
This sequence comes from Phataginus tricuspis, assembly GCA_029783875.1. Taxonomy (NCBI): domain Eukaryota; kingdom Metazoa; phylum Chordata; class Mammalia; order Pholidota; family Manidae; genus Phataginus; species Phataginus tricuspis. The sequence continues at coordinate 26,269,278 of JAQQAC010011087.1, read as the reverse complement.
TCAAACTTCACTGAATTCACTCCTATGTTCCATTTTATAGAAACGAAACAGAAATCAAGTATCAAAAAGACAAGCTAGGGCACAGCATGAGAGATGTCCTTTTAAATGACCTGCTGAAGACATTAGGCAGGAGGTCAGGAGGTCTGAGCAGTAACCCCATGTGACTATGAACCTCGGTTTCCTTATCTGGGAAATGGAGAAGGTAGGCATCCAGGGCTGACATTGAGGAATTCAGTCTTACTGGGCCGCGCAGCACCAGCATGAGGCTCACCATTCAGCCAGCTTACAGCTTATTAAGCTACAACCATGGTCCTCTGCTTTCCATGGGGTCTTGGGTGCCTCATAAGACACTAATAGTTTTCTACTATAGCCAGTTGAGGTTGCTCAGAAACCTTATAAAAGTATATATATAGATATATATATGTTTTATATATATTTTTCGATTGCTAGACCAGGCGACCAGGCGACCAGGCATTATACAACACATAAATTATTCAACTCAACAGCAGTAGAAGACACTGTTCTTCCCACTAGTCCTTTGGGGCAGGAAAGCTCTTAGAGGGCTCACCTTGCCACCACGGAAGACTTTTCATATAGGCCAACAGCACTTCCTTCCACAACTAGCACACCACGCCCAACCCTCCCTGCCGATTATGCAGTTTACTTTTTCTAGCATTAGGTCTCCTTTTTGGAGCCAAGAGACTTTGTATTTTAGCCTACGATTTGCTGTTAAAAAAATACTTCCGCCAGCAGCTTTTGTTTCTCATGAACAGTTAAAACGGTAAATACGTGTTTGTTTTTCTTCCATCTTTGCATGGAACTTGCACCAGCGTTCTCCGCCTCACCCTCCGGATCTTTGTAATCTTAGCGGATTGTAAGAAGAAGCCTGCCCCAACCAGGTGACTGGTTACTGAACCCCCTGCATTTTCTGACCACTTTCCTTTGTCAGGTAGTCATTTCATTACAAAATTCTTAGGGAAGTGCCATTTCTCTAATGATGTGATTTCACCAAACAAATACATTTTCTTAGTGAAAGTTCTTCACAAGTCATGGCCTCTGTCTTTGAAATGCCCTAAACTGTCATGATGAAGAGGAAAAATAAATGTAAGGTTTGACAGAAAAGGAACAGATATTACAGAAAAATGTTGGCAAAGTTCTGGAGGTAGTGGGGAGACGTGGGAAACAGAAGGAGGCCACTTGGGTCTGTTCTACGTGCAGCCATAATGCTGTTTATTATTGTTCAGTTGTTTGTGACTTTTTCTCCCACACCCGTCCCCAGATCTCAGTGACCGGTTTTGGCTTGAGGGCTTATACGTGCAGTATATTCCGTAGGCTTGGATGACATCATAAAGATAGAACCATATCTGGGATGGAGGCTATCCCACTGTTTTCTCTAATGCTTTTGCTTTATTCCAATTTCCAATAGCCAACTGTCACTGAGTTTGCACATTTCTAAGTTACGATTATACTTACTGTTTGGAACTCTCAATGCTGCAAAATGTCAGTAGGATTTAGACACTGATGGGGAAAAGGTTTTAAAGAATATTTTAATTAACTTACAACTGCTGCTTGCAAAGTTGCTAAAAGGTCTGACTTTTTAAATTTTATATACTCTTTAGAGTGCATGGAAACGATAATGAACTTAGTGACATAAGGAAGAGTAACCATTAGTATTGCAGGGGCTGGTCATTGAAGGGCTGCATCTGATCAAGAAGGAAAAAGTTCTGAAGTCAGAGATGTTAGATCAAGTTTGAATCTGAAAAAATTCTTAGTCTGTACCTTTTTTGTTTGTTTCCCCTATAAAATAATAGAAAGATAATTACTCTCATCTACCATTCAGCAACAGTTAGAATAAACCAAAGAGGTTTTTTTTAACACAGTCTAGACTAAAAATTATTGCCAAATTGATGATAAATCACACAGTAAAAATATTTACGTTATTCTCTATAAAGCATTGTCCCTCAAAGGTTTTGCATTACTCTAACTTGTTCACAAAACAATTCAAACTGCCATAGAAAAATAAAATGTCTTTTATCTAATTTACACATAATTGTCTATAAAAAGCTTCTGAAATCTAAATAACCCATTTTTAAAGACCAGTGCAGTTAAAAGGAAGGGAGGTATTGTAACCAGTTTTAAGTAACAGGTACTAAAATGAATAGAAATGAAAGTTTTTGATCCCCCACCCCACCTTTCAAAATTACACATCTTAAATTAATTCCCTTAGATTTTTCAGCTGCTTTCTGAGAAGCAGGGTACCTGAAAAGAACAAAATGTTTCCTGCCACACAATGGTCCTTCTTAATTTGATTCTGTAAGCAAAAACCCAACAATATTCCATGAGACCATTCCACACTATTTTATCCTTTTCTTTTCTTTTTTTAATGTTTCACTTTCAGGATCAGGGAGGGGAGGGGAAAGACTAAAACAAACTAATTTTTGGTCAGTTTATTCCTTTTGCAAACAGTTTGAAGACTAACCAATTTGTACATACAAATCTGGGGCATTAACAGGTGGGGACCCTAAATCCACATGCACACAAGCCCCAACTGTTTGTATGCCAAGCTATTTGTAAGCCCGATTGGACAGGAGAGAGCTTCATTCTTTTGTCAACTGTCAGTCTAAAAACAGTAACCTGCCCGGGGTATGGGAGCACTAAATCTTGTGTCCTACAACTGTATAATGAACAGCCTGTTTCATTAGTGGGACAATTCACTCCACAAATCCAGCTCAAACAACTTATTTCACAATTTGTGAGCAGAATTCAATTTAGGGGGAGCCATCAGAGGGAGGAGAGAGGGAGGCAGAGGAGTAGGTGAGCAGCACATAATATACCAAGGGATCGATGTGTTGGGACAAGTGTCCCAGGCAGTTTCGCCTGCACTGGGCTGCGGCTCGTGAGGCCATGGCATGCAGCTCAGTGGAACAGGGGGACCGCAGCGTTAGGCCAAGTGTCTCGAGGGGGGGTGTAAACACCCCAAACCTAACAACAGATTTTCCTTTCTTCCCGCACCACTTGTTAAGTGTCAGAGCAAATCTTTTGAATGGCAGTCCAGTTTACTTAGAGGCCCTTTCTTCAAAAGACACTCTATGCATTTTCTGAAGCCCATTCCAGGCTGCCTCGGGAATAAATTTGGCCCGCATCTCGCACACACAAAAAAATGTCTTTTTCCTCCACATCTTGACTATAAAAATCCACATGGAGAGCCCCTAAGGTTTCAGAGTCTCTGGATTTAGCTTTAATACAAATTAAATACTTTGAAGATTATACAATCAAATACTTTTTTTTTTTTTGCTCACAATAAAACCTCTCATTTTTAATGTTATCCATGTATAGATTCTGCTGAACGGGAAAATTTCAAGCAGCAAATGGTCATAGAATAACTGGATCTTAATAATATCCTTTACGTACACAGCACTATTAATTCAAACCAAGTAAACAGCCAGCAGGCTGCATTTCGGATGTTCTCAGAATCCCACACAGGAGACCAGTGCTTATTGTATCAAGTGTGTTTCTGTGTTAACTCAAAGTGCGTGATGGAAGATCTCTGTCATAACATCAAACATTTTCCAACTAGTTTTGAGCAGAGATGCTGGGTTTTCACTTTGAGATGTTCTAAAATGTTTAAATAAGCTGAAATGTTTGAGGAATCTTTGTTGCAGTTCAGTTTTGCTTTATGGTGTTATTTTTTATTTCTTTTGGCAATTAAATTTTTAAATGACCAAATAGGAAAGTCCTCTGAAAATTAGGATGTCACTCTCACAGAAATTTAAATTGGAACTCTTTGGGGTAATAATTTGGAAGATATTTTCCTTTTAATAAGTAGTTTGTTTATATTCTTATAATACTGTTTTTTAAGTTAAGTAATAGAAACTAAGTTATTGAATTATTGAAAACTCTTTAAAAAGTGAATACTCTTCATTTCTGTTGCTATCCACCTGCTCCATAACGAATAGTCAATCAGGCAAACCAGGAATTGGGCCCTAAATGCTTCTTATTTATCCACCCAGAAAATTGTATGCCATTATGCTGTCATAATTTTTAGTAGATAGCTATTCACATCTTTGGCTTATGAAGATTTCAAAGCTAAATGCAATAGTTACAAAGCTCTTCTATAACCGCTGCTGGATTCCCGTCACACAGATAGTAAGAGATGCATCCTTTCACCTCTTCTGAAGGAGAGAAAAGCTAAAGTGTAGCTCACAGTGCGGAACACCCTGCCATTCAGGGCGGTGTTCAGCCTACCCCGACCGTGATGGTTTAGTATGTTCCACGGAACAATTTCTCCCCAGCTCCAGACTGTGGTAGCCCTTGAGAAAGTTAGCTGATCTTTGCTTTCCCTATGCAAACTCCAGGCTAACTGAGAAAAAATCCCAGATAGCCAGGCTGATCCAAGAGCCCACTGGGTTCTGCCATGGCAGGAATTCTATGAATACTAATGGGGACACGCAGTCTCGTGCAGCCTCGCAGAGAATTCGGTCTCATCACCCAGAAATTCTGCTTCGTCACCGTCCTTTCTCGGGCCAGAACTGCTTTGACTCCCTCTTTGCTTCCACATCATTTAAGCCTTTCTGCACTCCCTCAAATCCATCCGCGGGGCCTCCGCTGATCATTATCGTAGGGTTTCCAGGACTTCCCAAGAGGCTCCGGCGGCCCTTCCAGTACCACACCTACTCGTGCAGAATGTCTGAGCACCAAAGGACAGAATAAGGAGTAAGAATAAGAAATACTCCACCTAGAGATGTCCACTGCCAACAGACTGGAAGCCATTCTTCCTGATGTCTCTCTATCATTTGTACATCTTACTTAATAAAAATGACACCATACCATACATGCCATTTTATAAGCTGCTTGTTTTTGCCCATGAATGGAGATGATTTTCCATATCACTGACTTTATGTATGCATATTTCTTTTGAAAGGCAGCCTAAGAGTCCCTCTTATAGATACTCCTTAATTATCTAATTAAGCCCTTTTGGTGGGCCAGTTAGGGAGTATCCATTCTTTTCATATCATAAAGAATGTTGACATGAGCATCTTTGTACGACAAACATTTTTGTGTCTTTCTCTGGTTATCTGTGAAAGACTTAAAAGAGGAATCCTTGGGTCAAAGGATAGATGTGTTTTCGTATATGTCCTCAAGCTGTCCTCTGGGAATTTATTATATAATATGAATCCTGCCAGCTGAGTCTTTGGGGGCAGAGCACCCAGTGGCCGGGAAGCCTTACGGACCTTTATACTCCAGCCGTCTTGCAGCCTGCAGCTTTTATGCCTGGGAACTGCGGTTTGTTCTGTGTTCCCTCTAGGTTCTCATCAGAGCAAGTTACAGTGTAGCTCTACTGCCTCCTCCTTTCTTTTTCTTGCCTAAATAGCATATATTTTAGGGACCAATTTCCTAAAGCTTACAAAAGTTTTGTGAATTATTCAAACTGGTGACATAACAGGAAATTTTTAATCCTTATGTTTTATATGTTCTCTGACTTAGTTGTCCTGTGGATAATCTTAACACGGCCTTCTCTCATTTTGTCCCCTTTCTTTGTCATTTTATGTGATAGGGCAAACTCTAGCACATGCCTTTTACCTGTTGCTGGAGTAGTCAGTTTTATTTTTAGTAAACATTTATTCATCAAATTCCTTAAAGACCAAAACACAGAGCAAGAAAACATATCGCCATCTCTCCAAGTGGTGACCTAATTCAAACCTGTCCTCTTGGAACTTCACACGAGTGTTTGGCCTGTTCGTGAATTTGCTGCTCCCTGGTGGCCGGAATGTGGTATTTCAGCTTAAACCAAAGAACTACAGAGATTTTTACGAGTTTAGCTCTTTGGCATCTCACAATAAACCATGTTTTCTCTTCATAAAATAGGATTCATTTTTGGCTTTAAAAAATAACTATCTCTACTGGTGCAGTAAATATGAGATTTGGTTAAAAAGAAAAAACAAAGAAAGGAAAAAGGAGATCCTGTTTTCATGACTTCATCATTGTGTCAATGATGCACCTTGTTCCACATGAGGTAAGAGCAGCAGCCTTTGTGTCCTATTCAAATGAATTTGCGAGTGTCTGGGGTAATTTTCCGTGAAGGGACAGGAGGAATGAACACAGCCAAGGTTGTGGTATGACATCAAGACTGGTTGGTCTCTCTGTGACTGAGCGCCTCCCCTCCCTGCCTCTCATCTGGTGCTCCGGCAATCATCCGCTTAGACACTGGGGGTCCCCCGGAGCTTTGCTTCTTTGATGTGAGTATGCATGGATTCCTACATTTGCATATTTTGACATTCTTCATTTCCAACAGCTGTGGGCTAAACACTTGCAGGCAGTGAGTGGTTTCATTCTGTAAGCTACCAGGATGCTTGCCAAAAGTTTAATGTTTTCTTATACCATATGTAAAGCTTTTAAAAATGCTTAGTCTTCTTTTCTCTTATTTCTAACGGTCTTGCCCTCAGTTTTATATGTGGCTGGTGAATCTGGGTGTCATGTTGTTTTCTACTGCAGTTTAATTTCTTTCTCTTAAAAAATTGAATGTACACTGCTTCCTTTTTCTTCGTCATCCATAGAGTTGACTCATATTTGTGATTTCTACACTCACCAAATTATGTCAGTAGAGAATTTGTTCAACTTCTTTGATTCTAATTAGGTGGTTCCTGAGAATTGTTGAAATAGCAACCTCTGAATGGAAAAATAGAACCAGGAATTTGAATTTATTAAATCCCTAGAAGGCGAACTCCCTGAACGTGTGGAGTTTTTTGTCTTTGTTCACGACTATATTTTTAGCAGTGCCTGGGGCATACTAGGCACTCACTAAATATTTTTAAAATATTTATGGACTGCATGCATGAATGAGGGAATCTAATAAAAAAGAATTCTTTACTTTGAAAAGTTCAATGTGTAGTGATTCAAATTCCCTTTCTCACTCTCTCATTGATTTTTATGTGAATCAAAGCCCTGTGACTGTCAAGTGTCTTAAATTATCTGAATCTCAGCTACCTCATCAATAAAATAAACACTTGGTGACCTCTAAAGTCCAGACCTAAACCTGTATCATGTATGGGATGCACAGGTATCAGCGATGGTCTAACCTGTTCATCTGCTGCCAAGAAAAGATCTTTCCAAATGCAAATTTCCCAAAACTATTTGGGAAAGGAAGCACTGCAGAATGTGAGTATGATCTCCAGGTAACACGACTGAAGGATAATGTTGGTTTGGATGCACAGGCCCCCTCGCCCTCTCTCTCTCTCTCTCTCCCTTCCTTCCTTCCTTCCTTCCTTCCTTCCTTCCTTCCTTCCTTCCT
>JAQQAC010011087.1:26164148-26261980 GCA_029783875.1 Phataginus tricuspis | reverse complement strand
CCTTCCTTCCTTCCTTCCTTCCTTCCTTCCTTCCTTCCTTCCTTCCTTCCTTCCTTCCTTCCTTCCTTCCTTCCTTCCTTCCTTTCCTCAGCCTCATGGCTACATCAGGCAATTAATTGATGGATACTCTGAATAGAAGGAATTTGAAAATGATTCAGAGAAGAAATAAGGCATTTTTCAGGTTTTCCATACTTAAAGTACAATACTTTGTGCTTTCAAACCTGGGGAAACAACATAAGGCTTCAGTGGTGTAACTAGAATTTTCTTGGTTAACACCATCTTAGTTATAATAATACAGTGCTCTGAAAAATAAATTTTAAGACAATATATTGAGTATAACCACATTTTGTAAGTAGCTGGATATGTTCTGGGATGAATTTATTTAGTCTATTTTAAAATGACTTAAAGTGGTAGAATTGCTTTTCACAGACTAATCTGTATTTTGATGGTTCTCACCTTTAAATGTGTTCTTCTTGCCTGGGTATTTCCATGTCGTTATATTTGCCTCACTAGTTCTTTCTAAATTCATTAAAGGAAAATGCTTGAGGAATTAATCTCTGATATAATTTCTTTATAGACACTTAATCCTATAAGTGAAATATCCATCTATTTGTTTAGTTTCTTTTCTTAACATTATATGCCTGGTTCCAATATATTAACTTGGTTGGTATTATTGCGCTAAAATGTAGAGGAGATTGTAAAGACCCATCCACTTAATAAAAACTAATACATCTTTGAGAAGGGAAAGAGAATGTAAGTCAGGAAATCCCTGTGACTCTCCATAGAACAATGGGGAAAATATCTTGTGGGCCCAACACAAATACTTCACTTTGAAATTTAATTGAATTAAGATAAATTTAGTTTTAAATGATGGTTTTATTTAATCACTTACTTTTGTTTCAGGGAGATAGTTTTAAAGAGGAATAAAGAATGGGAAAATAGGGAAAGAAGGAAAGAAGGAAGGAAAGACAAAGAAAAGAAAGAAAGAAAGAGAAAGGGAGAGAAAGAAGGGAATGAGGGAGGAAGGGAGGAAGAAAACAAGGTCGGTGTGAGCTGATGTTAGGCAGTACCCCCTGCTTATCCGAGTAGAGAATGTTACCTGATAAAAGCTTTCAAATGCAGGGCAACTCAGAGGAGCCTCAAAGCCCCTTCCTTCCTTCCAGTCCCCCAGTTTCACCTCTCTTCCAAATTTTTCTTTCCCTCTCAACTTCCTATGATGCACTGGTCACTCGGGATACAATGGTGACAACATGGACCTGGTACACATACTTGGAGCTGATCTTCACCTTGGGAGGACAGAGACAAAGCAGAAAACCACACAGATTATATAAACCATGTTATAAATTCTGATAAATGCTATGATGAAAGTGACAGAAGAGGGTACACAGTGGGACAAAATTAGACTGATGGGTCAGCAAAGACCACTCTAAGAAGTACAATATTAAACTGAGCCTTGAAGGATGAATAAAAGTTATCCAGGAGCGACAGGCATGTGTGCATGTGTGTCTGAGGGGCTGCAGAAGGTGCTGAGCCCAGGCAGAATGAACAGCAGGTGCAAAAGCCCTGAGATGAAAAAGGCTAAAGGTCTTAGAGGAGCTGAGAGGTGGCCAGAGTCTCCAGTAGGAGGGGAGCCAAGCTGGAAACGACCGTCGGGTGGGGACTAGCATAGGCAGAGCCTCATGTGGGCGTGTCAGTCCCTTTGGATGCTGTCTGGAACATCCTTGGGAATCTGCTGAAGGGCACTGAGTAGGAGGTTAACACGATTTGAGTTTTAAAGAGATTTTAATAATTCTGTGATTTTTCTGACCACCCTATAGGGAATGGATTGCAGTTATCTGAGTTGAGGAGTGCTGCAATCCATCTAACCAAAGTCTCAAGAGGAGCATAGTTGTAGGAACCAGCTCTTCAGGTTCGAATCCCAGCCCCACACATTATTAGCTCTGTGGCCTTAGGCATGTGAGTTAAGCTTTCTGTGCTCCTTTCTTTATTTGTAAAAGGAGGGTGATAATAAAATCAGTATGAGGGCCGTTATGAGGGTGAGCTGAGCCTAAATCTGGCGGAGGAGTGCTTGACAGGCTGCACCATTAGGACGTCCTATTCTTGACCTTGCTCTTGTAAGCCACAGTCCTGTCAAATGGTAAAACTCAATGAAACCTTGTTAGTGGAACGACATTTTAAATGTTTTCCAGGCAAAGTAGCCTATAGAGAATCCTGGAAGAAAACAAGCAAGTGAACAAATCACCATGATCTTGGAAACTCATTGCATTTATGAGATACCTTAACATGGGGACAGTTTTAATGAAGCCTGAGGAGTCTTCCAGGGGCAGTGAACCAGCCCAGTCTTCCTACTTTAATTTAATCCAGCAAACTGCAGAATATCTGCTACCTGCAAGGTACTGATATCAGTTAAGATGGTTTTGGCTGCAAGAGACAGAAAACTCCTGCTCCACCAGCTTAACCCAGGAAGCCCTTGAATATCGTACATGGCAACAGACCCAGAGGAAGGGCGGCCCCGGCTCCGCCTCTGGGTCTCTTTGGCTGCGCCCCCTCCTGCTGCCGGCTTGGTCCTCAGGCTGGTGTCCCGATGGCTGCTCTTGTCCATGTGGCCCATCAAGACAGACAACCTCCCTCATCAGCAGAGGAACAATATGTTCTGTAACTCCTTTTAAGAGCAAGGAAACCTTCCCTGGAAGGCCCTCTGCAGACTACATCATAGCTGACAGACCACAAAACAGGCCGTGTCTATGCTGGAACTGGTCACTGGCAAGGGAAACGCAGCCGTCTCGTCTGCTTTACACTCCTGATGGCTCACGTCTTTGGGTCACAGCCTCCTCTGAAGCATATGGACAAAGTAGAGAAGGAGACACCTGAGCAAAATCTGTATCCTGTCAGGATGGAGGTGAGAGGTATCTGGTTAGGTGGCCAACAGCACCTGCTACCTCACTGTAGGACAGACCATTGCCCTCAAAACCTCACACTCCAGGGAGGAGACGGAGACACAGAATTTGAACACTGATCAGGGTGTGGTAATTACTGGAAGAGAGTTTTGATCAAAGGACACGGAAGTGTGGAAGAAAACTTGATTAATTTCTCCTGGCTGGTATCAGGGCTGGTGATATCTGACCAACTCACTGAAGAATTGAGTCGTAAGAATCAGCTGAAATACAGATTTCTGTAGAAAATGTTTTTTACCATGTTCCTAAAACCAAGATTGATTTTTTCCAATTTATGAAACAAAATTTTAATTCCGTTAAAATAAAGAGAACACCTTTTTATGATTATTTGGGTTTTCCAATAAGATACTGAGCTTCGTGTTTACCCTGAGTGGCAATAACTTGTGGAACAAAGCTGTTTTGGGGGCAGGCAAAGAAAACCTCATTAGATTCCTAAAAGGATATGTTGGTATAGCAAAAGAAAAATAATTGGTTTCAAAATTCAGAAACTTGAAGATTCAAGATGGCGGCATGAGAGATGAGACAGAGAACTCCTCCCAAAACCACATATAGTGTGAAAATATAGGTAATACAATTAACCCTAAAACAGCAAGAGGAAAGAAGGCTGCACCAGACTGCATACAGACCTCAGAACAGAGCACACCTCACAAAACAGGGTAATGTATGAAAGCCTTGATCTGGTGGGACCCGAGCCCTACCCCCACCCCAGCTCAACGGCGGGAGGAAGAGAAACAGAGCGGGGAGGGGGTGGAAGCCTGGGAATGCTGAACACCTAGCTCTTCAGATCTGCTTTGCGGGCAGAAACCTACATTGTGTGGTGCTCTGGAGGACGGAGCGCTGGGACAGGTGGAGTGCTTGAGAGACAGATTCCAGCCATTTGTGGAGGACGGGATCCACACCCGGCCACTCTGAGACAAGGGAAAGGCAGGCAGTCTGACAGGCTTCCTAGCAGCAAGAGGGCTGCTGAAGGGTGGGGTTTGCACAGAGCTTGCTGTGCGGAGAAGGGATAGGGGGACAAGGTTGACTTGGTGCGCTCTGCCCAGCAGATTGGGAATTTTGGGGAGCTTCAGGCACTCCATCCCCCTGGCTGACTACTCAGCCCCAAGGCCCCCCACTGTGATATGCAGCCTGCCGAGCCTTCCTCCTGGCCTGACAGCATTGGCTTGCAAACCAGCAGTCACTGCTTTGGGGTCAGGCCAGCCAGAGGGAGGCCCCACCTACAACAGCTAGAGACGCCAAGCACAGAGGCTTACACCTGTGTGCTTGGCCCACTGGCTCTGATACGGGAGACAGGCAGGGCAGACGGGAATCAGGAAACAGATCTTTCCTTCTCCCAGGCACCAGCGTTGCTCCCCTACGACCCCCAATCTCACTCTAGGGGCTGAGCAGCTCCAGCGAATGGAGCTTGTGGGCATTAGCGGGTACCACACAGAAATATGAAACATCAAAAGAAAATGGTTCAGACCAAAATCTCACAAACCCCAGATAAAGGGCCAAATGAAACTGAACTCACCTATCTTCCTCAAAGAGAGTTCAAAATAAAAATCATAAACATGCTTATGGAGGTACAGAAAAATATTCAAGAACTCAGGAATGAATTTAAGACGGAGATTCAATCATTAAGAAATTCCATATCTGAAATGAGATTTAAAAGCAGACTACATGTAGTAGAAGAGACAGTGGATGGAATAGAAATTAGACAAGAGAAATACAAAGAAGCTGAGGCACAGAGAGAAAAAAGAATAAGAATGAAAAAATATTGAGACAACTGTGTGACCAATACAAACAGAACAATATTCACATAATAAGGGTACCAGAAAAAGAACGGGAAAAAAGGCTAGAAAATGTCATTGAGGAGGTAATTGCTGAAAACTTCCCCAATCTGGGGAAGGAGATCGTCTCACAAGCCATCAAGATACACAGATCTCTCAACACAAGGGACCCAAGGAAGAGAACATCAAGACATTAATAATTAAAATGGCAAAGATCAAGGATAAAGACAGACTTTTAAAAGCAGCTACAGAGAGAAAAAGATCACATACAAAGGAAAACCCATCAGGCTATCATCAGATCTCTCAACAGAAACCTTACAGGTAAGAAGGGAGTGGCATGATATATTTAATGCAATGAAGCAGAAGGGCCTTGAACCAAGAATACTCTACCCAACAAGGTTATCATTTAAATTTGAAGGAGGGATTAAACAATTTTCAGATAAGCAAAGGCTGAGAGAATTAACCTCCCACAAACCACCTCTACAGTGCATTTTGGAGGGACTCCTATAGATGGAAGTATTCTTAAGACTAAATAGATGTTGCCCGAGGAATAGACAAAGAGTACAGAATATGATTCATAACATACAAAGAATGGAGGAGGATGAAAAAGGAGAAGAAAAGAATCTTTAGGTTATGTTTGTAATAGCATATGAAGTGAGTTAAATTTGACTGTTAGATAGTAAGGAATTACCCTTGAACCTTTGGTAGCCACAAAGCCTGCAATGGCAATAAGTATATACCTATCGATAATCACCCTAAATATAAATGGTCTGAATGCACCAATCAAAAGACGTAGAGCCACTGAATGAATAAAAAACCAAGACCCATCTATATGCTGCCTACAAGAGACTCACTTCACTGGAAGACATACGCAGACTGGAAGTAAAGGGATGGAAAAAGATATTTCATGCAACTAATAGGGAGAACAAAGCAGGAGTTGCAGTACTTGTTTCAGACAAAATAGACTTTAAAACAAAGAAAGTCACAAGAGACAAGGACATTACATAATGATAAAGGGGTCAGTCCAAGAGGATATAACTATTACAAATATCTATGCACCCAACACAGGATCACCTACATATGTGAAACAAATACTAACAGAATTAAAGGGGGAAATATAATGCAATGCATTCATTTTGGGAGACTTCAACAAACCACTCACTCCAAAGGACAGATCAACCAGACAGAAAATAAGTAAAGCGATAGAAGCACTGAACAACGTATTGGAACAGATGGACATAATGGACATCTACAGAATACTCCATCCAAAAGCAACAGGATACACATTCTTCTCAAGTGCACATGGAACATTTTCCAGAATAGATCATATACTAGGCCACAAAAAGAGCCTCAGTAAATTAAAAAAGGTTGAAATTGTACCAACCAGCTTCTCAGATCACAAAGGTATGAAACTAGAAATAAATTACTCAAAGAAAATTAAAAAGCCCACAAACACATGGAGGCTTAATAACATGCTCCTAAATAACCAATGGATCAATGACCAAATAAAAACAGATCAAGCAATATATGGAGACAAATGACAACAATAATTCAACACCGTAAAACCTGTGGGATGCAGCGAAGGCTGTGATAAGAGGGAAATATATTGCGATACAGGCCTACTTCAGGATTGAAAAACAATCCAAAATGAACAGTCTAAACTCACAATTGATGAAACTAGAAAACAAAGAACAAATGAGGACCAAAGTCAGTAGAAGGAGGGACATAATAAAGATTAAATCAGAAATAAATAATATTGAGAAGGATAAACAATAGAAAGAATCAATGAAAGCAGAAGATGGTTCTTCATGAAGATAAACAAAATAGACAAACCCCTAGCCTGACTTATCAAGAAAAAAAGAGAGTCTACACACATAAACATATTCAGAAATGAGAAAGGAAAAATCACTATGGACACCACAGAAATACAAAGAATTATGAGAGAGTACTATGAAAAATTATATGGTAACAAACTGGATAACCTAAAAGAAATGGACAACTTTCTAGAAAAATATAACCTTCCAAGGCTGACCCAGGAAGAAACAGAAAATTGGAGTAGACCAATTACCAGCAAAGAAATTGAATTGGTAATCAAAAAACTACCTAAGAACAAAACTCCTGGACCAGATGGTTTCACTGCTGAATTTTATCAAACATTTAGTGAAGACCTAATACCCATCCTACTTAGTTTTACCAAAAGTAGAAGAGGAGGGAATACTCCCAAACTCATTCTACAAGGCCAACATCACTCTAATACCAGAACCAGGCAAAGACACCACAAAAGAAGAAAATTACAGACCAATATCCCTGATGAACGCAGATGCAAAAATACTCAACAAAATATTAGCAAACCCAATTCAAAAATACATCAAAAAGATCATCCATCATGATCAAGTGGGATTCATCCCAGGGGTGCAAGGATGGTACAACATTCAAAAATCTATCAACATCATCCACTACATCAACAACAAAAAAAGGACAAAAACTACACGATCAGCTCCATAGATGCTGAAAAAGCATTTGACAAAATTCAACATCCATTCATGATAAAATCTCTCAACAAAATGGGTGTAGAGGGCAAGTACCTCAACATAATAAAGGCCGTATATGACAAACCCACAGCCAACATTATGCTTAACAGCAAGAAGCTGAAAGCTTTTCCTTTAAGAATGGAAACAAGACAAGGATGCCCACTCTCCCTACATTTATCCGACATAGTTCTAGAGGTCCTAGCCATGGCTATCAGACAACACAAAGAAAAGGCATCCAGATTGGTAAGGAAGAAGTCAAACTGTCCCTGTTTGCAGATGACATGATACTGTACATAAAAAACTCTAAAGAAGCCAATCCCAAACTACTAGATCTAATATCTGAATTCAGTAAAGTTGCAGGATACAAAATTAATGCACATAAATCTGTTGCATTTCTGTACAGTAACGGTGAACTAGCAGAAAGAGAGGAAAACTATTCCATTCACAATTGCATCCAAAAGAATAAAATACCTAGGAATAAACCTAACCAAGGAAGTGAAAGACTTATACTTAGAAAACTACAAGACACTCATGAGAGAAATTAAAGAAGATACCAATAAATGGAAACACATCCTTTGCTCATGGATAGGAAGAATTAATATTGTCAAAATGGCCATCCTGCCTAAAGCAATCTACAGATTCAATTCAATCCCTATCAAAATACCAAGTGTTCTTCAATGAACTAGAGCAAATAGTTCTAAAATTCATATGGAACCACAAAAGACCCCGAATAGCCAAAGCAATCCTGAGAAGGAAGAATAAAGTGGGGGGAATTACTCTCCCTGAATTCAAGCTCTACTACAAAGCCACAGTAATCAAGACAATTAGGTACTGGCACAGGAACAGACCCATAGACCAATGGAAAAGACTAGAGAGCTCTGATATAAACTCAACCCTATATGGTCAATTAATATATGATAAAGGAGCCATGGATATACATGGGGAAATGACAGCCTCTTCAACACCTGGTGTTGGGAAAACTGCACAGGTACATGTAAGAGAATGAAACTGGATTATTGTCTAACACCATACACAAACGTAAACTCAAAATGGATCAAAGACCTGAGTGTAAGTCGTGAAACCATAAAACTCTTAGAAAAAATCATAGGCAAAAATCTCTTAGACATAAACATGAGCAACTTCTTCATGAATATATCTCCTCAGGCAAGGGAAACAAAAGCAAAAATGAACAAGTGGGACTATATCAAACTATAAAGCTTCTGTACAGCAAAGGACACCATCAGTAGAACAAAAAGACATCCTACAATATGGGAGAATATATTCCTAAATGACATATCCTATAAGTGGTTGACATCCAATGTATGTAAAGAGCTCACGCACTCAACAAACAAAAAGCAAATAAGCCAATTAAAAAATGGGCAGAGGAGCTGAACAGACACTTCTCCAAAGAAGAAATTCAGATGGTCAACAGGCACATGAAAAGATGCTCTACATCAGAGAAATGCAAATTAAAAGCACAATGAGATATCACCTCACACCAGTCAGTATGGCCGCCATCCAAAAGACAAACAACAACAAATGTTGGCAAGGATGTGAAGAAAGGGGAACCCTCCTACACTGCTGGTGGGAATGCAAATTAGTTCAACCATTGTGGAAAGCAGTATGGAGGTTCCTCAAAAAACTCACAATAGAAATACCATTTGACCCAGGAATTCCACTCCTAGGAATTCACCCTAAGAATGCAGCAGCCCAGTTTGAAAAAGACATATGCACCCCTATGTTTATCACAGTACTATTTACAATAGCCAAGAAATGGAAGCAACCTAAGTGTCCATCAGTAGATGAATGGATAAAGAAGAGGTGGTACATATACACAATGGAATATTATTCAGCCATAGGAAGAAAACAAATCCTACCATTTGCAACAACATGGATGGAGCTAGAGGGTTTTATGCTCAGTGAAATAAGCCAGGCAGAGAAAGACAAGTATCAAATGATTTCACTCATCTGTAGAGTATAGGAACAAAGAGAAAATTGAAGGAACAAAACAGCAGCAGACTCACAGAGCCCAAGAATGGACTAACAGTTACCAAAGGGAAAGGGACTGGGGTGGATGGGTGGGAAGGGAGGGTAAGGGGGAAAAAGGGGTATTACGATTGGCACACATAATGTAGCGGGGGAAGGGAGAGCACGGGAGGGCTGTACAACACAGAGAAAACAAGTAGTGATTCTATAACACCTTTACTATGCTAATGGACAGTGACTGCGATGGGGTATGTGGTGGGGACTTGATAATAGGGGGAATCTAGTAACTATAATATTACTCATGTAATTGTACATTAATAATAGCAAAATAACAACATTCAGAATCTTGCAAATAAATAAAAATAAAGAGAACGTACAGTGTACCCTCATAACCATTTCTAAGCGTGTAGTTCAGTAGTAAGTTGTAAGTAGTTTCACACAGTTGTGTAGCCACACTCCAGAACTGTTTCATCTTGCAAAACTGAAACTTTGTCCCCATTAAACAGCAACTCCCGTTTCCTCCTTCCTCCACCCCCTGGCAATCACCATTTTACTTTCTGTTTCTATAATGGAAGTACTTTGGATATGTCATACAGGTGGAATCAGATAATATTCGTTCTTCCATGTTTGGCTTATTTTATTTAGCTTAATGTCCTCAAGGTTCCTCCACGGTGTAGCAGGTGTAAGAATTCCTTTCCTGTTTTTAAGGCTGAGTTAACATTCCACTGTCTGTCTAGCCCAGAATTTGCTAATCCATTAATCCACGGAGGGGTATTTAGGTTGCTGCCCCCTCTTGGTTATTGTGAATAATGCTGCTAAACACTGATGCATGAGTATCTATCTATTCAAGTCCCTGCTTTCAGTTGGATGTAGACCAATGAGTGGAGTTGTCAAGCTTGATTCTTGAATTCTCCAATGGAAAAGAGTGTTTATTGTAAAGATGATAGCTGAAGGTGGACGTATATACCTGCTGAAGTCTTGCTGTCCAATGTGGTACCTGGTCCTGAGGCATCATTAGAGGTGTCAGGACATGGTTGGATACATAGTATCTCAGCCCCAGCCCCATTTCCTGAGCGTCTACAAGTCCTAGGGATCTGCAGGTGACTCAAATGCATGTGGAGGTTTGAGAAGCCTGCTCCCAGCACACCTTTATCTGCCAGGAGCCTACGATCAGGAGCTTGAGATGTATCTTGCTCTCTCAGGTTTTACCGAAATTCAAAAATTTGCTCTTGTCTCCCTTTTGTGCGACGTACAAATCACTTGCTCTCAGAAACTTGATATTTCACGTTGCAGCTGCAGATTTCTTCCGTTTTCCCATTTACTGTTTCATCTGCCTTTAAAAGAGGGAGGAATGAGATCGGCTGGAATTGGAGGAGGAGGCCCACAGAGAGGTGACTGCTAATTAAGCCCCATCTTGAAGATGATTAGTTTAATACATCAACAAAGCAAACAAACAAAAAAGAGCCTATTTTAGTTTTGGTTGAGAAGAGAAGGATGGAGGAAAACAGAAGTATGTGAGAAGAATTCCTAAGTGACTGATAAATAGGCTTAAGTTATCTAAACTGGTACCAAGAGCAACTTACTATGTTTTGCATCATCTAAATTTCCAAATGCCTGGAGTATATTTGTAAACATGGCAATCTAACATTTTATTGAACAGCACATTCATATTCAAATTAGCATAGATGAGGATTTACCAGCTGATCGCACAGTGTGAATGATCGTAACTAACTGTCAGGTCAGAAAGTTGCACAGATAATAGTACTAATGCGACCAGCACGAAACCGCAGCAATGACTTACAGTAGCGAATCCATGAATGTTAAGCTTGCTGCCCAAGGCCCTGCACAAGAAGGAACGAGTCTGGGTTAGGCCAACATGTGGAAAGTAACAATGACCCACGGCAGAGAATGGGGCAAGCACTTTGCAGCAAATGCTGGGTCCCCAACATTGACCTCGGTCACTTCCCTCCGAGGTGGCTCGGCCCCTCGCAGCGGGAGGCCTGGCTTTCCTAGGCTGCCATTGTGGGCGAGGTGGAAGCTACCTGTGGGATTTGTCCCCTCCTAATAACATGTAGACCCAACAGGCAGCCCTGATGAGGGCTGGGGTCTGAGGCCAATTCCGATAAAGCTGCTGAAGGCAACGCACAGAAACAAACCCCCTGATTTTCAGGAAGGGGACTTCCCAGCATTAGTGCTGCCTTCTCAGCAGGTCTGGTTGGTGATCTGAAGCCTGGTGTTGGGCAGGCACCTGAAGGAAGCACCTGTTCTTTGGGCCCTGGGCACGCCTCTGTCCGTGTGGGAGCCTGAACAGTCAGCCAGCAGCGCTAGGGGCTCCAGCCAGGCCTCTGCCCAACACTGGGAAAAGCAGAACAAGCCTGCCTCTGCCCACCGCCTCGTGCCTGCTCCACCTCCAGCCCCCAGGGGGAAAGATAGATCCCGTCCTTATCCCTGTCCCCACCTTCAGCTCCTTCCCTTTCTACCTCTGCCCCTCTCTCCCATCTCCATGGGTATCTATCTACATCACCTCTAGCAACCATCGATCTGTCATCTATTATCTATCATCATCTATCAACTATCCGTCTGTATATATGTATCATCTACATTTATCTGTCTATTGCAGATACACAATTGGTCAAGCACCATGTATCACTTCCCTGATTAAATTATCAATGACTCCCTATTGCCAACAAAAAGCCCAAGCTTTTTACTCTAACACTGAAAGTCTTTCATGACCTGTCCCACCTTGGCTTTTTAGCCTTTTCTACCCGCTCCCCCTCCTCGCTCCCTTCCTTCCTTCCTCCTCTCCCTGCTCCGTGGTGCTAGGCCCAAGACATCGCTACTCACTCCCACCCTCCCTCGGTCCCCCTTCCTCACCTCTTATTTCCCCTCCCCCACCCCCATCACCGCCAGGGGCTGGTCCCAGAGCCATGCTGGGGGGGGGGTGTCCCCCCACGTCCCCTACTCTTTCCTCTCAGCCTCTCTTTGAGGTTCCCTCTGGGATGCTTGCTGGGAACCCTCACACTGTGGCATGAACGGCTCCTTCTTTAGCCCTCCCACGTGTCAAGACCGAAGGTGGATGCATCTCTCCCTGAACTAAGTATTCCTTTCTCGTGTATCCCAGAGCCTGGAAGCGTTTCCAGTTGAATATGTGCACGTGAGGGGAGCGGGGAACAAGCCTGGAGAGCCAGTTCTGCTGAACGGGGGCAAGACCCCGGGCCTGGAACCAGGCTCCTGTTTGGTCCCGCCTCTGGCACTTACCAGCTGTGCACTCCTGGGCCAGTATCCTCATCTCTCTGCACCTTTTTTCAACAACCAGGAGGTAACAGTGCCTGCCTCCCAGCGTGCCCTGAGGATGGAGTGAGGGAGTGCATGGGAAGTGCCTAGAAGAGCACTTAGCACTCCCTGGCGCTCAGTGAATGGCATGCAAACTCCCCGAGGACACTGACTTGTCTTTAGCTCCCAAGGCTGCCAGGTAGGAGAAGGAATCAGATAGATACGGCAATAACTGCAGGTGAAAATTGGACTTGGTGGGTCCTGCTGGCGCGTTCATCTGTGTGGGTCTAGAACAAGGGTGGGCCACCAACAAACCTCCCTGTACTCTGCATTTGGAAATGCTGTGCCTAGGGTGTCACTATTTGGTTACTGTGACCACAGTCATCTGGAAACACGTCTCTTCCTGCTGCCGCTTGGGGGGGAGCCTCACTGGCCCTGGGACCAGAGCTCCCCAGGCGCATCGCATGGCGTGAAGTTGTGTGTCCAGAGGCGCCCTCCTCCAGCTCTCTGCCCTGAGGATGCTGTCCCTGCTCCTGCACAGCTGGCTGGTCACCTGTCCTTCAGGAGGCAGGGATAAGGACTTGGCATGGCCTCCTGCATGGCCTCACTGGGCCCTGTTTCATGAGAGCACTTGCAACCCTTTTGTTTCCCCCACTTTTACACATACTTATTTCCCCTGACGTACTAAAGTTATTTTGGTTGCAAATACCCAAAACCAACTCAAGTGACTCTAAGGAAGACAATCAAGGTATGTGTGGTGCTGGTGGTGGTGGGGTTACTAGAAGGAATCAGGAGTGCCTCTCAGAGCCGGCAGCCCGGAAAGGCTGTGGGAACCAGCGGGGAAGACTGGTCAGATATGAGGGTGCTCCCTCCACCCCCCAGAGCCATGGGCAAGCAGGCCAGAGAGCTTGGCTGGGTGGGTGTGGGGCGATAGGCTTCGGACCTGGGTTACCAGAAAACAGGGGTCACCTAGGTTCAGAGGAGAGATTTCAGATGTGGGACCCACATATCCTGTAGGTGTCACCTGCTCTGACAGCCAGTTTAGGAAGTTAGTTTTCTGAGGTGGGTTACTTTGGGACTGAGAAGGGACCTTTGCACGATTTTCTTCCAAGGCATTCTGGAAAAAGGGGCTCTAAAGGGTCAGTTGTTAGGGCCTGGTACAGCTGGATTCCCCTGATGTGGGACATGGGAACCCACTTCAGTGCAGGCAGACACCTGGGCTGAGTCCACCCTCACACAGCAGATCACTGGGTTAACTCAGACAGCAGAGGACTTGTGAGTGGGAAGTCGTTAATGGTTTAATCAGGGAAGTAATATGTGGAACTTGACCAAATTCGTGTTTCCGCACAGACAGATGTTAGATGGGTAGGTAGATGGGTATAGATGATAGAGATAATAGAGATGCGTACCCACAGCAGACCTTGTCCTGCTCAGGAGCGCTCCTGACCTCTGGCATCCTGGGACTCCTGCTGTGTCCTTAGCCCACTGGCACTGCGGCTGTGCACACCTGCGAGCTCCACAACTGCTTCAGGGCTTGTTTATGAGTCATAGAAGAAAATTTGTCTCACTATAGTCATGACTCATTTTGGAACCAAAATAATATAGCTCAGATTGATCCCTCCCTTATTTCCCAGACCAGGCCCAACCACGAGTCATAGCTAACTTTTATGAAGCTCTTAAATGTGCCAGGTGCTGTGCTAAGCACTTTGCATCATTGAATGCCCTCAAGAACACCAAGAAGCATAAATGATCATTACCTCCATTGTATGGAGGAGGAAACAAGCACAGATTTGTGGCACTGATTATAATCAAAAGAAGGTGCCTCTGGCTTTGAAGAGAATTCAGAAATGGGAGCCCCACATTGCTTTAAGATGGCAGCTCATTGAATAAGCAGCTGAGAAACCTCTGAAGTTACTACTTTGGAAGGGACAGCACCTACTTTGGACTTCAATTTCATGTAGCGGCGCATAGGTATGGACTAAACACACTGAATCTGCACTTGGTGATGGAACGGTGCAACGGTAATGAGAGAGGCCAACGTTAGCATGAAAACTCCTGCCCCAGGCATTCATCTAAAACATTATTCATCTTTGAAAGGCTCTTGAGCTCTTGATTTTGCAATGTTTTCTTTCCAGTTCTCAAGTGAGAAGATCAGAGTCCACAGTCATAGGAATAAGCAGTAGAAATTTGCCAAGAGAAGAGCAGCAGACATGGAAGGAAGGGGACCGGCACCGTAGCCCTGTGTTTACTAGCTGTGTGTATAGATACTGTCACAGTTTCTAGTTTGCCAGCCCCTTTTGAACATGTCTCTTGTTATGCCTCGGGACTTGCTTTCCCCCTAAGGGAGAAGGTGGACACTCACCTCCCCAGCCTTCTTGTCTGCTGGGGTACAGGTGTGTGGCTGGGGCTGGGGTAGTGTGTACCTGTGGGGACTCTGTCTGGGGGAAAGCAGCAGGAGAGGGCAAGCCCACAGAGAACACTGTCTCTGGCAGGGGGGGTGGTGAAGGCATCTGGCTTTGGGGCAACAGTGGTAGAAATTCTGAGTCCAGGGTCCACCATGGGGAGCAGCATGTCTGCGCCCTGTGGGCCAGCGGTGGGGCCTTTGTTCTGCGGTGTGGCTGGGTTTCCCAGCCCCAAGGCTGATCTGTGGGCCCTCCTAGACTGAGAACTCCCTAAGAACACTTTAATGAGCTGGCGTAAGTGCAGAACTCCACCTGATCCTACTTCCCTGTCCACCTTGAGTTCCTCATCTTATAACACTCACCTGACAGTATTTCCTATAGGGGTTTTACGACATTCTTTAAGAAAAGATCACTTTGAAAATTCTAACTGATTGTATGAATATCAGTTATTTGAATTGAAGAAGACTATGACGCAGCCACTGTGGGCCAGTGTGGTGGTTCCTCAAAAAATGAAACACAGAATTACCATATGGTCCCACATTTGAAAGCAGGAGCTCAGACAGATATGTAACTCCAGAGAAAGAAAATCCCAGGACAAAATACCTCTAAAACTGCAATCAGTCAAAGGGAGAAATAAAGTTTAAAACCTGTTTGTTGCTTACAAACTGCAGTTTGGTGCCATCTCCCTTTCCTGCTCTGGCAGAAGCAAACCAGCACCCCCCTTAACCTCTCAGGTTCAGATAAGGCCTCGGTTGCCCAGGTAATTACCCAATGATATGGAGATGAACTTTTCTCCACCCCTGAGGAGCACCTGTTGATATGAAGATGCACTAAAGCCAGGAGAGATATTCTAGAAATATTACAATTTTACCCACAAGGTACCAATGTTCATAGCAGTGTTATACACCATAGCCAAGGGTTTGGGGATGATCCAAGTGTCCACTGACACATGAGAAGATAAACTCTATTGGATATATCTGTATAAGAGAATATTACTCAGCCTTAACAAGGAGTGAAATTCCGATGCCAGTTACCATATGGATGAACCTTGAAAACATGGTAAGTGAAAGAAGCCGGACACAAAATGACAAATACTGTATGATTCCACTTGTTTGAGGGACCTGGCATAGGCAAGTTCGTAGAGACAAAAAGTAGAATAGTGGTTACCAGGAGTTCAGGGGAGAGAGGTTGGGGAATCAGCATTTAATGTGTATAGTTTCAGTTTGGAGAAGATGAAGTTCTAGAGATGGATGGTGGTGATGGTTGCACACAATGTGAATGTACTTTATGCTACTGAACTATACACTTAAAAATTATTAAAATGGCAAATTTTCTGCTATATGTATTTTATCACAGCAAAAATAATCAAGATGAAAAGAAGAAGAAATATCCCAGTGACACACTAAGATTGTCAGAAACTTTGGTACCTACTGTTTTTCATTTAGCAGATTTTTTGAAAATCCAAAAATTTGGTAGCACCTTCTACTAGGCAGGCTGGGAGGAAAAAAAGCATTTTTATATAAGGCTAATAGGAACGTCAATGTACAACCCCTACAGGGGGCAGTTGGACAAAAGCTATTAAAATAACACATGTATATACCCTTCCACCCAGCAGCTGGTGTCACTTAGCCCAACTACTACATCCGCTATCATCCCTCCCTGCTCATAGCTGGGCCCGCCAATCTCAGCACTACCTCTGGATTTTGGTGGGAGAGAGATCTCAAAGGAGGGAATGACAATTTGTGGGAAAGCTGACATTTCTTCATCTTGTACAGCTGAATTTTGGAGAGGAGATCATGTTAGTTTAGCAAAGTTTTCACAGATTGTTTTGAAGATTTCTGGGAAAGTGAACCTTATTAAGGTGACTTTTTATACACCAATTAAATGTCCTGATTCAAGGACTGCAGGGCAAGCAGGGAACAGGCAACAGCCCTGGGTGTTCTGATCTGAGCCGCTCACCAGTGCCTAATAGCTCCTTTGTTCATGTGGATACAAATGACCAGCCTTAGGCTTTTTTACCCTCTCTAGCTTAGATTTTCTTTCCCTAAGGAAATATGAAAATGTTGCTGGTCTCTGCTTCTACATCCTACAGGTGGATATCTCTATTTTATTGTCTGGAGGAGGAAAGCTCACAGTCAGAAAAGTAATTTTTCCTGTTGCTAATAAGCTACATATGCACAAAAGGTTAGTTTCTGAATTTCTTTCAAAGATTCTGTGATTCAAAATTGAGGGATATGGCAAACTATAATGGATAATTGTGAGAAATGAGAAATTAAGAGGTGTTTGGAGTCTTCTATATTTCAAGTTCAAAAACAATTTCGTTTCTGCATCATTAAAACTAAACTTTCACCTGCTACAAATTTCCTTTGTCCCACAGGCTATTGTTTGTTTGAACAGAGAGGAAAGGAAGCTGTCAGAGACCATTTCCACAGTGCAAATGAGAGCAAAAGTCAGCAGGGCCACAAGTGTTAATGAGAGAATGGCCGCTGATCAGCGGGCGGACTTGGACACAGAAACTTATCTTGGATTTGAAAAGTTTTCAGCTGGCCATTGGTGGTCACAGTAAAATGAGTTACTTTTAGAAAAATAAATATTGAAGGATTCAAGATACTTAAGTAATTATGACCACACCTTGCTGATCTTGTGTTATGACTTCAACTTCAATCAACCTGTATTTAGGATTTCTAGATCTTAATATATAGTACTGTGCATATTGAAAAATAGATAAGTATGTAGCATTTATATCAATATGTATAAAAATTGATTTATTTAAAAAGATAGGCAAATACTGTAGTTTCCTCGGCTATTGATTCACTAAAGTAATGCTTGATCCATTTTCCATGTGTCTAATATTTTGTACAACCATCTGTCAAGTGATTTTTCTATCTAATATTACCTCATTTTACCTTCAGAACAACTCTGTAGGCCAGTGACTATTATTCCCATTTTATAGATGAGGAAACTGAGGCTCAGGGAATGATATTGACTAACTACTGAGACCCAGGGTGATGCATGGGACGATGATGAGCCTCTGAGGAGGGCAAATCAATGAAGAGAATGGGTGAATTACTCTGGATACTGTGAACTAGTTTAGAGAAATGAGAAATGTCACTGTCCCATTTGGAGTGGTGGGACAATGTCAGTGCAGGACAGTGAAATGCAGAAAGGTATTTAATACAGGGAACTGTGCTTATCTAAGTGTTAGAAAGGCTGGAGAAGCAGAAGGCATTCACTAGGCTTCAAGGTCACATCACAATAGCTGTGTCCAGAGGGGAGGAAATCCCCATCATCAGAACACCCTGGTCCACAAAGCCAACGCCAGAATGGAGCAGGAAATCTGGCTAGTGGAATGCTTGTATCTCTCAAGACCTACCCGCCCTTCATAGGAAGACCAGCTCTGCTTCACCTCTGACTTCTAAGAACATCTTTGTGCACCATTGGCCAAACTAAAATAAACTACATGTAGAACCCTTGTGGAAGAGTCTGGGAAAGGCCGTGTAAGGCTTCCAATTTCTGGATACAGTAGGTGGCATAGGAAGGGGGTGGAGGTTATGGTAGTCTGAACTATGGTCCTGAACAAATAGATTCCCCACATTCAGTGCCTTTAACAATAAAACATTTATTATTCAGGTGATTGTCCTGGGCAGGGGCCATGTCAATGTCGATTTGGCACCAGTGATATATCACATCTCCTAGGACTCTATTAATAATAAATTCATTTTCTCCTCTCTAGTTTAATTCCTAATTACTCTTATTCACTTACTGTGTCCTCTGGTCAAATTCCACTCCCTGAACATACTTCTCATTTTCCTAACTCCTAGCCTTTGCCCAGGACATGACTTCCGCTTGGGAATCCTTCCTCATTCTCCTTTTTCAAGGACTAGTTCAAATACTGCCTCCTCCATGATGCTTTCCTCAGTATGGTGGTAAAAAGGATGTCCCTTTCTCTAAACTTCTACCTGTCTCATGTATGAAGGTCACTACTGTCCCTCTTGTGGTCCAGTTATTTGTCAAAAATCTCATATTTTCCATTAGACTGCAAGTTCCTTGAGGGCAAGGACCATGTCTTACTTATCTTTGAACTGTAAGCCATATCTTCTTTCTGTGTTTCTAACACTAAAATTAGTGTTGTTCACAAATGAGTAAGTACATGGATGGATTAAAACAATGCCTAAGGTAAAATTTTGATACTTTTACCTCTGAAACTCAGTTTTTACCAGCCATGGCTTAATCTAACCCTTGTTCCTAGAATTGGTTTGCAGTGATTCTGACCACTTCTATGGCTGTCTTTGGGTAGAGACATTTTGGTGATCTTTCATTTTTTTTCTTGTCTTATTTCTACATTCCCCCCCTTTTTTTTATTATGGTAAACTATATGTATAACAAAGATTTACCAGTTTTCCCAACAGTTACAGAGTCAGCTTCATTGCATCCTTTCCCCACCTTGAGAACCAGTGCCAGCTGCCTGGAGCACCCTTCTCCCAGATCTGCATTCCAGCCCAAAAGGTCCCTTTTACAAGCCCAGAGACCCCAGCACCAGCTCAGCAGGGCCCTTTCCTCAGAAATCTGAGTTTATCCTTCTCAGGGTCTCTCATTCTAGGTCTTAAAAATACCTTTTCCCTTTGTTCCCACCAGCCCTAAGACTGGCAGCTGCTTGTTGTAGTTATTACCTCCATCTCTCTGAATTTTCAGTTATTTCTTCAACAATTTTATACCTAGCTAATAACTATTTATGTTAAGCTCTCAGTTTGAATCCTTGATTATGAGGTGGCTTCTCTCCTATCTTCTCCCAACCCATACACAACATAGGGGCCCCCTCCCCGCACACACACACTGCATGTGTGAATGGCATTGTGGGTACCACCACTGAGTCATGACAGTGATGATCCTGGGATGAGCTCTAGAGTGGAGCCAGGCTCCATGGATCTGGAGTCCTCCTCTGAAAGGGATGGAAGCCCCACTCTGGGTCACTGTGTGGGTCACTGCTGGTCCAGGGGTCTCTGGTGAGCCCTGGGAATGTAGGAGCTCCTCCAGACCAGGAGCCTTTCCCTCTCCCTCTCAAGAAGGTAATATTGAGGGGTCTAAATAGGTGGTCCAGGTGATGGGCAGTCCCAGTGATGGGGAGAAAGTAGTTTCTGATAAGCTCATCTGACATTCATCTCATGTTTCTCCTGTAATGCCCATAGGTAATGATTGGCTTAAGCATCTTAGTTCTGCTAGGATGAGAGAATGCACCTGGTATCCATACCTGAATCAAATGTTGAGAAGGAGCAGTGACTCCCTCCCCCAGAGGTGGGGGGCAGCTCTAATACATAAGAACTCTTCACTGGGGAAGGTGAGTCCTCCTAAGACTGACTTGATGATAGACTTGGGGCTTAAGACAAGAATCACTGATGGATGCTAAAAGTGTTGGATGAAAATTTGAGAAGAAACAGGTATTAAATCACCTGAAATCTATATCTCCCCACAAATTATTTATTAATTACAATGGGAATCAGAGTAACTACAGTGGAGAAACTTGGCTAACACCACCCTATCCAAGTGACCTAAGTTGGCATCACCAGTAATGGGTCACACTGATGTCATATCCCCTAACATGATGCATTGAGGACCCACATCGCGTATGTAGTGCTCCTGCCAAAAATACAGAAACCAGACTCTACTCAGCTCAAATCTGAATCCCAGAGTATTCTAAAAGCAACCGGCCTGCACTCTTCCAAAATGTCAGGGTCATGAAAGCCATTGAAAGGTTGAAGAACTTTTCCAGAATAACAGACACTAAAGACACGTGGCAACAGTGCAAACATGATCAGGATTGGAGTCTGGATCAGTGGGGAAATTGCCACAAAGAACATTTTTAGGGTACTTAGCAAAATTTGGATATTAACTACGTATTGAATAGTAGTAATATGTAAATGTTAAATTTTCTGAATTTTACAAATGTATTGTGTTTACAACAGAATCTCAACATTCTTGGGAAATATATACTGAAGTTTTTGGGGTAAAGGGGTTGACGAACTCAGATTTTGGGGGGAAAAATGAGGGAAGGTGAATTTAAGGTGATGGATGAGAAACAGAGGGCAAATAGTAAATGAAATATGGCAAAATACTAATAATTGAGAGAGCTGGTGAAAAGTTATTATACTATGGGAGTTTTTGTACTATTTTTGCAACTTGTCTGTAAATTTGGAATTATGTCAAAGTGAATAAAATGAAAAGAGAGAGAGAGAATTGGCTGAAATATGCAAGCAGCCTATAGCCTGTAAGACATTTTGCTACCCTAATGGTCTCCTCTCTACCACGCTGCTCCCACCCTGGACAAGACAGAGCCTGAGCAGCAGGAAGGAGCTGGAGATGGAGGGGAATAAAGGTGCAAGGTGCAGAAGAGAAATCAGCCAAGTCCATCTGCCACTGTGGCTTCCTGCCTGAAGCAGGTCTGAACTGGGGTTGAGGACCAGGGTTGATACCACATCACAGCTGGAACTGTGATCAGTATAAGACACAGACATTCTAATAGCTGGAATGACACAGTGTTTGTAACTTAAAGTGACCATCCAACTCTTGGGACCTGCAGGAACTTTTATCCAAGGGCAGGGAAAGACTGTTTCCACCAAATACTCATTCAGGCGAATGGTGAGAGGCCAGGAATAAAGCTGCATCTCCCATCATGTTTCATGAGTTAGGTTCTCTCCTGCTGGCGGCCCAGGAGAAGGAGGATGTTTTAGTGGGAGAAGTCTGCTGTTTCTTCACACTCTCACCACGTAATTATGCCAGAGGCCCACATTTAAGAGAGTTCTCACACTGTTGTAAACCACTTGGGTGAGGCACCAGAAAAAAACCTTAACTCCTAGGCTAGAGTGGCAGCTTGTAGGGACAGAGGAAGGAAGGAAAAGGAGGTGGGCTGAAGAGGGGACAGGCAATAGACAAGCTTTGCCCCCTTGCAGTCTGACATAGATCAGGGACCCCATAGCACAGACCTGAGCAACTGGGCCCCAAAAGCCACTGTGCCTGACATGAATGGCTGATATCTGCATATATAATATTACTCCCTGTGTGGCTTGAAGGCCCTTAAAAGGCAAGCATTTCCCCAAAGTCTTTCATCTTGTTATTGGATTTCACCTTTGTAGTTACTTCCTTCACCTCAGAAGGGCTCCTAACACCCAGGACCACCTGCGGGTCATTCATAGAGACTGAGGCAGCTGGGAGGAGGGGCCCCGAGGTCCGGGATGGGTCCCTGTCCTGCCTCTGCTTGGCCAGATGAACTTGGATTTATCTCTTCAGCACTATTGGCCTCAGTTTGTCTCATCTGTGCAAGGGATGTGGTCTGAACCACATCTATAGTCCTCCCCAGCTTGTGAGTCTTTGGTAATCTTTGGAGAAATCCTCAGCATGTTTAAATAAGCCCAAACAGCTGATATTACTCAGGGTGCAAGTGAGGAACAGACAGTACCACACATTGTGGTATTTGAGAGAAGCTTAACACAGGGACAGTGTGTGAAGGTGTGGTGGGAGAAGTATGGCCATAAAGAAGAGAGCAGCGTTACAGGGCTAGTGACAGTGGCAGGGGGGCTGCTGCCGCTCTCAGGCCTGAGACAGAGGCAGCTGGGTGTGCAGGACGCCTGGCCCTGGTAGGGCTTGGAGGGTGTGGGCCAGCCTGCAGTGGACCCAGAGACGGATGAGGAGAGCACAGGGCCTGGCCTCCCCTCTCAGCACCCTGTCATCTCGGGCATCGCTGACTGAAGGTCCCCTAAGTCAGAGAGTGTCGGGTGCGAGCCCTCAATGCCATGCTCCCAGTTGGCCCCTGGACACAGAGCAGGTGGAGGGGTGGGGAGCAGAGCTGGAGGCAGACATGGAAGATATCCAGCATAGGCCACACTGTACCCCCAGTTTTCACTCACATCCTTGTCCCATTGAATAATGTCTGTCCCCAACACAAGGGCCACACAAAGTCCCATCAGTTATTGTACGATTGTGGAGTGGTGTCAACTCAGTCAGGCTCCCACCTGAAACCTAAAAAGTTAGCCACCACCAGTGTTCTCCACAGAAAGTAAGAGGGAAAGATCCGTGGGGAGGAGCTAATTTACACAACTGCCATGGTTCCTGCTGGTAGCAGTTCACAAATCTGAGTTGGTAGTCAAAGCTGCCTTTTTCCCTCATCTGCTTGCTTCCTGTCTTATGCCAGCTGTAGTCAGGCTGAGTTCTTTACCAGAGCGTCACCTGAGCCTTTGTTCCAGAAGGATCTGAGTCCTTGGTGACTTTTTTTTTCCCTTCCATATTGCACCAGGAGGTACTCAGAAGGGAATTTCCTGGGATCCACACATACAATTCCATGCCCATTATGGAACTCGCCCTTGGTCCCTGGGGCCGATCACCCTGGCCAGCTCAGCGACCCCCTTCTCTGCCGGTTGGTCGGGCAGCACGAGGAGCCCTAAGAGCAGCCACGGCTCAGCTCCCAGGGGAAATCCCTTCCCTAAGACACTCTGTCAGTAAGGCTTCCTTGGAAAAAGAGAACAAGTAGATTGTAGGCACTGAAATTTATGCAAAGAACTGACTTACATGATTCTGGCGGCTGACTAGGTGAGTCTGAAATCCACTGGGCTGGAAGGGCAGCTGGGCTCTTGGGCCGGAGCTGAGCCTGCAGTGCGCAGGAGGGGCTCCTTCTCCCTAAGACCTTTCAGCTGATTGAGCAGGCCGGCCCCGATCATCAAACCACACCTGCAGAAGACCCTCACAGCGACACCTTGATTCATGTTTGGTTGAATTGCAGGAGACTGTAGCCTGGCCATGGTGACACATCAAGCTGACCACTAGAACCACTGACAGCTCCAGACTTCTCCAACGGGAAGTAGGTATCCCTTCAGAGGGCTATAGAGTGCCACAGTGAGAGGGACACACTCATCTCCACCCCCTTACTTCCCTAGGCAGACAGAAAGACATCATTGCTATTTTTTATTACATATAGGTAAATCTACTTAGATAGTCCCACTGTGGTTGTGTCTTTAGAGGGGACTGTGGGGTGGATTTGGAGGAGGAAGCAGAAGCCCTGCTGGGATGATCGCAGGTGCCCCAGACCAGCAAAGCATCTTTGCAGGGATGGTTCTGCAGCAGCAGGGAGCTGGAGAGGGCTATTTCCATAAAGGACCAGGTTTTTCTGGATGCTGCATCCTAGTCTCTTTCAAGGGCAGGTGGCACTGCTGGTGCCCCACAGAGTGTCATTTGAGTGTGACTTCTCACTCACGTGCCTCTAGGCAGTCGAAAGTGTGCAATAATCCTGTGGTTCGATTTTCTCACCTATAAAGTGTAAGAAACAAAACACAGATTTGTGGTGGTGCCATGGATAACAGATACGAAAGTGCCTGGAAAAATACAGTGGTTAAATCATTTCTTGGCATTTCTCTCTTCTGCCTTTCAGACCACTGGAGCCTTTCAAAAAATAATAATTATCTAAAGGTAGGTATTTGATCCAAACCAAGCAGTAATAATCACCATAATAACAGCAGGCATTTACTGGGGCTGACCATGTGCCAGAATATGTGGGAGGTGTTTTTCCATGGATTATATTATTTAATCCTCATGACTACTTTAGGAAGTTACATTACTGATGAATTTCACAGATGAGGAAACTAAAGCTTAAAGCTTAAATAACTTGGCCCAACTTTCTGTAACTAGTAAGAATTAGATCTGGGATTTGAACCCAGGCAGCCTGACTCAGCCCATCCTTTCAACTACTAAGCATTCTGACTTATCTCCCTAATCAGAGCACTTTGTGGAGCCAAGATAACAACCAGGCAACTGTTCCCTGTAGGGATATTTTTGATAAAATATTGCAAAATGGTGATGAGACATGTGTACAGTAGGAAATATTAAAGTGCATCAACATTCATGCTTTGAGCCTTCCATCAGCACCAACACAGAGTAAAGATAGATTTTTTTTTTTAATTGCCATGGTTAAAAAAAGATAACATCTCTATGGGCCAGAAACACAAAACCGAAAGCAGGACTGAAGCTGCCAGCCTGCTGGACTGTGGGTCTGGAAGCAGTTCGAGGAAGCAGGGGGCTTGTTTCCCACACAGTGGTTGAAACTACAAATAGCTTGTGCAAAGCAGGGAGTAGAGCCAGGGATGGGGCGCAGCTCCCAACTTAGAGAGAGGATAAAAAAAATGCTTCTATCAACCATTGCGTAGATTTCAGATATTATCTATTATGATGAGGAAAAGCAAATATACCCTTGCAGCCAAGATCTGGCCATTGTACCAAATGGCTCAGGAACCAGGACTGCTATATCCCCTATTATCTCTTCAGGATGAACACTGAAAACCCACTTTCAGATGTGATTCTGAACTGGAGCCCCTGAGTGGGTAGGTGGGGACAATAAAGCCCCTGGGAAGAGAGTGGTGAGGGTAGAGCCACATCAACTGCAACAAAATGAAACAAAAATAAACTAACTCTTGATGAGGTCACACTGAATCCATAAACTCAACAATCCGGAAAGGAAATCTCTGGAGAAAATGAAAATAATAGTGCAATGTGAAAATGATTTTTAAAAGTACTATGCTATGTTGAATATCTCCTAAGAGTTAAAGGAACGAGTAACAGGAATAAAAAAAGATTAAAAATTAAGAGTTTGAACCAGGCAGAAACAGAAAAAGGACAGTTGGGTATTGAAAAGAACAATTTAGAAATCCTGGAAATAAAGCAGTTTATCACTGAAATTTACAAAGTTCAATGGATGGGATGAACTCTAGAATAGATGGCTAAAGAGATAATTGATGAACTGGGAGACCATTAGGGAGGAAGTCATCCAGAATGTAGCACAGAGTGATAAGTTATCTGAATGACCAACAGCATGAGAAGGTGTTTGGCATCATCAGCCTCAGATAGCATTTAAAAAAAATAGCTAGATATTGGTTCCAAGTCAGTCCTAAAACAAAATGAAGCATAAATGTTGAATATATGGCATATAAGAATTTACTGTGCATTAAAAGCTAACCAAAATACTGTATTAGTTCAGGGTTCTCCAGAGAAACATACCCAATAAGATGTATATGTACATACATTATATATATATAGATAGATATACACACACGCACATATAATGTATATGTATATACACACACAATGCATATATATACATATATGTATAAAGAGGTTTATTAAAAGGCATTGGGTCACATGATTATGGAGGCTGACAAGTCTAAGGTCTGCAGAGGGGGTTGGCAAGCTAGAGATGCAGAGGAGCCAACGGTATAGTTGCAGCCTGAAGGCCGACAGGGTCAAGACCCAGGAAGAGCCAACGTTTCCACTGGAGTCCAAAGGTAGGAAAAAGCCAATGTCCCAGTTCAAAGGACACCATGCAGGAGGAATTCTAACTTCAGGGGGACTCAGCTTTTGTTTTATTCAGACCTTCAACGGATTGGATGAGGCCCACCCAGATTTGGGAGGGCAACCTGCTTTACGTGGTCTATCAATTCAAATGTTAACCTCACAGACAGAATAATGTTCGACCAAATATCTGGGCACACCATGGCCCAGTCAAGATGACACATAAAATGAACCACCTTGGGGAACTTAGCAGGCACAGCACCCTGCTCACCAGAGAAATAAAGGGAGAAAGTATCCCTTTTTGTGTGTCTTCTTTCTGGCAAGATAAGAGAATGAATCATAAGGCTGGGGGTCCCTGGCTGCAGATGGCTGGGATCCTGGGTGCTATAGTAGAAAACACATGTACTTTGAAGACAGAGAGCTGGGTGAGACTGTCTCCTGCTACTGGCTGTTACTTAATTCCTCCTGCTACCTTGGACATGTTACTTAATTCCTCTGAGCCTGTTTCCTCATCTCTTAAAGAGAATAATAAGTACCCACCTCAAAGGGATATTGAGAATATTTCAAAATAAAGTCTTTAGCAAAATACCCAACCTACAAAGCTGACCAATGTTAGCCCTGGGCATGTAAGCAGCTGACACACCTCTGGTCACAACTAGATGCACCCACAAAGTGATGATGGAGGACTGTGCAAAGGATGGGCCAGGGTGTGGGATCCAGCAGATTCAGGTCCAAGCCTTGCTCTGCCTCCTGTGTACTAGCCTCTAGAGAAGTGTTTCTGGATTGGGGTGACTATTCCCCCCAGCAATGTTTGACAAAGTCTGGAGACATTTTTGATTGTCACAGCTGGGGTGGGGGTACTACCTATCTAGGGGGAGGTACCCCAACATGCCACAATGCACAGGACTTCCCCCACAGCAAAGGATGATCTGGCCAGAAGTGTCAGTTGTGCTGAAGTTGAGAAACACTGGAATAGAAAACGTACCTGAGCTCATGTTTTAAAAAGGCTTGGCTTAAGAAATAAAGCTAAAGGCCATCATCGTCATCACATGAACTTGGTCAGAGGGACAGTATGTGGGTTTCTGGTCCTCATCTTATCCCCTCTTGCTCCCCCCCTCCTGCCCCACCCCCACGGCTGGGTACCAGCCGGAAGAGTAGTGTGACTGCCCAGCACCCAGGCGGGACCCCTTGTGACCTCCCATAAAGAAAGTCTACCGGCAGCAGGTCCAACACGCCAGGTTCTTGACTGCAGCTTCCGAGCAGCAGCACCTGGACCTCTCTGGCTCTCTCCACAGACCCAGCCTTCTGCACTCCTGGGCGGACTCGGGGGAGCCTCAGGCCTGGGGAGGTGCTGCAGCCAACCCCAGCCTCCAGGTGGAGCACTCCCTCAAGCCCCACTGCACCTCCGAGCTGCTTTTGGGTCACTCTGCTCAGCCCTTACTGTGACCCTTTCCGGACATGTTAAGGCTTTCCTCTACAGGCCTGCCCATGCTTGTTCTGTGCACCAGTGTTGAAGGAGAAGGAGGCAGCTGGGGAGAAAAGGCGAGAGAACAGAAGAGCAGCATCCAGTCTCCCTGCAGGCACACTGTGTAGCTCCCTGGACAGAAGCTCTTCCTCCTGCCTCTGCGAGGGACGCTGGGGAAGAGACCCAACCACACAAACCCAGGAGGAAGTCACAAACAAAACCAGTGTCCCCACCAACGGGCATGTGCGAGCTCTGGCCATTCTGCTGAGGCCTTCCCATGGAGGCCTGTGTACCATCCCGTCCTCAGCTGGACTTAAAAGCTGGGGACAGGAGACAACACTCAGATCCCTCAGGTGGAGCATTGCTAGTTTTAATTTGTTTAGCCAGGGTAGAGAAAAGTCTAGTCACAAAACTTTCCCCTGGGCTTCAGATTTCCCCTTTGAAGAAGTTACCAACAACACTAGGGTAATGGAAACAAAGCCTACCCTTAGGCCAAGCATATTTTCCCCTGGGTAACCACAGCTGGGGCTGCAACGACAGAGCAAGCCTTCCTCCCCCAGAACATGATTACCCAGCCTGAGATGGGTTGCACTTTTTCTTTTTTCTCTCCACAAGAGAGCCATAAACACAGAGACAGCAAAGAGTTAATTTGCATTTTCTAAACCTCCTTCCCAATGCCAGTTTTCATTTATACATATAATCCTCATGTCCAGGGACTTGCAAGATGGCGGCCTGAGAGGTGAGATGGAGAGCTCCTCCCCAAACCACAAATTATAGAAAATATAGTTAATTAATACAACTAACCTTAAAACAGCAACAAGAAAGAAAGCTGAACCAGACTGCAAACAGACCTCATGAACAGAGCAGACCTCACGAAACAGGGTAACGTAGGAAAGCCTTAATCTGGCGGGACCCAAGCCCTTTCCCCACCCCAGCTCACAGATGGAGGAAGAGAAACTGAGCAGGGGAGGGGGTGGAAGCCTGGGACTGCTGAACACCTACCCCTGGAGATGTGGTTTATGAGCAGAATCCTATAGTGTGTGGTGCTCTGGACACTGGGGAGCTTGAACAGGTGGAGTGCTTGAGAAATTGACATTCTGGCCATTTGTGGAGGAGGGGATCCACACCCGGCCACTCTGTGTCAGAGGAAAGGCAGGGAGTCTGAGAGGCTCCTAGCAGCCAGAGGGCTGATGAAGGGGTGGGGTTTGCATGGAGCTTGCTGTGCGGGAAAAGGGAGAGCTGGACAAGGTTGCTTGGGCACGCTCTGCCCAGCTGGTTGGGAACTTTGGGGAGCTTCAGGTGCTCCATCCAGCTGGCTGCCTACTCAGCTCCGAGGCCCCCCACTGTGATACACAGCCTGCATAGCCTTCCTACTGGCCTGCAGGCACCTACTTGCCAACCTGCAGTCACTGCACAGGCGTCAGGCCAGTCAGAGGGAGGCCCCACCTACAACAACTAGAGATGCAAAGCACAGAGGTTTACACGTGTGTGCTTGGCCCACTGGCTCTGACGCTGGAGACAGGCACTGTAGACAGGAATCAGGAAACAGATCTTTCCTCCCCTCAGGCACCAGTTCTGCTCCCCTACAACCCCCAACTTCACTCTAGGGGCTGAGCAGCTGCAGAAACTGGAGTTTCTTCACACTAGTGGGCACCACACAGAAATATGAAATGACAAAAGAACATGGTTCAGACCAAAATCTCACAAACCTGAGAAAAAGGGTCAAATGAAACCAAACTTACCAATCTTCCTGAAAGAGAGTTCAAAATAAAAATTATAAACATGCTTATGGAGGTACAGAAAAATATTCAAGAACTAAGGAATGAATTTAAGTTGGAGATTCAATCATTAAGAAATTCCATATCTGAAATGAAACATACAACGGAAGGATTTAAAAGCAGATTAGATGTAGTAGAAGAGACGGTAAATGGAATAGAAATTACAGAAGAGGAATGCAAAGAAGCTGAGGCACAGAAAGAAAAAAGGATCCCTAAGAATGAAAGAATATTGAGAGAACTGTGTGACCAGTCCAAATGGAACAATATTCACATTATAGGAGTACCAGAAGAAGAAGAGAGAGAAAAAGGGATAGAAAGTGCCTTTGAGGAGGTAATTGCTGAAAAGTTCCCCCATCTGGGGAAGGAGATAGTCTCTCAAGCCATGGAGGTGCTCAGATCTCCCAACACAAGGGACCCAAGGAAGAAAATATCAAGACATATAATAATTAAAATGGCAAATAATCAAGGATAAAGACAGACTTTTAAAAGCAGCTAGAGAGAGAAAAAACATCACATACAAAGGAAAACACATCAGGCTATCATCAGACTTCACAACAGAAACCTTATAGGCCAGAAGGGAGTGGCATGATATATTTAATGCAATGAAGCGGAAGGGCCTTGAACCAAGAATACTTTACCCGGAAAGGTTATCATTTAAATTTGAAGGAGGGATTAAACAATTTCCAGATAAGAAAAAGCTGAGAGAATTTACCTTCCACAAACCACCCATACAGTGCAGTTTGGAGGGACTCCTATAGACGGAAGTATTCCTAAGGCTAAATAGATGTCACCCAAGGAAAGACAATGAGTACAGAATATGATTCATAACATACAAAGAATGGAGGAGGAAGAAAAAGGAGGAAAAAAAAGAGAACCTTTAGGTTGTGTTTGTAATAGTATATGAAGTATGTTAAATTAGACTGTTAGATAGTAAGGGAATAGCCCTTGAACCTTTGGTAACCACGAATCTAAAGCCTGCAATGGGAATAAGTACGTACCTGTTGATAATCACTCTAAATGTAAATGGTCTGAATACACCAATCAAAAGACATGGAGTTACTGAATGAATAAAAAAACAAGACCCATCTATGTGCTGCCTACAAGAGACTCACTTCAAACCCAAAGACATACACAGACTGAAAGTAAAGGGATGGAAAATGATATTTCTTGCAACTAATAGGGAGAAAAAAGCAGGAGTTGCACTATTTGTATCAGAAAAAATAGACTTTAAAACAAAGAAAGTCACAAGAGACAAAGAAGGACATTACATAATGATAAAAGGGTCAGTCCAACAAAAGGATATAACTATTATAAATATCTATGCACCCAACACAGAATCACCTTCATATGTGAAACAAATACTAACAGAATTAAAGGGGGAAATAGAATGCAATGCATTCATTCTACGAGACTTCAACAAACCACTCACTCCAAAGGGCAGATCAACCAGACAGAGAATAAGTAAAGACACGGAGGCACTGAACAACACACTAGAACAGATGGACCTAACAGATATCTACAGAACTCTGCACCCAAAAGCAGCAGGATACACATTCTTCTCAAGTGCACATGAAACATTTTCCTGAATAGACCACATACTAGGCCACAAAAAGAACATCAGTAAATTCAAAAATATTGAAATCTTACCAACCAACTTCTCAGATCACAAAGGTATAAAACTAGAAATAAATTTCAGAAAGAAATCAAAAAGGCTCACAAATACATGGAGACTTAACAACATTCTCCTAATTAAACAATGGGTTAACTACCAAATCAAAACAGAAATCAAAGAATATATGGAGACTAATGACAACAACAACACAAAGCCACAACTTCTGTGGGACGCAGCACAGGCAGTTCTAAGAGGAAAGTATATTGCAATCCAGGCGTATTTAAAGAAGGAAGAACATTCCCAAATGAACAGTCTAAAGACACAATTACTGAAATTGGAAAAAGAAGAACAAATGAGGCCCAAAGTCACCAGAAGAAGGGACATAATAAAGATCAGGGAAGAAATAAATAAAATTGAGAAGAATAAAACAATAGAAAAAATCAAAGAAACCAAGAGCTGATTCTTTGAAAAAATAAACAAAATAGATAAACCCCTACCCAGACTCATTAAGAGAAAAAGAGAATCTACACACATAAACAGAATCGGAAATGAGAAAGGAAAAATAACGATGGACCCCACAGAAATACAAAGAATTATAAGAGAATATTATGAGCATCTATATGCTAACAAGTTGCAAAACATAGAAGAAATTGACAACTTCTTAGAAAAATACAACCTTCCAAGACTGACCATGCAAGAAACAGAAAAACTAAAAAGACCAATCACCAGCAACGAAATTGAAACAGTAATAAAAAAAACTGCCCAAGAACAACACCCCCAGACCTGATGGATTCACCTCTGAATTCTACCAGACATATAGAGAAGAAATAACACCCATTCTCCTTAAAGTTTTCCAAAAAATAGAAGAGGAGGGAATACTTCCAAACTCTTTCTATGAAGCCAGCATCAGTCTAATACGAAAACCTGGCAAAGACCTCACCAAAAAAGAAAATTACAGACCAATATCCCTGATGAACATAGATGCAAAACTACTCAACAAAATATTAGCAAATCGAATTAAAAAATACATGAAGAGGATCATACACCGTGATCAAGTGGGATTCATCCCAGGGATGCAAGGATGGTACAACATTCGAAAATCCATCAACATCATCCACCACATCAACAAAAAGAAGAACAAAAACCACATGATCATCTCCATAGATGCTGAAAAAGCATTTGACAAAATTCAGCATCCATTGATCATTAAAACTCTCAACAAAATGGGTATAGACGGCAAGTACCTCAACATCATAAAGGCTATATATGACAAACCCACAGCTAACATCATACTTAATAGTGAGAAGCTGAAAGCTTTTCATCTAAGATCGGGAACAAGACAGGGATGCCCACTCTCTCCACTGTTATTCAACATAGTCCTGGAGGTCCTAGCCACGGCAATCAGACAAAACAAAGACATACAAGGCATCCAGATTGGTAAAGAAGAAGTCAAATTGTCAATATTTACAGATGACATGATACTGTACATAAAAAACCCTAAAGACTCCACTCCAAAACTACTAGAACTAATATCTGTATTCAGCAAAGTTGCAGGATACAAAATTCACACACAGAAATCTGTTGCTTTCCTATACACTAACGATGAACAAACAGAAAGACAAATCAGAAAAACAATTCCACTCACAACTGCATAAAAAAGAATAAAATACCTAGGAATAAACCTAACGAAGGAAGTGAAAGACCTGTACTCTGAAAACTACATGACACTCCTAAGAGGAATTAAAGAGGACACTAACAAATGGAAATTCATCCCAAGTTCTTGGATAGGAAGAATAAATATTGTCAAAATGGCTAGATTCAAAGCAATCCCTATCAAAATACCACCAGCTTTCTTCAATGAACTGGAATAAATAATTCTAAAATTCATATGGAACCACAAAAGGCCCCGAACAGCCAAAGCAATCCTGAGAAGGAGGAATAAAATGGGGAATTACGCTCTCTGACTTCAAGTTCTACTACAAAGCCACAGTAATCAAGACAATTTGGTACTGGCACAAAAACAGACCCACAGTCCAGTGGGCAGAATTGAAAATCCAAACATTAACCAAACATATACAGTCAATTAATATATGATAAAGGAGCCTTGGATATACAATGGGGAGATGACAGCCTCTTCAGCAGCTGGTGTTGGAAAAACTGAACAGCTACATGGAAGAGAATGAAACTGGAGTACTATCTAACCCCATACACAAAAGTAAACTCAAAATGGATCAAAGACCTGAATGTAAGTCATGAAACCATAAAACTCTTAGAAAAAACATAGGCAAAAATCTCTTGGACATAAACATGAGCGACTTCTTCATGAACATATCTCCCCGGGTAAGAGAAACAAAAGCAAAAATGAACAAGTGGGACTATATCAAGCTGAAAAGCTTCTGTACAGCAAAGGACACCATCAGCAGAACAAAAAGACATCCTACAGTATGGGAGAATATATTCATAGATGACGTATCCAATAAGGGGTTAACATCCAAAATATATAAAGAACTCATGCACCTCAACAAACAAAAAGCAAATAATCCATTTAAGAAATGGGCAGAGGACATGAATAGACACTTCTCCAAAGAAGAAATCCAGATCGCCAACAGGCACATGAAAAGATGCTCCACATCACTAATCATCAGAGAAATGCAAATTAAAACCACAATGAGATATCACCTCACACCAGTGAGGATGGCCAACATCCAAAAGACAAACAACAACAAATGTTGCCGAGGATGTGGAGAAAGGGGAACCCTCCTACACTGCTGGTGGGAATGCATATTAGTTCAACCACTGTGGAAAGCAGTATGGAGGTTCCTCAAAAAACTCAAAATAGAAATGCGATTTGACCCAGGAATCCCACTCCTAGGAATTTACCCTAAGAATGCAGCAGCTCAGTTTCAAAAAGACAGATGCACCCCTATGTTTATCGCAGCACTATTTACAGTAACCAAGAAATGGAAGCAACCTAAGTGTCCATCAGTAGATGTATGGATTAAGAAGATGTGGTACATATACACAATGGAATATTATTCAGCCATAAGAAGAAAACAAATCCTACTATTTGCAACAACATGGATGGAGCTAGAGGGTATTATGCTTGGTGATGTAAGCCAGGTGGAGAAAGACAAGTATCAAACGATTTCACTCATCTGTAGAGTATAGGAACAAAGAGAAAACTGAAGGAACAAAACAGCAGCAGACTCACAGAACCCAAGAATGGACTAACAGTTACCAAAGGGAAAGGGACTGGGGAGGATCAGTGGGAAGGGAGAGACAAGGGGGAAAAGGGGCATTAATGTTGTGGGGGCACGGGGAGGGTGGTACAACTCAGAGAAGACAAGTAGTGATTGTATAGCATCTCACTACACTGATGGACAGTGACGGTAATGGGGTTGGTGGGGGGACCTGATGAAGTGGGTAGTTTAATAACTATAATGTTGCACATGTAATTGTAGATTAATGATACCAAAATAAATTACAAGTAATTACAATAAATAAATAAAGGAATAGAAGGCCAAACATTTTCTCTCTATATTCCAGAGGACCCTGTCAGGCAGTTCCTGGGGATACACACACCACAGTTTGAAGACCACCCTTCCT
The DNA here is from genome assembly GCA_029783875.1 of Phataginus tricuspis. Lineage (NCBI taxonomy): Eukaryota > Metazoa > Chordata > Mammalia > Pholidota > Manidae > Phataginus > Phataginus tricuspis. The sequence goes on along the minus strand of JAQQAC010011087.1, from coordinate 26,227,279 downwards.
TTCAGGTCTGAGGAGGGAAGGGGAAGAGAAAAGGTATGGAACACGCACGCACGTGTGTGTGTTTGTGTGTGTGTATGTGTGTGTCTGTAAGGGGCGGTGCAGTGATGCATGAGCAGACCTGGCTCAAGGAGCCAGGGTGGGGCCTAAGAAGCAGTGAGAAATGCGGTGGGATGTGACAAAACCACCTGACAAATAAGTGCAAAGGCAGAGATGAGAGGGAGCTTGGTGAGTTTGGAGGGCACAGCGACCTCGCTTCTTGTCTTCATGGTGCTAAGGCACATCCTCAGGCTGGCAGATGTGAGAGCATGCAATAATCCACCAGTTACCAAGGTTCCGTTTTTCATGGCCGGCGTATTATTCATTCAGCTAACACTTATCAGGGACTTCTCTCCACCAGTCTCTGCTGTACGGGCAGCAAATAAAAGCAAATTAAACAAGCTTGGTTGCAACCCTCATGAGCTGATGGTCAAGGGGGAGAGACAGGCGTACTACTTAACTAACTCCATTTCAAGTCATATTGTGATAAATGTGGCAGAGGAGGGAAAAAAACTTACAGGAACAAACTTATAAGATTGTGGATCATTCTGTCTGTGAGAATCAAAGAAACTTCATGTCTCCATTACAAGCTCTAGATCAGTGGTATCCAGTAGAACTTTCTGCAGCGATGGATATTCTCCTCTGTGTTGTTGAATATGGCAGACACATGGGGGTATTATGTGCATGAAATGTGGCTACAGTCACTGAGAAGTGGCATCTTTAATTTTTTTGTTTTTTGTTTTATTTATTCTTACCAGTTCACTTTAATTTTTTTAATTAAATTAAATTAAATTAAAAAAATTTCGTCTTTTTTTATCATTAACACACAATCACATGAGCAACATTGTGGTTACTAGATTCTTCTCATTATCAAGTCCCCACCACATACCCCATTACATTACTGTCTATCAGCATAGTAAGATGCTATGGAGTCACTACTTCTCTTCTCTGTGTTATACTGCATACCCCGTACCCTCCCCCTACATTATGTGTGCTAATTGTAATGCCTCTTATTCCCCTTCTCCTTCCCTTCCCACCTACTCTCCCCAGTCCCTTCCCCTTTGGTAACTGTTAGTCCATTCTTGGGTTCTGTGGGTCTGCTGCTGTTTTGTTCCTTCAGTTTTTTCTTTGTTCTTATGCTCCACATATGAGTGAAATCATTTGGTATTTGTCTTTCTCCACCTGGCTTATTTAATTGAGCATAATGCCCTCTACCTCCATCCATGTTGTTGCAAATGGTAGGATTTGTCTTATTCTTATGGCTGAATAATATTCCATTGTGTATATGTACCACATCTTCTTTATCCATTCATCTGCTGGTGGACACTTAGGTTTCATCCATATCTTGGCTATTGTAAATAGTGCTGCGATAAACATAGGGGTGCATGTGTCTTTTTGAAACTGGACTCCTGCATTATTAGGATAAATTCCTAGGAGTGGAATTCCTGGGTCAAATGGTATATCAATTTTTAGTTTTTTGAGGAACCTCCATACTGCCTTCCACAATGGTTGAACTAGTTTACATTCCCACCAGCAGTGTAGGATGGTTCCCCTTTCCCCACATCCTCCCCAGCATTTGTTGTTCCTGGTCTTTTTTATGTTGGCCATCCTTACTGGTGTGAGGTGATATCTCATTGTGGTTTTAATTTGCATTTCCCTGATAATTAGCAATGTGGAGCATCTTTACACGTGCCTGTTAGCCACCTGACTATCTTCTTTGGAGACGTGTCTGTTCATATCCTCCACCCATTTTTTAATCTGGTTATTTGCTTTTTGGGTATTAAGGCATGTGAGTTCTTCATATATTTTGGATGTTAACCCCTTGTTGAATATATCATTTACAAATATATTCTCCCATACTGTAGGATGCCTTTTTGTTCTGCTAATGGTGTCCTTTGGTGTTTGTCTTGAAGCATTTTAGCTAGATGTATCCCGTTTGTTCATTTTTATTTTGTTTCCCTTGCTCGAGGACATTCATTAAGGAAAAAGTTCCTCATGTTTATATTCAATAGATTTTTGCCTATGTTTTCTATGAAAAGTTTTATGGTTTCCTGACTTACATTCAGGTCTTTGATCCATTTTGAGTTTACTTTTGTGTATGGGGTTAAACAATAATCCAGTTTCATTCTCTTGCATGTAGCTGTCCAGTTTTGCTAACAACAGATGTTGAAGAGGCTCTCATTTCCCCATTGCATGTCCATGGCTCCTTTATCATATATTAATTGACCATATATGCTTGGAATGCTTCGGTTTATATCTGGGCTCTCTAGTCTGTTCCATTGGTCTATGGGTCTGTTCTTGTGTCAGTACTTACCTTGATTACTGTGGCTTTATAGTAGAGCTTGAAATCAGGGAGCGTAATTCCCCCCACTTTATTCTTCCTTCTCAGGATTGCTTTGGCTATTCGGGGTTTTTTGTGATTCCATATAAATTTTAGAATGATTTTCATTGAAGAATGTTGTTGGTATGTTGATAGGAATTGCATTGAATCTGTAGATTGCTTTTGGCAGGATGGCCATTTTGAGAACATTAATTCTTCCTACCCAAGAGCATGGGATGAATTTCCATTTGTTAGTGTTCTCTTTAATTTCTCTTAAGACTGTCTTGTAGTTTTCAGGGTACAGGTCTTTCACTTCCTTGGTTAGGTTTATTCCAAGGCATTTTATTCTTTCTGATGCAATTGTAAATGGAATTGTTTTCCTGATTTCTCTCTCTGCTAGTTCATTATTAATGTCTAGGAATTCAACAGATTTCTGTGTATTAATTTTGTATCCGGCAACTTTGCTGAATTCAGACATTAGATCTAGTAGTTTTGGAGTGCAGTCTTTAGGGTTTTTATATACGATATCATGTCATCTGCAAACAGGGACAGTTTGACTTCTTCTTTACCAATCTGGATGGCTTTTATTTCTTTGTGTTGTCTGATTGCCCTGGCTAGGACCTCCAGAACTATGTTGAACAGAAGTGGGGAGAGTGGGCATCCTTGTCTTGTTCCCAATCTTAAAGGAAAAGCTATCAACTTCTTGCTGTTCAGTATAATGTTGGATGTGGGTTTGTCATATATGGCCTTTATTATGTTGAGGTACTTGCCCTCTTTTGTTGAGAGTTTTTATCATGAATAGATGTTGTATTTTGTTGAATGCTTTTTTAGCATCTATGGAGATGATCATGTGGTTTTCCTGGGTCAGCCTTGGAAAGTTGTATTTTTCTAGAAAGTTGTCCATTTCTTCTAGGTTATCTAGTTTGTTAGCATATAACTTTTCATAGTATTCTCTAATAATTCTTTGTATTTCTGTGGTGTCCATAGTGACTTTTCCTTTCTCGTTTCTGATTCTGTTTGTGTAGACTCTCTTTTTTTCTTGATAAGTCTGGCTAAGCGTTTGTCTATTTTGTTTATTTTCTCAAAAGAACCACCTCCTGCTTTCATTGATTCTTTCTATTGTTTTATTCTACCTGATTTTATTTATTTATGCTCTAATCTTTATTATGTCCCTCCTTCTACTGATTTTAGGCATCATTTGTTCTTCTTTTTTCTAGTTTCATTAATTGTGAGTTTAAATTGTGGCAAATAATTTAATTTTAAAAATAGAATATACTCATTTTGCTGGTTTTGTTGTTACATTGGTTTGCATTTGAGGCTTCAGAGAAGGGACTTAAGAATGCATTGATGTCTTGTGATGTTAACTCATCCTTAATATTCTGAATCCATTTCCTACTGCTCTCCTCTTCATTCCTCCAGTCACACTAGCCCTTTTGAAAGCAAGCATACACTTTGGTTAAGCTTCTCTGTCCTCCAGTTTTTGAACTTTGGCCCCCTCCCTGAGTCAACATACCTCCTCTCTGCACCCCAGAATAGGCTCGCCTTAGGGTCAGACACCTCTGATCTATATGAACATGCCATGCTCTCATCCCACAACCCTACACTGGGTTCTTTCTAGCTTTATTTACTCCTCTCTATAAAACTCTTTTTGCCTCACTCTGGAGGTGCTTGTTGATCTTACTATCACAGCATTCTCCCTGTTGCAATAGTCTTCTTCCCCTCTTTGCAATAATCCTGTTGAGCAGAAGTCTCTCCTTACTAGGTTTGGATTTATTTTTTATTTGACAATGATCAGGGAGGGTCTCTCTATAGGAACATCTGAGCAGAGACCTGAAGAAGTCAGGAAGCAGAGCATACGAATTCTGGTGGGAAGAAGCATTCCAGGTGGGAGAGCGGCAAATGCAAAAGACCCAAGGAGAGAGCCTACTTAGCATGTTCAAGTGACAATGAGAAGGCCAGTGGGTTGCACTCCATAAGGAACAGAGAGAAAGAGAGAATATTAGGGCAAAAGGATACCAGGGGCATGATTATACAGGGTCTGTGGACCATCAGAAGGACTTTGAATTTTATTTTAAATGGGATGGGTTGCCACTGGAGGGCTTCTGGGCAGAGGCAACTTGCATTTTAATGAGTCGGTTTGATTATTGTGTGGAGAGTAATGGAGGAAATTTAGAAATAGGGAAATCAGGAGGTTTTTTTTTTTTTACAGTAGTCAAGATGAGAAAGGATGATGGTCTGAGTAGAGGACAAAAGCGGTAGAAATGATGATATCTGGGATATGTTTTTAAGGTAGAGCACACACGTTTGCTGATGGATTGGATGGAGGTAGAAGAGTGGGCCAGTGAGAAAGGATTCCAGATTGAATCTAAGATTTTTGACCTGTGTAAAGAGACATAGAACCATGTGTAAGTACTTTATTTAGGAGGTTTAAGTAAGTACTTATTTAGTAAGAACAGGGAGAATGTGACCAGGAAAGAGGAAAGACCAATAAAAAGATGTGTTCTCAAGGTTGCTGTCATGTGCAATGCAAGCTCAAACTTCAGAGAGATCTGAATAAATATACAAAATGCCTCTGCGATTGTCTGTCCAAAGGGCAGGAGGGTTTCTGCAGGCATGCTAGAACCATTTTCTAATTGTCTGTACCCTGAACAAAGCCAGCTCTGGGGTACTGGGAGATCCCTAGGGCAGAAAGGAAAAACTCTTGGTGAATGCTCTGTAACAAGTGAGTCAAAGCTTGTGAGGAACTGTTTATCCCAGCCACTTGGATCAGAGGCATGGACAAGGGGCTACAAAGCAGGACCTGGGACTGGAGATATACATTTGGAAGTTATCAGTATACATATAAACATATATGAAGTTCTCATTAGTGTGAAAGAGACTAAATAGAAGGAAACTTTTCTTGTCACACTTCAAATCAACCGTTTAGGCAACCATCCACTCTATCTATTGGTATACTTGATCTTTGACAGAATGGCCACAGGCATAGCCCTCTCCTCTCTGAGGTTATCCCATACTGGAGATTCCCTCCTCCACAAACCAAGTAACAGACTGCAATGATGACACTAAGTTACCTGGAAACATTGAGAGGTATAAATATAAGATGCCTTACAGAGATGATAGAGTGGCACACGCACCATAGGCATCCTTAGATAGGTGTGTAGCCATATGCAGAAGCAGCAGAATAAATGTGTGCTTGCTTCAATCTCTCTCAAACCAGAGGTGGTTGTCTCCTGAAGACTGGTCACTTCGAAGTGCAGGCAACTAAGGAGCAACCAGAGGAAACACTTAGGAAGTGACTGATTCCCAGTACTTTTAAATGTCCTAGCTTCTCTTGCTTCTCAGTAGTAAAATGAAGCAGTTAGACTAGATGATTTCTAAGGTCCTGTTCTACTAACAAATCCCCACTGTGCTCCATTTGGGACTTAATTACATTGAGAAATTGAATTCTTCTGACTCAGGGACACGAAGGTTCTTAACATCAAAGAGCATGGAATTCTGGAGCCATAGGAAAGAGTGGTACTTTATTCTTGGCTGCTCTGGATCTGGGTCCCTCTAGTGGAAAGAAAGTTAGTTGAGATTCCCAAGTCTTGACTTTAATATCTGAAGCAAAATATTTGTGACCAGTGGCCAAATTTTGAAAACTTTGATTTTTTTCTTTTTATAGAAATAAAACAGGATTTTTTCTAAACATTTAAGGGTTCCAATATGTTATTCTTTTCTGAACATCACATTGGGTGACATCCTGGACAGAAGATTTACAGTCCAAAATTGAGTAGGAAACACTGGAGAAAACATTGGAAATACTTAGGAGAAAGAAAAGTGACCATGTCTTGGGAGAACACAACATTTATTCTGGCATTATTTACACATTCATTTCAAGATAGTCAAAGAACATTTCCTGACACCGTGGTGGAACAGAAGTCTTTCCTTTCACCCCCCTTTTTCATTCCATCTTCATATTCAGTTACACAGGGGAGTATAATGCTAGGGGATTGGATGGAAGAACTGAGAAAGCAAACAGGGTTTGGTGGAGTGCCCAGAGATTACTAACAACAGAAAGCCAGTGCCACCCTAGACTGGAGAGGCAAAGGGACCTCACAACACATGGCTGAAACTATACCACAGCAAGCACAGCCAGCAAGAGATGGAGTCCCAAAAGAGATGCAGCTGCTCTCTGATAGGCTGCCTATCTGAGAGGCTGCTCTCTGATAGACAGAGAATGATCTTGGAAAAATCCCCCTTCCCCATTCTACCAAGTCATCCATTGGCAAAATCTCATCCAAAGCCAACTGACCCAGGAACATGGAAAACAGACTATAGGAAGAAGGTATGGAATTGCTCTGACTGCAAACTGACCTTGCTTTATGGATACATAACTAATATAGTTACACAGAGCCTCGCACTTAGTTTAATGCTCTGCTGTCTTCAAATCCTTAACCTTTCAACAGAGGACCCCCCAGAAAGTACCTTTTCACTTTGCATTAGGCCCCACAAACTGATGCATAGGACCAGCTACATAATCTACAACTTGTAGTTGTGGAATGCAGAGAATGTGTCTCTGCTGTCATTTTTGCAGGATAGAGCTAGGGTATCCAGTGGATATGGATAAATATTCTGCTTCATCTTCCAGACTCCCAAGTGTAAGAGACCTGCCACTAAGAAAATTGAGTCTTCTCTGGTAAACAGCTGTGCCTGCCCTTTCCAGATATCACCAAGTACAATAGAAAGATTATGATACTGTAAATCTGGGGAGAGGAAATTCCGGTGCAAAATACCTCTAAAAACCGAAATCAGCCAAAGGGAGAAATAAAGTTTAAAACCCGTTTATTGCTCACAAACTGCAGTCCTGGGCTATCTTTCTCCTCTGCTCTGGAAGAAGCCAGCAAGCAAGCAAGCCAGCCCCCTCCCCTTAACCTCTCAGGTTCAGACAAGCCTTTGGTTGGCCAGGTAATTACCCATTTCTCTCCACCCCTGAGGATATGCAAATGCACTAAAGCGAGGCGATATATTCTGGAAATGTTACAATTTTACACACAGATACTCATTTCACAGAAAAGAACAGCAGATCCATGAAAACTTGTATAAACCCACCTAATTTCTTCAAGTTTTCTGTAAAAGAAGTTGGTATGAGGAATTTAAAATCTGTAAAAAATAATCCTCTTACTCAGAATAGCCCCATGTATTTAATTTTGCAATTTCCTATGCTACTAAGTTCTTCCCATTCTTTTTTTATGCACTGCTCAACAGTTATGAGTCCTAAAAGTTTTTAAATTCTTGATCTATAGCCAAATTTGGGACCCTCTGTATTCAGACCAAAGAAGCTGGACTCTGGAATTTCTATCTTTATTTTACTGATCCTAGTAGCAATGTTTATTTTGAAGGTAGTAAATGTCAGAATTATATAGAATCTATCTTCTGATATGATATTGGGTAGTTTTATTTAACAAATCTACTTAGTGTTTATTATGCTAGGCATTGTTCCAAGTGCTTTACAAATATTAGCACATTCCATTCTCATGAGAACTCTATAAGGATGAAGAGGAAGCAAAACTTAGTGTCTACCCATCTTAAACTCTCATCTGGAGCTCTTTAAGGACAGATTAACAAGAGAAAAACTGTCTAATGCATACAATGCATATCATGCAGGAAAACCTCAATGAAGAGTAACTCAGAGTGGTGGCTTAGAACTCTGGCCTGTATGCACCTTCAACAAGAACAATACATTTGTGTAGAAATGATAGGACAAAGGAAAATGGTTTTAGGCTTCCAAAGGTGGCAAACTGGGAAGGTATTATGTATGGGAGAAAATTAATGTTGTAAGGTATATTTGCAGATTCCTGTAGTACCTTAGCTAGGCTGGTAAGAATCTAGAGTCGTCTCTGGTAAGGGAGAATTTGTATCCTGCCTTTAGGCAGAAAAGGGGGAAGGAAAAGAGCTTTTCCCATGTTTGATGCTTCCTGATTGCCTTCAGCTCAAAATAATTACGTCAAAAAAGTATATTTTGGGGTGACATATTCTGGTTTCCTTCAGGAGATACTATTATTATTTCATTTTACCAATAAGGAAACTGAGGCACAAAGTGAACTTGGAATAAGCATATAGCCTGAAATCCCTAAAATAACCTTTCCTAAATTCTGCTATTCTTAAACTGGTTTCCTCATTACTGGGTTTTTTTTTTACAAGGAGTGTTTCTAAATTTTTTATACCTCTTTTACCCAAGTTTGATTTTATAGAAGATCCTAAGGATACTCCTCTTAAAATGTTTATCCAAACTACCACAGTTCTCTCTGTGCATCGCACCTACCATCCTCTATTGCATATAACACACATTGTGTTAAAAATCACCAAGCTCCTTTTTAAACATACAAAATGCAAAGCTTAACACAAGGTATCTGTCCTGAAGAAGATACAAGTAAACAATTGAAAGCAATGTGTCAGCAGGGAGGCACAAACACCTGATCCCTCAAAGTGTAAGAAGAAAGGTAGCAGGGAAGCTTCCTCAAGGGGTGATACTTGCACTGAATTTTGAAAGGGAATATGTAGTTCATAAGGCAGACAAGTAAAGTAATTTCCCAGGCGAAGCATGGGCATGATAGCATATGACATCTGGGAAAATCCAGTAGCAGTCAGTCCCCTGCGATTCAAGTGCAGAGTATGTATAGTTTTAAAAGGTAACCTTCCCCCTAAAAAAGATAAAGCCATAACATATATGGAAGTAAAAATGAACATTAAAGACTGTTTCTCTCATCAGGTAGATCTTATAAATACCAGTTTGAAGAATAAATCCAAGGAACAGACAAGTTTTATGAATACATGCAAATGGAGGCAAACTGGCTTCTTCCACTGCGGGCATGTGAAGTGAACTGAATTCTACAGGGCAGAGCTTGCAGGTCTACAGACCATTATTTTGCTTGCTACCACTTACTTAAAACGTAGGAGATTACCTCCCACAGAAACAGAACCAGATAATGTAGAAGGGGGACTCCTGCACGGTTTTCCATGGAAGCAGAGCTTTTCCCACCACAGAGACAGTAAGAGACGAAAGTTAAATACTCAGTGACAACATCAGAAAGAGCTGAAATTACCACACTAAACAATTTGGACTTCTGTTAGTTTTAATCTCTGAGCAAAGGAGGTTTATGAAGGGTCAAGCTGGGAAATGCCAGAATCTCCTTTCACTGAGGGGCATGGCCTGGCAGCAGGTGGAAGGAAGCTTGACTGAAATAGCACAAAGATGGACACATAAATGAAACTCAGGAGGTTGATGCAGTAAATCAAAGTCTGAGAGCCAGAGCCAGGGTAATGAACAAGGGAGAGTGGCTGACAAATACAGAAAGTAGAACCAAATCAATGCAGATGTGGGGGATGGAGCATAAAGAAAAGAAGTGTGTCTCTGATGGTTTCTAGGTTTCTGGCTTAATAAGGTGGGTGGTGGTGCATCCACCAGCACAAGCGGAGCAAGCCTGTAGGGAAAGATAAGCTTAGTTTTGCACATCCAGAATTTAAGGTGCCTACAGGAGACCTGGCTGAACATACCGCGAAGGCAGATGCAGAGACCCCCCAAGACACTTGGGGTGATGTTAAAAGCCACCGACCGACGGTGGTCTTTGCGAGCAGCATGTGGGGGAACGCACCCTGAACGGTTCCCAGGAGGTTCCGGCCTGTGGAAGGCACAGCGGAGGACTTTGCTCGGGGGCAGCGACAGGAGCTTCCCAGTGAGGCGCCGGGCACTGCTGGCCGCACGAGCGCGTGGCCCGTCCGCTCTTTGGGCCCCACTGCGCTTGCTCCGCGGGGCCGCGCGGGCCCCACTTCCGCTTCCGGACCGAGCCGAGAGGGCGGGCCCCGCGGGCCGGAGCGGTTGGCAGTGGGTGCCACCTTCGCGCGGCCGGCGGGCTCCTGCGAGCGGAAGCGCCTACCCTCGACTGGCAGGGCGGGCGGCCGGGGGCGGATGCGGCGGCCGCCTCCCTCGGGCCCAGCGAAGCCCCTGGGGCGTGAAGGTGATGCGCGAGGCCTAAGGAAGCGAGGCCGGCGGCTGGGGCCAGGCGAAGTGGGAGGCTGCGGCCCTGAGGCCGTGGAGCGCGAGGAGAGCAATCAGAAGAGAATGGTCGCCTGGGGGTCTGGGAGAGAAGAGATGGAAAGTGATAAGTCGGGTGAGGCATGCGGGCTGGGAAGGCTGCGGGGAAGCAGCGAGTGGAGTGGCTGGGGGGCGGGGGCGGCCAGGTGGGCCCTGCGGACCCATCGGCAGGGCTTAGAGGCAGCGGAGGAGGCAGAGCTCGCCTTGCCAGTCGGGAGGACACAGGAAGAAAGCTCAGGGGTCATCCCCTTTCAAGTCTTTGCACCTCAGCCAGCTCCATCCTTCTCTTACCACTGGTGTTTAGGTTCAGTCTGCGTGGGCTTTGCTGATGCACGTGGTTGACTAGGCGAGGGCAAGAAAGAGGAATTCTCTTAAACTGTTTGCCCTGTCAGCATTACTGTGAGAGGAATTCGTAGGAGTGGTACATTTTTGGCTAGTGTGAAATGATAATGCTAGAAGTTTATATTGCTGCTGTGGAATTTATACAGGTTTGTATGTAGTTCCTTAACAGAAATTAGGTCTTTCATTTAAAAACAAATGTGTATTTCCATACAGCTATTCAGGGAAATAAAAATGCATAGCTTTTTTTTTTTTTTTAAGTGGTATTGCTTTTTTCTCCTCACTATAAAATCTTTTCTGGTATGTTTTGTTGTTTTGATCAGGCAAGGAAAAAAGAAAAGTTACTGAATCCTCAAGTGATGATCCCCAGCCAGGGACTGACCTGGTAAGAAAGGAATCATTAACCAGTTTGGAATCTTTCCAAACAGTGGAGCACAGTGGATTTCAAAGTATGGCTTCCTTGCAGTCTTTGGGTAAGGAAGGTTTGGTAGAAGGTATTAAAAGAAGAATTCAAATTAAAAATGTTAAAAGCTTAGAAAGCCCACCTCTCAAAATGACTGCAAATAGGGCTACACAAAATATTAAGGTTGAATTCCAAGATGAACTGTACAAGAATACTCTGAAATATTCTTGTAACAGCTTGTCATCTGGAGTAGAAAATAATTCCATTTTTAAATTACATGATTACAATTGTTTCCCCCACACCAAGGGTTGTAATGATGAAAATAACCTTACATATAAGCCTGACAGTGGACGTATGCATATGCCAGAAAATTCCTCAAAGTTGAAGAAAGAAAACCTTAGGAGTCTTGCAGATAAGAATGACACAAATAATATTCCTCAGCTTTTACAAACTGAAGAAAACTTAGTGGGAGTAAATAAGTTATTGCTTGAAGAAAATGATTTATACCAAACTAAAAATAATGGTTTGCTTTCCTGCTTTCAAAGTGAAAAAAATGAATACTCAGTAGAGGAGAGCAATGTTGGGAGAAAACCCAGGAAAAGGATGAAGGTGTCTGAAAAAGGAGATGAAATAGTTATTGAAACGAACTTCTCTAATGTATATAACAAGTCTGGGTTGGTATTACAAGGAAACCAAATGGGTGCTGAGAGTAAGGAAGCAGAGACTTCAGAGGCTAAAAAACATCCTTCAAAAGGTTTGAGAAAAGTAAACTGTAATACACTCTCTCCAACAGATCATTTATTAAGTCTTCCAGGAACAGTAGGAAAGAAAACAAGCCCTGAACATCATGTAAATGCTATGTTTCAGAAAACCCTTGAGCCACTTTTGAAAGAGGAAACAAAGAATACTTCAGAGCCCTTGGAATGTAAAATTGTGGAGCCAGAAAACTGTTTTAAGTCAATGAAAAGCTCAGTAGTGAAATCACCTAGTGATTGCCATCCTGTTGAAAACAGATACTCACAAGAAGAATTGAGAAATGCAGCCGAAGAATCAAAGTTAAGCTGTCAAAGAACAATACCAATGACTGGTAAAAGAATTTGGCCTTGTTATTCATGTGCTAGAGTATCTGCTCGATGTTGGAAAAAGACTTCCTTGCCAGATTCAAATAACTTTCTTCCTGGATTTCAGGAAAATTCTAGGCAAGATGATTTTCTTAAACATCAAACAAATCAAACTCACTTAACTGACTCCAAATTATCATTACAAAGCCCCATAACAGAAACAAACAGTGAATATTCAAGTAAAGAAAAATTGGATTCTAATTTAAATGGTTTATCTTCAGTCAGTATAGTAGAACCTACTTTAATGGTTATAAAAGGACCTATAATCGATGATAAAAAGATGAAGTCAGAAGAACCAAGCAGAAATGTGTCAGAGATAGTTTCTACTACTACTGAAGATACTCAATTTACTAAGGTGACTCAAAACTTAATGGGAAATAAGAAAAAAGATAGAGGAAATTTGACAAAACTTAATTCAACAGTGGCTTCCCAGAATGGCCAAGAAGCAAGTAACTGTACAGGTGAAACTGCTCATCAAAAAGCCTGCATTGTGAAGCAAACACTTGTGGTTCCAGACTTAGTTAAAATATTGAACACTGGACGGCTAACTAATTTTAAAATTCCTTTACTTAAAAACAAAGCAGAAAAAAGAAAAAGAAATGCCAAGTCATCAGAGAGAGAAGCATATAGTCCTCTGGAACTTCTTGACAATTTATCTGGAACAGAGGTGAGGCAGAATAGGAGTAAAGAAAATGTCTTCACAATAACTTCAGGACCTCAATCTTTGAGCATACAAAATAGTGTAACTCCAATGCAAACTAGTTCCAACTCGTACTGCAATAAGAATTCCTGTAGTATTTCTCCAAGCATTTTAAAGCAAGGTAATAATAAACCATCTAATCACTTCTCTGAACCAGGCAATTTTATTTCCAAAAAGGAAGCTGTTTCTCTCTCAGTTGAAAGTAATACTTCTTATGATCTTGGGTGTATAAAGAAAAGTCCTGCCTTCTCTAATGAACAAGAAACATTCAAACAAGTTTCCTCTGAAATTAGTGGCAGAGAAATGACTAAGAACTTCTCAGAAATTAAAGTAGGGTTTCCAGATATTCTTAAAGCATATGAAGATGATGTCCTCTTAATTGATGTAATTCAAGATGACCCAGATCTCTTTGGAGTCTCCAATGAAGGGGAGTTCTTACTTACTGCAGAGATCCCCATGATAAGCCAGGAGCCCAACATTGCTGAGGAGCACCAGTCAACAGACTCCAAGCACATGGAACTTCCAGAAAAAAAAGAACCAAGCAATAACTTGAGGTATGCATGTTCAAGTACGCCTTTTGGTGCAGATTATTGTTGGGGGTTTAAAAAGCACTTCCTTCTCTTAGGGGTCACTAGTTTATTTGGTGTTCATTGAAGCTCCATTATTTTTTTAGCCCAGTTGTTTATTATTTGCAGTATAGCATTTTATTGTTAAGACCTGGAAATGTCATTATGCTAAAAGTTAGTGTCAAAATAAAGCAATTGTAAATATCTTAGAAATTATAATGAAGCAGATTACCTGTTCAAATTTAAAATGGTCATTTATAAAGTGGCTTTTTAAATTACCGAGATTGCTTCTTTCAGACTTCAGTTTAATTTATTTTCATATGTTCTTTATTACAAATATGCAGACATATTTTTATTTCAACCAGATTACTTACTAAGAAACTATATTTAACCCATTTTCTTTGGTTCCTTGTTGGACAAAAAAATTCATATTTCAAGGAACAGAGAAGCCTTAGAAAAGTTTATTTGAAGTAATTAGGACTTGAGAGTAGAATCAAAAGTTAAACTACTTTCTGAGGAAAACAGCATACATTTTTTAAAACTTTTTAAGATAATGGTTTTAAATGACGATTTAACCTTCAAAGAGAGTGAGTTTGCCTAAGACAACTTTGAATGGAACCAAGTGGCAACTTCCATGCTCAGGAACTTGATCTATTCCACTTTGCCCAAATTTTATTTAATATTATGTCTTACTTTACTATTATATTTGTTCAAGCTCTAATTTATACTTGTATGTTATAATATGTCATTATTGGAATGTTTTGGAAACAATGAAAAAGAAACAAAAGCACTTTCCAGTTAGATTCAATGGTACATTACTTCAAATTCTCTATTTATAATTTTAGTTTTATGACATCATGTTTTTCTTGATGTGCTTAGTGTTACAAGAACTTACAACTTATCACCAAATAGAGTACTTTCAATGTGCCAAATGGAGGACCAAGAGATTTATCTAAGGTAAGATGGTAATCTGCCCATTTTGAGGATATCAAATTGAAGATGGCAAGTTGTCACTTGTCCAAAGTCACACACTGCTAGTAACAGAATCTGGATTTGAATCTAGGCCTGTCTTACTTTGAAATTAGTGATTAAGATCTTGACCTTTATAGTCTGATGTAGATTTTAGTCTTCTTCCCACCTAATAGGTATTTGACCAAATTTTAGGCAAATTAATTGACCTTATCTGTAAAATGGGAAGGTACTTGCCTCAGAATTGTGAGGATTAAATCAAAGAATGTGTGGGAAGGTTTTAGCATGGCACTGGATGAGTAAGAAGAGTTCAATAAAGGGTAGTTATTGAAGGTAATTTTAACTCTTGTTAACACCATGTATCCTTTGAGGAACAGAAAGGGATATTAGAGTAATCCTGCATTCAAGAGCAAACATCTCTGTTAGCTAACAAGATGTTGACAATGATACAAAGGTAAAAAGAAAAATGTTGTGAATTGGGCAGGAAGTTTTTTTTTTTTCTTTCTCCTTTGTTTTTGAATAATAGCCAATTTTGTAAAAACAATACCTGTTCATTACATTAAAAGTATAAAAGGGCTGGTCTGGAGGGTGGGAGCAAGAAATCCCACTACCCAGAATAACAAATTAATTGCTAACAATTTGTATTCATTATTCCAGACATCTCATTGGGTATATACATGGATATAATTTTAGAAAAATTGGGTCATGCCATTTTTTAGTGCAAACATTTAGATTTGTTTATACTTAATGGGAGGGGAGTGCTGAAGTGAACCTAAAGGAATTGTTGAAACAATATACTTCTCTTCTACAAGAAATTAGTTACTAAAAGCCTCCCTCAGGTTAGTAAGAAAGATTACTTAAACGTTTGAGTTTTATCATGACTTAAAAACTATTCTAACTTGAGACCACAGCATTTGCTTTCCTGATATGACAAATTAACGTATCAGTACACATTCACTTTTTCTCCCAATCTTAGCGTCTACATTTTTTTTCAAAAATTTTTTTTTCATATTGTGTGCTTTGTGCCATTTACATTCTCTTCAATAATCTGAATCCCCAAAGACTTTTTACTCTTAGTTCTGTGTTTAAATTGATTTGTTACCACCACTCCTTTTTTTTTAAATTTATTATTATTTTTTTAAATAATTTATTTTGGTATCATTAATCTACAATTACATGTGCAATATTATGATTATTAAACTACCCCCTTCATCAGGTCCCCCCCATCAGCCCCATTACAGTCACTGTCCATCAGCGTAGTGAGATGCTATAGTATCACTACTTGTCTTCTATGAGTTGTACAGCCCTCCCCATGCCCCCTCAACATTACGTCTGCTAATCATAATGCCCCTTTTTCCCCCTTATCCCTCCCTTTCCACGCATCTTCCCCAGTCCCTTTCCCTTTGGTAACTATTAGTCCGTTCTTGGGTTCTGTGAGTCGGCTGCCGTTTTGCTCCTTCAGTTTTTTTCTTTCTACTTATACTCCATATATGAGTGAAATCATTTGATACTTGTCTTTTTCGGCTTGGCTTATTTCACTGAGCATCATACCCTCTAGCTCTATCCATGTTGTTGAAAATGGTAGGATTTGTTTTCTTCTTATGGCTGAATAATATTCCATTGTGTATATGTACCACATCTTTATCCATTCATCTATTGATGGACACTTAGGTTGCTTCCATTTCTTGGCTATTGTAAATAGTGCTGCAATAAACATAGGGGTGCATATGTCTTCTTCAAACCGGGCTGCTGCATTCTTAGGGTAAATTCCTAGGAGTGGAATTCCTGGGTGAAATGGTATTTCTATTGTGAGTTTTTTGAGGAAGCTCCATACTGCTTTCCACAATGGTTGAACTAATTTGTATTCCCACCAGCAGTGTAGGAGGGTTCCCTTTTCTCCAGATCCATGCCAACATTTGTTGTTGTTGGTGTTTTGGATGTTGGCCATCCTTACTGGTGTGAGGTGATATCTCATTGTGGTTTTAATCTGCATTTCTCTCATGATTAACGATGTGGAGCATCTTTTCATGTGCCTGTTGACCATCTGAATTTCTTCTTTAGAGAAGTGTCTATTCATGTCTTCTGCCCATTTCTTAATTGGGTTATTTGCTTTTTGTTTGTTAAGGTGCGTGAGTTCTTTGTATATTTTGGATGTCAACCCCTTATCAGATACATCATTTATGAATATATTTTCCCATATTTTAGCATGTCTTTTGTTTTACTGATGGTGTCCTTTGCTGTACAGAAGCTTTTCAGCTTGATATAGTCCCACTTATTCATTTTTGCTTTTGTTTCCCTTGCCCAGGGAGATATGTTCATGAAGAAGTCGCTCATGTTTATGTCCAAGAGATTTTTGCCTATGTTTTTTTCTAAGAGTTTTATGGTTTCATGACTTACATTCTGGTCTTTGATCCACATTGAGTTTACCTTTGTGTATGGGGTTAGACAGTAGTCCAGTTTCATTCTCTTACATGTAGCAGTCCAGTTTTTCCAACACCAGCTGCTGAAGAGGCTGTCATCTCCCCATTGTATATCAAAGGCTCCTTTATCAAATATTAATTGACTGTAGGTGTTTGGGTTAATGTTTGGATTTTCTATTCTGTTCCACTTGTCTGTGGGTCTGTTTTTGTGCCAGTACCAAATTGTCTTGATTACTGTGGCTTTGTAGTAGAGCTTGAAGTCAGGGAGCGTAATTCCCCCTGTTTGATTCCTCCTTCTCAGGATTGCTTTGGCTATTTGGGGTCTTTTCTGGTTCCATATGAATTTTAGAATTATATGTTCCAGTTCATTGAAGAAAGCTGTTGGTAGTTTGATAGGGATTGCGTTGAATCTGTAGATTGCTTTAGGTAGTATAGCCATTTTGACAATATTGATTCTTCCTAGCCAAGAGTATGGGATGCATTTCCATTTGTTAGTGTCTTCCTTAATTTCTCCTAGGAGTGTCTTGTAGTTTTCAGAGTACAGGTCTTTTACTTCCTTTGTTAGGTTTATTCCTAGGTATTTTATTCTTTTAGATGCAATTGTGAATGGAATTGTTTTTCTGATTTCTCTTTCTGTTAGTTCATCCTTAGTGTATAGGAAAGCAACAGATTTCTGTGTGTTCATTTTATATCCTGCAACTTTGCTGAATTCAGATATTAGTTCTAGTAGTTTTGGAGTGGAGTCTTTAGGGTTTTTTATGTACAGTATCATGTCATCTGCAAATAGTGACAATTTGACTTCTTCTTTACCAATCTGGATGCCTTGTATGTCTTTGCTTTGTCTGATTGCCATGGCTAGGACCTGCAGTACTATGTTGAATAACAGTGGAGAGAGTGGGCACCCCTGTCTTGTTCCCGATCTTAGATGTAAAGCTTTCAGCTTCTCACTATTAAGTATGATGTTAGCTGTGGATTTGTCATATATGGCCTTTATGATGTTGAGGTACTTGCCGTCTATACCCATTCTGTTGAGAGTTTTAATCATGAATGGATGCTGAATTTTGTCAAATGCTTTTTCAGCATCTATGGAGATGATCATGTGGTTTTTGTTCTTCTTTTTATTGATGTGGTGGATGATGTTAATGGATTTTCGAATGTTGTACCATCCTTGCATCCCTGGGATGAATCCCACTTGATCATGGTGTATGATCCTCTTCATGTATTTTTGAATTTGGTTTGCTAATATTTTGTTGAGTGTTTTTGCATCTATGTTCATCAGGGATATTGGTCTGTAATTTTCTCTTTTAGTGAGGTCTTTGCCCGGTTTTGGTATTAGAGTGATGCTGGCTTCATAGAAAGAGTTTGGAAGTATTCCCTCCTCTTCTATTTTTTGAAAAACTTTAAGGAGAATGGGTATTATTTCTTCTCTATATGTCTGGTAGAATTCAGAGGTGAATCCATCAGGTCCAGGGGTTTTGTTCTTGGGTAGTTTTTTGATTACCGATTCAGTTTCGTTGCTGGTGATTGGTCTTTTTAGTTTTTCTGTTTCCTGCTTGGTGAGTCTTGGAAGGCTGTATTTTTCTAAGAAGTTGTCCATTTCTTCTAGGTTTTGCAGCTTGTTGGCATATAGATGCTCGTAATATTCTCTTATAATTCTTTGTATTTCTGTGGGATCCGTCGTTATTTTTCCTTTCTCATTTCTGATTCTGTTTATGTGTGTGCATTCTCTTTTTCTCTTAATGAGTCTAGCTAGGGGTTTATCTATTTTGTTTATTTTTTCAAAGAACCAGCTTTTGGTTTCATTGATTTTTTCTATTGTTTTATTCTTCTATATTTTATTTATTTCTTCTCTGATTTTATCATGTCTGTCCGTCTGGTGACTTTGGGCCTCCTTTGTTGTTCCTTTTCCAATTTCAATAATTATATCTTTAGACTGTTCATTTGGGAATGTTCTTCCTTCTTTAAATACGCCTGGATTGCAATATACTTTCATCTTAGAACTGCCTTCACTGTGTCCCACAGAAGTTGTGGCTTTGGGTTGTTGTTGTCATTAGTCTCAATATATTCTTTGATTTCTGTTTTGATTTGGTCATTAACCCATCGATTAATTAGGAGAATGTTGTTAAATCTCCTTGTATTTGTGAGCCTTTTTGATTTCTTTCTGAAATTTATTTCTAGTTTTATACCTGTGTGATCTGAGAAGTTGGTTGGTAGGATTTCAATATTTTTGAATTTACTGATGTTCTTTTTGTGGCCTAGTATGTGGTCTAGTCTGGAAAATGTTCCATGTGCCCTTTAGAAGAGTATGTGTCCTGCTGCTTTTGGGTATAGAGTTCTGTAGATATCTGTTAGGTCCATCTGTTCTAGTGTGTTGTTCGGTGCCTCTGTGTCTTTACTTATATTCTGCCTGGTTGATCTATCCTTTGGAGTGAGTGGTGTGTTGAAATCTCCTAAAATGAATGCATTGCTTTCTATTTCCTCTTTTAATTCTGTTAGTAATTGTTTCACATATGCTGGCGCTCCTGCGTTGTGTGCATATATATTTATAATGGTTATATCCTCTTGTTGGACTGACCCCTTTATCATTATGTAATGTCCTTCTTTATCTCTTGTTTCTTTCTTCATTTTGAAGTCCATTTTTTCTGATACAAGTACTGCAACACCTGCTTTTTTCTCTTTCTGGTTTGCATGAAATATCTTTTTCCATCCCTTCACTTTTAGTCTGTGTATATCTTTGGGTTTGAGGTGAGTCTCTTGTAAGCAGCATATAGATGGGTCTAGCTTTTTATACATTCTATTACTCTGTGTCTTTTGATTGGTGCATTCAGTCCGTTTACATTTAGGGTGATTATCGATAGATATGTACTTATTGCCATTGCTGGCTTTAGGTTTATGGTTACTAAAGTTCAAGGGTTGTTTCTTTACTATCTGACAATCTAACTTAACTTTCTAGTTAAGTTGTCGTAAACACAGTCTGATGTTTCTTTGTCTCTCTTAATCTTCCTCCTCCATGCTTTATATACTAGGTGTTTTATTCTTTGCCTTTAGTTAGTATTTGGATGTTCTGCTTTTTTTACTATGATTTTATTTTCTCTGGTGACATCTTTTTAGCCTTAGGAGTGCTTCCCTCTAGAGCAGTGCATTTAAGATATCCTGTAGAGGTGGTGTATGGGAGGCAAACTCTCTCAGCTTTCACTTGTCTGGAAATTGTTTAATCCCTCCATCATATTTAAATGATAATCGTGCTGGATACAATATTCTTGGTTCGAGGCCGTTTTGTTTCATTATGTTAAATACATCATTCCATTCTCTTCTGGCCTGTAAGGTTTCTGTTGAGAAGTGTGATGATAGTCTGATGGGTTTTCCTTTTTAGGTGATCTTTTTCTCTCTCTAGCTGCCTTTAATACTCTGTCTTTATCTTTGATCTTTGCCATCTTAATTATTATGTGTCTTGGTGTTGTCTTCCTTGGGTCCCTTGTGTTGGGAATTCTGTGGGCTTCCGTGGACTGTGAGACTATTTCTTTCCCCAGCGTGGGAAAGTTTTCAGCAATTATTTCTTCAAAGACACTTTCTATCCCTTTTTCTCTCTCTTCTTCCTCTGGTACTCCTATAATGCGAATATTGTTCTGTTTGGATTGGTCACACCGCTCTCTTAATATTCTTTCATTCCTAGAGATCCTTTTATCTTTCTCTGCCTCAGCTTCTCTGTATTCCTGTTCTCTGATTTCTATTCCATTATCAGTCTCTTGCATCTCATCCAGTCTGCTGCTAAGCCCATCGATCGCTTGTCTGATTTCTGTATTGTCTTTCCTCACTTCCCTCACTTCCTCCCTCAGCTCTTGCATATTTTTCTGTAGATCCAGCAGTATGGTTATGACTTTTGTTCTGAAATCTTTTTCAGGAAGATTGTGCATTTCCATCCCTTCAGACTCCCTCTCTGGTGTCTGGGTGTGGATAAGCTTTGTTTGTACCATATTTCTCTGTCTTTTAATGGCAAAAGAAGTGGTCACTGGTAGGTGCCACGTATGGCAGCTGGGTTCTTTACGACTTTAAAAAAAAAAAGAAAGGGAAATAGAAAAGAAAGAAAAGAAAAGAAAAGAGAAAAAAAAAGCACCCTCCAGGAGTAGAATCTCTGGGGATGCTGTAGGTGATGCTGTTGCTCCACTCTTCCGCAGCCGTGGCCGCTCCACTCCGCAGGCCCTTTGTAGCTCTGGCCAGGGTGGGAACGAATGGAAGGCTGTTGATCTCTGTGGGAAGTCTCAGTACGGCAACTTTTTCCCAGTCACCAGCCAAGGGGTCTGAAATTCCCCAGGACTCCCAGCCTGCTGGGGTGAGTGCGCTGGGACGATCCTGTTCCTCCGTTGGGCCCCTGTCTCTTTAAGACCACCAAAAAAAGCGTGTGCTTTTATTTTGTCCTGTGGAGCCGGCTGCGAGGACCCGGTGCATTCCCCGGCTCAGATCCTGCACCCTCTGTCTCTCCAATTTCCGATACACCACGTGATGTGTGTTAGCGCTCCTGGCGCAGATCACCAGGGCTGGTTATTTCGTGGGCCTGTATTTTCACTCCCTCCCAGCCCTGAATCCTGTCCTCCCGCCGGTGCACTGGGGTGCGAGAGTTCAGAGCAATTGTTTTTAAGAAGAGGTTATGATTACTGTGTTTCCTAAGATCTTGGGTACATAAGGGTGATTGTTGTTAGGAGAAAATTGAATATGAAATTCTTAGTTCATATTTTTCCTCGTCATAGCTGGCTGTCATTCCTTCTCTCTGCTTTCTGGCTTTGAGAGTTGTAGTTGAAAAGTCTAAGGCCAAACTTAATTTTCCACTACCCCTATCTAAACTGCCTTCTTTATTTTTTCCTGCCTGCTTTGTTTTGTAATTGGGATTATGTATAAATATCAGATTTACTTCAAATAATTTTTATACTGTTGTCTTGGAATTTCAATTCCCTTCACTTCAGAGGCAGCACTTATACTATTACTGAGTCTTCTTTTTTTTTTTTTCTCCATAGTTGTTTCTGAAATTTTGGTTTTTAAATAAACTTGAAAAAGTTTCCTGTTGTTATTTTAATTTTTTCCTGTATTGGAAATACCAGTTTCACAATCATCCACAGTACTATAGTAAATCTTAAGAAATTATGGAGGCATGATAACCAGAGGGTCTGCTAATAGTTGCACAGAAGGTTGTTAACAGCTCTAGAACTAAATGAAGCTTAAAATATAATTTCACATTTTCACTGTCCATTTTACCAATCAGTTGCTGGTTTATATATATTCCTTTTTCCTCACTGAAAGACACTTAAAAGGTTGAAGATTGTTAGAATTTCTATTTTACAGGATTAGAAACTGAAGATGGGAGGGTTAGGTCTATATACTAACCCTGGACAGTAGAGGTGCTCTGGACTGCCTCTAATTGGTAAAACAGGTAGATAAACCTGACTTGATTTGATTGTTGGGAGAAATATTCTGAGACTTGGTTAGGGAGAATTTGTAAGGTGTTTAAGTTATATTATAATGTTAGGTCATTGTCAATCTCTATAGTGGGTGAAGTTCATGTTAAAATCCAAAGCAGTAGAAACATATTAAAACTAATTCACTAAGACTTGAACTTATGAGCTTGGAAATGTATAATGGGTGAAATTGGTGAAACTTGTGAATTGGCCAGTAAGTATTGCTGGAGATCTGAGAATGTAATAGTACTGGACAGTTCACCTATACTAGAACATAGGATTATCTTCAGTCACAATTTTATTATATGCTAAAATATCAGTAGAGTGATAATATATAGTGGATCATTGAGATTTTAAGAATCTTCAAGGGATTCTTCCAAAAATTCAAGGGAATTACTGTATAGCTGGGGTGGAACTTATGTGTTTGATACAAAAATATATAAACTGAGGTACTAAGGAGACTAGTTGTTTAGAAAAGAATGAAAGACCATCTTGGAAAACCCAAAATTTGTACTGATCCTTGAAGCTTAGATTGATTTAGAGTAATAAAGGGAAAAATGTTTGGTAGGGGAAGAAAAATAATGAAGAAAATGTGGGCAAAAGATAAAGATACATATGAATAAGGTTATGTAAGGCAGCTGCATTTCCTGACTTCTTCAGGCAGAGGTAGCCCTTCTCTGTTCCATAATATCTTTTGTTACCTACTTTTCGTACTGATTTCATGATGGTATAATTTTTATCTGTCTCACTTGCTAGGATGTTGGACTTCTTGAGAATAGGGTATGCTCATGTCTCATTTATTTTTGTAAGCATGGTCCCTTATACATTGAAGGAGGAGAGAGAATTAAGGTTTTGATTCCTACTATGTTGTAGGCTGTTTCTCAACATCTAGATTGGAATATGTGTAAATGGAGACAGTGACTCCTTTTTTTCTAAAGCAAATAGATGTTGAAGAGTAGTGGGAAATACGACTAGATAAGTTAGGGTGATGCCAGATTGAAAAGATTGGAAAGTTAGGAACCAAAATTTAAGCTCAGTAGAGAATTGATGCTGGTGATCAGTGAGGCTCAGTTATCCCACATTTGCGTAAATCCATAAAAAGCCATTGTAAATTCTACAGCTGTTAAATAGCAAACTTCTGGGGACAGGGCGAAAGCCTGGCACCAATACACAGAAAATAAAAGCCTGCCACTTTTGCCCAAGTATTTGAGTCCTGTTAGTCCCATGCCAGCATGGGTCTGTCCTGGCAAGTTATGTCGTCTCAAGTTACCAACCCCACTTACTTTTTCAGAATCTGATTTAGCCTCAGTTGTTCCCTCCAGGAGATTGGCCTTCTAGAGGAGAGTAGTCTAATCACCAGTTTTACCATACCAAATGACCGAAAAAACAAAAACCAAGTTTCCACCAAAAGTAAAGGTCATTCTCTTTCTCTCCCTTTTGTATTTAAACTCCTTGGCCTGTGTTTTAAGAAGCTTACCTTGCTCCATTCTCCCATTCCACTGAATATCTGTAGCACTCTAATTATAGTACAAAAGTTTACACTCTTTTATTAAAGAAGTAATACTTAGTGTGTTTCCTGTGCTAGATGCTTTACTTATGTTTCATTTAATGAAATTATTCTGAGGTTGAAATTGGCCCTATCTTTAAAATTGAGTCAAAGTGACTAATTTTCCAAAGGATACACAGGGTTGAGATCTGAACTCAGGGCAATTTGCTGCATAGTCTGGCTCCCTTCCCCAAAAAAGCATGCTATAAGAATGGCATTTTGGTTCTTTCTATGGCTTTAATTCAATTACTCTGCAGACTGCCACAGAACATTATTTTACTTTTGATCCCTTTTCTTCTCTCATATCTTCCTCCTCTTTAAAGTAGCAGGTTGGGTAGTATGAAGAAATGTCGTGCTGCCTTTAATTTTTTCTCTTTTGAACCACCTAAACCATTGTTTCTTGTCTTTGATGGAATATACGATACTGTACTTGATGGAGTAATCATTTGTAATATCAGCAGACCTAGCACCTCACAGCATGGCATCAGACTAGGGAACTTCTGGCCAAGTGAATTGATTACTGTACTACGCCTCTGCTTTTGGCCACTGATACCTGCAAAATAATTGTTCCAGTAAATATGTGGCAATCCTATACAGAAACACAATGTGTGCATGTGTAAATAAGTGACCATTGAATTGACTAGCTAGTTAGCCTCTCAAAAGGAAGCAATAACATTTTGAATTTTCTGGGGAGCAATAGTTTTCAAATTTGTTCTGCTAGTAATTATTATAGATCAGTCATCTTCAAACCTTTTATCAATTACCTATAGCAAAGGTACATTTTGTGTTACAATCCAGTACATGCTTATGTATGTGTAAAACTAGATTTACAAAAACAGTATTTTCCTTACTACAAGTGATGTAGTATCATATATCATATTTTGTATTCTGCTTCTGTTTTTTGGTTTTGGGGTTTTTTGAAAAAAAATCCTAGTTGGAACCCATAAATTTCATCACCCCCTTGAAAATTGCCCTAGTAGAGGATAAACTTTTATAAGCCTCTCATTTTTCTTTCCTCTTTTTTTTTATTTTATCCATTTTTTAACCAAACTTTCTTTACATACTGTTCTCTTAGTTTCCATTTCAGCCCCCACAAAGAGGAAAGCCTGGAACGCACCTCAGTCTGTCAGAAGAACCACACAAGAATCACCCAGATGTTCTGATTATGGGCCTTGGGGTGGACTGTGGTCTGTCTTAGGAGGATCCTTTTTCTCGGCTAATTGAGAGAAATCGAAGTTGCTCTTTTCATAGAAGTGTAGAGGTGACACATTTGTTCAAACTATGACCTGGATGTTCATAATAAAGATGTAGTTCATCCTAGTTATGCTGAGCTGGCCTTTCTGTATTGGGGAGGGACCCAAAACTATAGTCAGTTCTGTCCAGGTAGCTTTGGAAATGGTTGGGTGTTCTTTGTGAGCTGTCCAGTCTTGGTGGACCTCCCCAGCCTGGCTTCCCCTTTCACAAGTGTGCAGGTGAGTGGAGGGGCTTACAGTGGCTTCTGCACAGAGGGGCCTTGGGTGTGCAGTGGTCTCTGAGGTGGAAATTCAGTGCCAAGATCTCGAGACCATTCATTCTCTTGCCTTAGGTGATGCTTCTGGGAACATCTCCCACCTCCATTTTACAGGCGAGGCCCTACTTTGGCGCTCACTAGGAAATCTGGGTGCCTCTCCCAGCGGGCCCCTAATTCTGAATAATATGTGCTGTGACTCACAGACACGGCTAACTTGCACGGGGTGCAGGCAGCTTCTGGGCTTGGCCACACTGGTCCACGTGGTGCCCATGGGAAAGAGACCCCTCCCTCGAGTGAAACCTAAGTCAAAATTTTACGTATTTCTCATAAATAAAAATATAATAAGCAATCATTTCGAAGTCATGCAAATCCAATAAATGAACATAAAAATGCCATAAAATTTAAATGAGTGTTGTCTCCTCTTTTCCTGGGATCTTCTCTTTCACCACTCTGCACTTCTGTGCCCTCACCCAAGTCTTTTTCTGTTTTCTCTCCTCTTTCTGTCTTTCATTTTTTTCCTTTCTGTTCCATCAAGACAGAACTGTAACTTTCCACTACAATGCAAAACTATAAAATATTTATGTAGATTACAGTTTTGCTTTTTTCATTGAAGTATTATTGATATATAATCTTATATTGGTTTCAAATATACAACACAGTAGTTCAACAGTTACCCATATTATCAAGTCCCCACCCCCACTAGTGCAGTTACTATCTGTCAACATAGGAAGATGTTACAGAATCAGGGACTATATTCTCCATGCTGTACTTCCAATCCCTGTGATCAATTTATATTATGATTGAGAATTTTTATGCCCCTTTATCCCCCTCACCCTCCCCATCCACCAACCTCAACCCCTCCACCATGGTAACCACTAGTCATGTCTCAGTGTATGATTTTTTTCTTATCAATTTTTTTATTAAGGTATTGATATACACTCTTATGAAGGTTTCACATGAAAAAACAATGTGGTTACCACATTCACCCATATTATCATCTCCCTCCCATACCCCATTGCAGTCACTGCCCATCAGTGTAGTAAGATGCCACAGTCACTATTTGCCTTCTCTGTGCTACACTGTCTTCCCCATGGTAACCCCCACGACATGTGTGCCAATCATAATACCCCTCAATCCTCTTCTCCCTCCCTCCCCATCCACCCTCCCCCACCCCTCCCCTTTGGTAACCGCTAGTCCCTTGGAGTCTGTGAGTCTGTTGCTGTTTTGTTCCTTCACTTTTGCTTCGTTGTTATACTCCACAAATGTGGGAAATCATTTGGTACTTGTCTTTTCTCCGCCTGGCTTATTTCACTGAGCATAATATCCTCCAGTTCCATCCATGTTTTTTCAAATGGCAGGATTTGTTTCTATCTTATGGCTGAATAGTATTCCATTGTGTATATGTACCACATCTTCTTTATCCATTCATCTACTGATGGACACTTAGGTTGCTTCCATATCTTGGCCACTGTAAATAGTGCTGCAATAAACAAAGGGGTGCATATGTCTTTTTGAATCTCAGAAATTATATTCTTTGGGTAAATTCCTAGGAGTGGAATTCCCGGGTCAAATAGTATTTCTATTTTGAGTTTTTTGAGGAACCTCCATATTGCTTTCCACAATGGTTGAATTAGCTTACATCCCACCAGCAGTGTAGGAGGGTTCCCCTTTCTCTGCATCCTCACCAGCATTTGTTATTCTTAGTCTTTTGGATGCTGGCCATCCTTACTGGTGTGAGGTGATGTCTCATTGTGGTTTTAATTTGCATTTCCCTGATGATTAGTGATGTAGAGTATCTTTTCATATGTCTGTTGGCCATCTGAATTTCTTCTTTGGAGAATTGTCTGTTCATATCCTCCGCCCATTTTTTAATAGCATTATTAGCTTTTTGGGTGTTGAGGCATGTGAGTTCTTTATATATTTTGGATGTTAACCCCTTGGTGGATATGTCATTTACAAATATATTCTCCTATACTGTGGGATACCTTTTTGTTCTGTTGGTGGCGTCCTTTGCTGTACAGAAGCTTTTTAGTTTGATGTAGTCCCATGTGTTCATTTTTGCTTTTGTTTCCCTTGCTTGAGGACATATGTTCAGGAAAAAGTTGCTTATGTTTGTATTCAGGAGATTTTTGCCTTTGTTGTCTTCTAAGAGTTTTATGGTTTCATGACTTACATTCAGGACCTTGATCCATTTTGAGTTTACTTTTGTGTATGGGGTTAAACGATAATCCAGTTTCATTCTCTTACATGTAGCTGTGCAGTTTTGCCAACACCTGTTGTTGCAGAGGCTGTCATTTCCCCATTGTATGTCCATGGCTCCTTCGTATATTAACTGAACATATATGCTTGGCTTTATATCTGGTCTCTCTAGTCTGTTCCATAGGTCTATGGGTCTGTTCTTATGCCAGTACCAAATTGTCTTGATTACTGTGGCTTTGTAGTAGAGCTTGAACTTGGGGAGCGTAATTCTCTCCACTTTATTCTTCTTTCTCAGGATTGCTTTGGCTATTCAGGATCTTTTGTGGTTCCATATGAATTTTAGAACTATATGCTCTAGTTTGTTGAAGAATGCTGTTGGTATTTTGATAGGGATTGCATTGACTCTGTAGATTGCTTTAGGCAGGATGGCCATTTTGACAATATTAATTCTTCCTGTCCATGAGCACGGGATGTGTTTCCATTTATTGGTATCTTCTTTAATTTCTCTCATGAGTATCTTGTAGTTTTCAGAGTAGGTCTTTCACTTCCTTGGTTAGGTGTATTCCTAGGTATTTTATTCTTTTGGATGCAATTGTGAATGGAATTGTTTTCCTGATTCCCCTTTCTGCTAGTTCATTGTTAGTGAATAGGAGTGCAACAGATTACTGTGTGTTAATTTTATATCCCACAGCTTTGCTGAATTCAGATATTAGATCTAGTAGTTTTGAAGTGGATTCTTTAGGGTTTTTTATGTACAATATCAAGTCATCTGCAAACAGGGACAGTTTAACTTCTTCCTTGCCAGTCTGGCTGCCTTTTATTTCTTTGTGTTGTCTGATTGCTGTGGCTAGGACCTCCAGAACTATGTTGAATAAAAGTGGGGAGAGTGGATATCCTTGTCTTGGTCCCTAATTAAAGGAAAAGCTTTCAGCTTCTCGCTGTTAAGTATGACATTGGCTGTGGGATTGTCATATATGGTCTTTACTATGTTGAGGTAGTGCCCTCTATTCCTATTCTGTTAAGATTTTTTATCATGAACGGATGTTGAATTTTGTCAAATGCTTTTTCAGCATCTATGGAGATGATCATGTGATTTTTGTCTTTCTTTTTGTTGATGTGGTGGATGATGTTGATGGATTTTCTAATATTATACCATCCTCGCATCCCTGGAATAAATCCTACTTGATCATTATGGATGATCTTTTTGATGTATTTTTGAATTCGATTTGGTAATATTTTGTTGAGTATTTTTGCAACTATGTTCATCAGGGATATTAGTCTGTGATTTTCCTTTTTTTTTTTTTTGTGGTGTCTTTGCCTGGTTTTGGTAATAGTGTGATGCTGGCCTCAGAATGAGTTTGGAAATATTCCCTTCTCTTCTACTTTTTGGAAAACTTTAAAGAGAATGGGTATTAGGTCTTCACTAAATTTTTGATAAAATTCAGCGGTGAAACCATGTGGTCCAGGGGTTTTCTTCTTAGGTAGTTTTTTGATTACCAATTCAATTTTCTGGCTAGTAATTGGTCTATTTAGATTTTCTGTTTCTTTCTGGGTCAACCATGGAAGGTTGTATTTTTTTCGAAAGTTGTCCGTTTCTCCTAGGTTATCCAGGTTTTTAGCATATAATTTTTCATAGTATTCTCTCATAATTCTTTGTATTTCTGTGGTATCCATAGTGATTTTTTCTTTCTCATTTCTGATTATGTGTGTAGACTCTCTTTTTTTCTTGATACATCTGGCTAGGGGATTATTTATTTTATTTTCTCAAAGAACCAGCTCCTGCTTTCATTGATTTTTCTCCATTGTTTTATTCTTGATTTCATTGATTTCTGCTCTAATCTTTATTATGTCCCTCCTTCTACTGCCTTTGGGCCTCATTCGTTCTTCTTTTTCTAGTTTCGTTAATTGTGAGTTTAGAGTGTTCATATGGAATTGTTCTTCTTTCCTGAGGTAGGCCTGTATTGCAACATGCTTCCTTCTTAACATGGCCTTTGCTGCTTCCCACAGATTTTGCAGTGTTGAATTATTGTCATTTGTTTCAATATACTATTTCATCTCTGTTTTTATTTCGTCATTGATCCATTGGTTATTTAGGAGCATGTTGTTAAGCATCTATGTGTTTGTGGGTTTTTTCGTTTTTTTGTGCTATTTATTTCTAGTTTCATACCTTTGTGGTCTGAGAAGCTGGTTGGTACAATTTCTATCTTTTTGAATTTACTAAGGCTCTTTTTTGTGGTCTAGTGCATGATCTATTCTTGAAAATGTTCCATGTTCACTTGAGAAGAATGTGTATCCTGCTGCTTTTGGGTGTAGAGTTCTGTAGAGATGTCTGTTAGGTTCATCTGTTCTAATGTGTTGTTCAGTGCCTCTGTCTCCTTACTTATTTTCTGTCTGGTTGATCTGTCTTTGGAGTGAGTGGTGTGTTGAAGTCTCCTAGAATGAATGCCCTGCCTTCTGTTTCTCCTTTTAATTCTCTTAGTATTTGTTTCACATATGTAAGTGCTCCTGTGTTGGGTGCATAGATATTTATAATAGTTATATCCTCTTGTTGGACCACCCCTTTATCATTATGTAATGTCCTTCTTTGTCTCTTGTGCCTTTCTTTGTTTTGAGGGCTATTTTGTCTGATGCAAGTACTGCAACTCCTGCTTTTTTCTCCCTATTGCATGATATATCTTTTTCCATCCCTTCACTTTTAGTCTGTGTATGTCTTTGGGTTTGAGTTGAGTCTCTGGTAAGCACCATATAGACTGGTCTTGTTTTTTTAACCATTCAAGACTCTATGTCTTTTGATTGGTGCATTCAGACCATTTACATTTAGGTTGATTATTGATAGGTATGTACTTACTGGCATTGCAGGCTTTAGATTTGTGGTTGCCAAAGGTTTCAAGATTAACTTCCTTACTATCTAAGAGTCTAACTTAACTCACTTAGTATGGTATTTTCAAACAAAATGGAAAGATTTTTTTTTTTTTTGCTTCTCGTTTGTCTTCCTCCTCCATTCTTTATATATTAGGTATTATATTCTGTACTCTTTGTCTATCCCTTGACTGACTTTGGGTGTAGTTGATTTAATTTCGCATTTGCTTTGTACTTAACTGTTCTACTTTCTTTACTATGGTTTTATTACTTCGGGTTATAGCTATTTAGCCTTAGGAACACTTCCATCTATAGCAGTCCCTCCAAAATACACTGTAGAGTCAGTTTGTGGGAGGTAAATCTCTCAATTTTTGCTTTTCTGGAAATTGTTTAATCCGTCCTTCAAATTTAAATAATAATCTTGCCAGATAGTGTATTCTTGGTTCGAGGTCCTTCTGCTTCATTCCATTAAATATATCATGCCACTCCCTTCTGGCTTGTAAGGTTTCTGTTGAGAAGTCTGATGTTAGCCTGATGGATTTTCCTTTCTATGTGATGTTTTTTCTCTCTCTGGATGGTTTAATAGTCTGTCCTTATCCTTGATCTTTGCCATTTTATTTATCATATGTCTTGGTGTTGTCTACCTTGGGTCCCTTCTGATGGGAATCTGTTCACCTCCATGGCCTGAGACATTATCTACTTCCCCAGATTGGGGAAGTTTTCAGCAATTACCTTCTGAAAGACACTTTCTATCCCGTTTTCTCTCTCTTCTTCTTGTAGTCCTATAATGCGAATATTGTTCCGTTTGGATTGGTCACACAGTTCTCTCAATATTCTTTCTTTCCTAGGGATTCTTTTTTCTCTCTGTGCCTCAGCTTCTTTGTATTCCTCTTCTGTAATTTCTATTTCTTTTGTCATCTCCTCCACCGTATCCAATCTGCTTTGAAAACCCTCCATTGTGTTCCTTAACCATTGGATCTCCGTCCCTAAATTCATTCCTGAGTTCTTGAATATTTTTCTGTACCTCCATGAGCATGTTTATGATTTTTATTTTGAAATCTCTTTCAGGAAAATTGATTAGTTTAGTGTCAGTAGCCCCTTTTTTTGGTGTTTGTGGGACTTTTGTTTGAACCAAGTTCCTTTGATGTTTCATATTTGTACGTGGTGCCCTCTCATGGCCAGAAGCTCTACTCTCTGGAGCTGCTAATCCCCTGTAGTGATGTTGGGGATTGCAGGGGAGTGGTCCTGGTGCCTGGTGGGAGGAAGAGCTGTTTCCTGGTTCCGAGCTGCTATGCCTGTCTCCACTGCCAGACCAGTGGGCCGAACACACAAGTTTATGCCTCTGTGCTTTGCGTTTGTAGCTGCTCTCGGCAGGGCTTCCCTCTGGCTGGTCTGATGCCATGGCAGGGTTTGCCGGTTTGTGAGCTTGGTGTGGGCTGGCTGGGAGGAAGGTGCAGCAGGCTGTGTGTCATGGTGGGGGGCCTTGGAGCTGTGTAGCCAGCCAGGGGAATGGAGCGCCTGAAAATCCTGAAAGTTCCTTACCTGCTGTGCATAGTGTGCCTGGATAATTTTGTCTGCCTGTCCTTTCTCCTGAGCAGTAAGCTCTGTGCAATCCTTGCCCCTTTAGCAGCCCTCTCACTGTTAGGAAGTCTCTCAGAATGCACCCACAAGGAGAGCCAGATAGGGATCCCTGTTTTCCACAAGTGGCTGGAATCTCAGTCTCTCCAGGTATTCCACCTGTCTTAGCTTTTTTTTTCTTTTTCTTTTTTTGTATCATTAATCTACAGTTACATGTGCAACAATATGGTTACTAAACTCCCCACTTCATCAGGTCCCCCCACTTACCCCATTACAGTCACTGTCCATCAGTGTAGTGAGATGCTATAGAATCACTACTTTTCTTCTCTGAGTTGTACAGCCCTCCCCATGCTCCCCCAACATTACATCTGGTAATCCTACGGGCCCTTTTTCCCCCTTGTCCCTCCCTTCCCACCCATCCTCCCCAGTTCCTTCCCCTTTGGTAACTGTTAGTCCATTCTTGGGTTCTGTGAGTCTGCTGCTGTTTTTTTCTTTCAGTTTTTTTCTTTGCTCTTATGCTGCTCATATGAGTGAAATCATTTGATACTTGTCTTTTTCCGCTTGGCTTCTTTCACTGAGCATAATACCCTCTAGCTCCATCCATGTTGTTGCAAATGGGAGGATTTGTTTTCTTCTTATGGCTGAGTAATATTCCATTGTATATATGTACCACATCTTCTTTATCCATTCATCTACTGATGGACACTTAGGTTGCTTCCATTTCTTGGCTATTGTACATAGTGCTGTGATAAACATATGGGTGCATCTGTCTTTTTGAAACTGGGCTGCTGCATTCTTAGGGTAAATTCCTAGGAGTGGGATTCCTGGGTCAAATGGTATTTCTATTTTGAGTTTTTTGAGGAACCTCCATACTGCTTTCCACAATGGTTGAACTAATTTGCATTCCCGCCAGCAGTGTAGGAGGGTTCCCTTTTCTCCACATCCTCGCCAACATTTGTTGTTGTTGGTGTTTTGGATGTTGGCCATCCTTACTGGTGTGAGGTGATATCTCATTGTGGTTTTAATTTGCATTTGTCTGATGATTAGTGATGTGGAGCATCTTTTCATGTGCCTGTTGGCCATCTGAATTTCTTCTTTGGAGAAGTGTCTATTCATGTCCTCTGCCCATTTCTTAATTGGATTATTTGCTTTTTGTTTGTTGAGGTGCATGAGCTCTTTATATATTTTGGATGTCAACCCCTTATTGGATATGTCATTTATGAATATATTCTCCCATACTGTAGGATGTCTTTTTGTTCTGCTGATGGTGTCCTTTGCTGTACAGAAGCTTTTCAGCTTGATATAGTCCCACTTGTTCATTTTTGCTTTTGTTTGCCTTGCCCGGGGAGATATGTTCATGAAGAAGTCGCTCATGTTTATGTCCAAGAGATTTTTGTCTATGTTTTTTTAAAGAGTTTTATGGTTTCATGACTTACATTCAGGTCTTTGATCCATTTTGAGTTTACTTTTGTAGTCTTAGCTTTTGAACCCCACTAATCAACAGAGCACCATGCAATGTAGGTTTGTCATCCCAGATCATATCTTCAAGGCTGGGTGTTCAGCAGTCCTAGGCCTCCATTCCCTCCCCGGTCCGTTTCTCTTCCTCCCACTGGTGAGCTGGGGTGGAGAGAAGGGCTTGGGTCCCATCGTGTCACAGCTTTGGTTCATTACCGTGTTCCGTGAGGTCTGTTCTTTTCTCCAGGTGTATGCAGTCTGGCCCAGACTCTTTCTTGTTACTCATTCAGGATTAGTTGTATTAAATATATTTTCATATTATATATGGTTTTAGGAGAAGGTCTCTGTCTCACCTCTCATGCCGCCATCTTTAATCTCCTCAGTGTATCATTTTTTTATAATTTAGCTGAATTTAACCTCTTCCTTGTCTCTCATATTCAAAACAAAACTAAATTCTAACAAGTTTCACCTGTAACTTTACCTTCCCTTTAAGTTAGTTATTCATAGTAAAAAGTTTTCTCACACTTATAAACTGTATGCAGCAATGTGTGTCCAGCTTCTCTCCATATACTCAGCACTCTCCATATACTTAGCAGTTGTAAAAATACTACTTTAATACTTTGAAATTAAAGCAGTATACTTGCTATACCTATTTGGGTTTTTTTTGGTTTGTTTTTAGGAATAACCTTGTTTATGTCTGGAGCTATTCCTATTTATGAATGTAATGTTCAGGATAATTAGAAATTACAGAAGCATCCATCAGTTCTTCTCTATTTATTGATTACTTATTCATGCTATTACATTATATTTCTCATGGTTTTTCCTTCCTCTCAGTTCTCACTGATATCTTATTATTGTAATGACTCCTGGTTAATCTTTCCGAGCTTTCTTCCTATCTTCCACCATAGTGATATTCTGAAATAGAATTGATCTGCCAGTGACTGCTTACATTGTTTAAGTGCCTTTCAGCCACATGAGGATGGAGTCTAAATTGCTTGGCATGGCTTTTTAAGGCTCTTAGTAGATCTGTATCCAGTCTCTCTTTGGCAGCTATGGTATTAGTGGAGAGAAAAGTGGAGTGGAAAGTTAATGAAAGATAAGCACAACAAGCAACTCACTGTTTTCACAATCTTTCATGTGCTTGAATCTTTTCACATGTTTCTTCATCTGGAAGTCCCTTTCTTTTCATTCAGTTACTGTCTTCAAATCTCATCTGAGATGTTATTCGAAGGATTTGTTCTAGTGGTTCTCCTGGCACATATCTCAGTATATTATGTCTGCTAGTATGTGAACTTCCCCTCATAGTGGAAGTGCCTAGACAGGAGAGAAGCATCTTTATTTGGTTGTCCTTAGTGTCTGACCAGGAGGATGCTAGGTGCTGAGTATATGGAGAGCAACTAGACACACATGGGCCTTGTCCTCACAGAGGTTTTAGTCTGTCAAGGGAGGCAAATAAAGCAAGGACAATAAAATGTGATTGGAGAAGTACAAGGTCTTAAAGGCTTCCTGGTCAAAGTGACATTTATGGTGAACACTAAAGAATGCGTAGGAATTGGCCAATAGGTGAAGAAAAGTTAATAGAATTTTGTCATAGAAGGTATAGCCTTTATAAAGGCCCACAGGGAAGAGTATGCCACAACTGAGAAACAGAAATAACATCCCATTCTTAGGGTTCAAGTGGCAATAAATGAAAGTACAGAATATACAGAAAGCTCAGTCATGAAGGACTTCACAAATAGCATGAACATAGAATTTATCTTCCGAATTGCAAAACATTTGAGGGGTAAATGGGAACTATTTATAACGAATATGCCAGGATTATAAGAATAAACAGACCACCATAGATAAACTAAAATTCATGGTGAGTTTGAACTTTATCTTAGGAGCACATAGGGATTCACTGAAGGATGCTTAAATACAGAGAAAATGTGATCAGATTTACATTTTAAAAATCATGATAGCTCTAGTGTGGAGAATAAACTGATGGAGGTGTTGTAATAATTTGACCAAAAGGACACAGTGACTTCAACCAGAAGTAGGAGTGGATTTGAGAGATTTAGGAAGTGAAGATGGATGAATCAGATGGGGATAAGGCCAGAGAAGTTAAGGATAATACCTGATTTCTCAAATTTAGACATGTTGAGTTGGAGAGACCTTTAAAATACTGAAATAGAGTCACTCTAGTAGACAGGTATGAGTTTAAAGAGGTATGAATAGGAGGAGGAGATTTGCATGTTTTTTTGTGTGTCTTTTTATATTATTTTTTCCATTTTTTAAACTGATACTTTGTGCTTCTGTTTTTAGAGTTTTGGTGGGGGTAAAAATATTTCATGTGTTCCAAGACTTCATAGATCATTGTTTAGTTTTCCTCTTTCTTGCCTAGGACCTGAACCAATGAGCAGTTACAGAGTTGTAGGATAGGTTTAACCCATTTATTAAAGGAATAAGTGGTGGAGTTATAGGTGTTTATTGTATTTCATGTGTACTTTTATATTTTTTCATCTAAGTTTTTAAAAATAGGATAGTGTTTGGCCATTTGTTTTGGGGTATCTCCCAGAGAGGTAATTTGCATTTGTTGAGCCTATATCATTTAATCCTCACAATGACCTCATGGGTAGGTGTATTTCTCATTTACAGATACAGTTAGACTCAAAGAAGTTAAATAATTTTGCCACAGTTGACACAGTAAGTGGCAGATCAGTAGAACCTAGGTTGGTCTAACTGATGTCCATAGCCTTAACTTTTAGATATACAAATACAAAACGGACAGTCATATGTTGTCTTACAAGACTATAAAAAAAGACTCAAATTGCTGTCAAACTGGCTTTCTTTTAGATGGCAGTTAAGACATACATACTCATGCTTGAGAATAAAAGTTAAACATTATCTTGTATTGGTGTAATACGTTTTGTCTAGACAATGCTTGGTATATATATCATCAGGTTCTCTGAGTCACAAATTTTGACCGGCAGCATTCCCTCACAGTTGTGGCTTATGTAATTAAAGAAGCAATGAGGACTCTACTTGGTGTGCTGGTGTCTGAGTCCCAGGATAATGCTTTGCTCTTGGACGACGTGAGCTGATGTTCACCAGATGTTAAAGCTAGTATTATATAAGGTTTAGAAGAACAGTTCTGCATAGAATATGTTACAATGTTTAAACTCTTTTTGCTTTATAATAGAGAAGTACCTGTACTGGATCCTGGAATGATGAAGTCAGAGATCTGTGCTTCGTTCTCAGCAGGTAAAATTTGACATTTTCAAAATACTCAATATTGAAGTATCTTTTTATATGTCCATTCACGTCCAGTCAAAATGAATGCATTAAAATAGGAAGTTTTTCATTTGAGAGTCTGTTAGTTAACCTTATGTTTCACAGTTTGTCAGTTTTTTTGTTTTAATTGCCTGGTTTTCAGATCAGATTTTTGTGAAATTTTCCATTTGATGATTTACTAAATAATTGTTAGACTTTATCTATAAAAGATAGGTAATTGACCTTAGCAACTTTTTAAGCCTTATTTTTGAAATTGAAATATTTTAAAGTGTTACCACACTTTAAGTCTGAGTCCTTTCAAAAATTTTTGTAATAGCCAACCATAATTTTGTCTTACTGCCAGTTGTTTTAATACTGCATAACAGAGTTATTTTGATAGGAAGGAATAATGATATAATTTGCTGAAAACTCTACATTTTGTCACACTGGACTTTAAAAGAGTCTCTGAATTCTAAGTCATTCTTAGAACAATCTTTGAATGACTTAGTTATACTGTCATTTAAAATTTCTACAGTTGAATATTATTTCCTTTCAGCAAATGAGATAAAACATGATTCCAAAGGTACAAACATTTCTTTAGGAGAAGTTACTGATGAGACCTCTGAAAATGAAAAGCCAGGAGACTTCAGTGAAAAGATAACAGTTTCAGACTTGGATGAAAAGGTACTAGAGAATCTTTTGCATTTTCTTATTTCTTGGCCTAAATATGGTAATACAGAAGTTCGACCTAACAGTGCTGTCAGGTGACAAGTATAACTCCTTTTTATGGATTGAAAGAATCACGTCATTCTGGCCATAGGATGTATTGCTTGATGCTTTGCGTAGGCACACTATTACCATGGTTTCCTGTGTTGGGAAGTAGTATTTAATTGTATATTTAACTTTTTTGTTTTTGTTGTATCCTGAAGTTTGTCTCAAACCTGTGTAGGTCTTTCTAAATTGTTATTTTCCTGCCTTGTTGAAGACAAAGTACTGAATGTCATTTGATCTTTGAAATTTTAGATTATCATACTATACCACAGGGCTGTGAAAGCAAGTATCAGTTATTCAACCACAGATATAGAAGGCATAGGAATTGAAGCTAAGTGTGACTTGATGGTGGGACATGCCACTGTTGTATGATATGGGGAAAATTTGGGGTATCAAGTTTGTTCTTGCTTTATGCCACATAATATGTATAATTACCTTAAACTTTTGAATAATTAAACTGACTCCTAGGCAACCATTTTGTATTTTCTTCTTTCTCCTAACTCATCCTCACAGCTAACAACCTAATTTCCTATTTCACCAAGAAAATTAAATTAATTGGAAAAGAA
Organism: Phataginus tricuspis; assembly: GCA_029783875.1. Classification (NCBI taxonomy): domain Eukaryota; kingdom Metazoa; phylum Chordata; class Mammalia; order Pholidota; family Manidae; genus Phataginus; species Phataginus tricuspis. The sequence goes on along the minus strand of JAQQAC010011087.1, from coordinate 26,189,148 downwards.
CTTCCAAAGCTTCCACCAATATATTAGCCCACCTACATGCATCTGCTCCCAAAACTCTATCTTCTCTTCTGTTACAGTGAATGAACTAGCCAAGGTTATTCCCTCCACCTGTGTGCTAGAGTCCATCTCTTCTCTCTCTTAATATACTCCTCCAATAATTCTTCTTTTATTAATGGATCATTCTCATCAACACACTTTTCACCCATCTTCAAACAAAATGAAAAAAACCCTTTCATGGACCCATTTTCTTTTTCAGCCATCATCCTATTTCTCAGAAGACTTATCTATACCCATTATCTTCACTGTCTCCCCTCTAGTTCTCTTGAACCCATTCAAAGATACTTGCCTTCACCTCCATAAGAATTACCCTTCCTAAACTCTCCAGTGACCTCCTTGTTGCTGAATCTCATGAACATATCTTAGTCTTAATTTTACTTAACCTATTACCAGTGTTTGCACATTAATCACTCCTTCCTTGAAACACTTTTTATGCTTCCAAGTTAAACATACTTGTCTGGTTTACTTTCTGCCTTTCTGTCTGTGACTTCCCAGTTGTTTTTGCTGGTCTCTCCTCATCTCCCTGACTTGTACATACTGAAGTGACCCAGAGCTTAGACTGTGACTCTGCTCTTTTTCCCTGTCTAGATTTACTCCTTAGATGGTCTCATCCAACCTCAGTGCATTAAATGCTATCTGTGTGCAAGATTCTAAAAATATGTATGTATTTATATATATTTATTTATATTTCAAATGTATAAATATATTATTTATATATATATGTATATTTATCTCCATCTTGAAGTTCTTTCCAGGACTGCAGAACTTTGTCTAGCTGTCTACTTGATTTGTCCACTTGGATGTCCAATTAGGCATTTCAAACTTAACATGTTCAAAACTGAACTCCTGACCCATCTGTATACTGCCTCTAAGAGGCTAACTTCAGAAGTAAGGACGCATACAAACTGAAAGAAATGGGAAGGAAGAAGGTATTCCATCAAAATGGAAACAAAAAGAAGCTAGTATAACTATGCTTATATCAGGCAACATAGACTTTAAAACAAAGAATAAAAGACAAAAAGGGGCACTATATAATAAAGAGGTCAATTAGCAAGCAGATACATTTATAAATATTTATACATTCAACATAGGAGCACTAAAATATATAGAGCAAATATTAACAGACCTAAAGGGAAAAATAGACAGCAATACAATAATAGTAGGGGACTTTTAACACCCCACTTACATCATTGGATAGATTGTCCAGTGAGAAAATCAACAAGGAAACATCAGCCTTAGCTCAAACATTTTACCAAATGGACTTCATAGATATATACAGAACGTTCCATCCAAAAGCAGTAGCATATACATTCTTTTCAAGTGCACATGGAACATTCTCTGGGATAGATGACATATTAGGTCACAAAACACAAATCAAATGAAGGCAGAAATATGACTTACCAAAATCTTTGGGATGCAGCAAAAGTGTTTCTAAGAGGAAAATTCACAGCAATACAGGTTTACCTCAAGAAACGAGAAATCTCAAACAGTTTTACTTTACACCTAAAGGAACTAGAACAAGAAGCCCAAAGTTACTAGAAGGAAGGAAATACAGATCAGAGTGGAAATAAATGAAATAGAGAATTAAAAGACAACAAAAAATATTAATGAAACCGAGAGTTGGTACTTTGAAAAGATAAACAAAACTGACAAACCTTTAGCTAGGCTCACCAAGAGAAAAAGTGCTCAATTAAAATCAGAAATGAAAGAGAAGTTAAAACTGATATGGCAGAAATACAAATTATCATAAGGCTATTATGAACAAATATAACAAATATATACCAACAAATTGGATAACCTAGAAGAAATGGATAAATTCCTAAAAACTGACAGTCTTCTAAGACTGAATCATAAAGATATAGAAAATCTGAATAAACTGATTACTAGTAGAGAGGTTGAACCAGTAATCAGAAACTTCCCAACGAACAAAAGGAAAGGCACAGATGGCTTCATTGGTGAATTCTACCAAACACTCAAAGATTTAATACCTACTTTTGTCAAACTCTTACAAAAAATAGAAGGAACATTTCCAAACTCGTTTTATGAGGGTAATATCACCTTGATACCAAAATTAGTAAACTCAACAATACATTAAAAGGATCATATATCATGATCAAGTGGGATTTGTTCCACTGGTATAAGGATGATTCCACATCTGCAAATCAATCAATGTAATATACCACATTAACAAAATGAAGGATAAAAATCATATCGGCTCAATATATTCAGAAAATGTGTTTAACAAAATTCAACATCCATTTATTATAAAACCTCTTAACAAAGTGGGTATAGGCGAAGTGTACCTTAACCTAATAAAGTCCACATATGACAAACCTACAGTTAATACCATACTTGGTAGTGAAAAGCTGAAAGCTTTTCCTCTTAAGATCAAGAACAAGACAAGGATGAACTCTCTTACTGTTTTTATTCAACATAGTATAGCCATAGTACTTAGGCAAGAAAAAAAAAGACATCTGAATTGGAAGGGAAGAAGTAAAACTCACTATTTGCAAATGACATATTATATATAGTCTCCACCACAAAAAACTGTTAGAACTAATAAATGAGCTCAGCAAAATTGCAAAATACAAAAGTAACATACAAAAATCTGTTGTATTTTTATACTGCAATAATAAACTATCCAGTTAAGAAGACAATCCCATTTACAACTGCATCAAAAATAATAAAATACTTAGGAATAAATTTAACCAAGGAGATGAAAGACCTGTACTCTGAAAACTATGACATTGTTGAAAGAAATGGAAGAAGACCAAATAAATGGAAAGATACTCTGTGCTCATGGCTTGGAAGAATTAATACTGTTAAAATGATCATAGTACCCAGGGTGGTCTACAGATTCAATGCTATGTCTGTCAAAATTCCAATTACATTTTTCAGAGAACTAGAAAAAATTCTAAAATTTAAATGGAACCACAAAAGACCTCAAATAGCCAAAGCAATCTTGAGAGAGAAGAACAAAGATGGAAGTGTCATGCTCCCTGGCTTCAAACTATACTGAAAAGCTATAACAATCAAAACAGTGTGGTATTGGGATTAAAAACAGACACATAGGTCAGTGAAACAGTATAGAGAGCCCAGAAATAAAACTCATGCATATATGGTCAGTTAATTTACAACAAAGGCAAGAATATACAAAGGTGAAAGGATGGCCTTTTAAATAAATGGTGTTGGGAAAACTGGACAGCTGTGTACAAGAGTGAAACTGGAGTACAGTCTTACACTCTAAACAAAAATTAACTCAAAAAGGATTAAAGACTTGAATATAAGACCTGAAGCCATGAAATTCCCAGAAGAAAAGAGAGACAGGTAGCTCCTTCACAGCAATCTTAATGATTTTTTTTTTTTGAGCTGACTCCAAAGGCAGGGGAAAGAAAAGCAAAACTGAACAGTTGGGACTACATCAAACTAAAGTTTCTGCACGGTGAAAGAAACTATCAACAAAACAAAAAGGCAACCTACTGAATGGAAGAAGATACTTGCAAATCATGTATCTGGTAAGGAGTTAATATCCAAAATATGTAAAAAACCTTATACAACTCAGTAACAAAATAAGCAGCCCAATTGAAAAATGAGCAGAGGGTATAAAGGGCAAGTACCTCAACATAAAAAAGGCCATATATGACAAACCCAGGGCCAACATTGTACTTAACAGCGAGAAGCTGAAACCTTTTCCCTTAAGATTGGGAACAAGACAAGAATGTCCACTGTCCCCACTTCTATTCAACATAGTATTCGAGGTCCTAGCCATGGCGATCAGACAACACAAAGAAATAAAAGGCATCCAGATTGGCATGGAAGAAGTTAAACTGTCCCTGTTGGCAGATGACAAGATGTTGTACATAGAAAACCCTAAAGAATCCACTCCCAAACTACTAGATCTAATGTCTGAATTCAGCAAAGTTGCTGGATACAAAATGAATAAACATAAATCTGTTGCATTCCTATACACTAACGATGAACTAGCAAAAAGAGAAATCAGGAAAACAATTCCATTCACAATTGCATCCAAAAGAATAAAATACCTAGGAATAAACCTAACCAAGGAAGTGAAAGACCTATATATTCTGAAAACTACAAGACACTCATGAGAGAAATTACAGAAGATTCCAATAAATGAAAACACATCCTGTGCTTTTATGGATAGGAAGAATTAATATTGTCAAAATGGCCATCCTGCCTAAAGCAATCTACAGATTTAATGCAATTCCTATCAAAATACCAACAGCATTCTTCAATAAACGAGAGCAAATCGTACTAAAATTCATATGGAACCACAAAAGACCCTGAATAGCCAAAGCAATCCTGAGAAGGAAGAATAAAGCTGGGGGGATTACACTCCCCATCTTCAAGCTCTACTACAAAGCCACAGTAATCAAGACAATTTGGTACTGGCACAAGAACAGACCAGTGGAACACACTAGAGAGCCCTGATATAAACCCAAGCATATATGGTCAATTAATATATGATAAAGGAGCCATGGACATAAAATGGGGAAATGACAGCCTATTCAACAACTGGTGTTGGCAAAACTGGATAGCTACATGCAAGAGAATGAAACGGGATTGTTGTTTAACCCCGTGCACAAAAGTAAACTCGAAATGGATCAAAGACCTGAATGTAAGCCATGAAACCACAAAACTCTTAGAAGACAATATAGGCAAAAATCTCCTGAATATAAGCATGAGCAACTTCTTCCTCAACACATCTCCTCGAGCAAGGGAAACAAAAGCATAAATAAACACATGATAGTACATCAAAGTAAAAAGCTTCTGTATGGCAAAGGACACCAATGATAGAACAAAAAGGCATCCTACAGTATGGGAGAATATATTTTAAATGACATATCTGACAAGGGGTTAACATCCAAAATATATAAAGAACTCACACACCTCAATGTGACCCGATTAAATGACCCGATTAAAAAATGGGCAGAGGATATGAAGAGACAATTCTCCAAAGAAGAAATTCAGATGGCCAACAGACACATGAAAAGATGCTCCAGGTCACTAATCATCAGGGAAATGCAAATTAAAACCACAATGAGATATCACCTCGCACCAGTTAAGATATCTAGCATTGAAAAGAGTAAGAACAACAAATGCTGGCAAGGATGTGGAGAAAGAGGAACCCTCCTACACTGCTGGTGGGAATGTAAGCTAGTTCAACCAGTGTGGAAAGCAATATGGAGGTTCCTCAAAAACTTAAAAATAGAAATATCATTTGACCCTGGAATTCCAGTCCTAGGAATTTACCCAAATAATATACTTTCATATATTCAAAAAGACATATGCACCCCTATGTTTATTGCAGCACTATTTACAATAGCCAAGATATGGAAGCAACCTAAATTTCCATCAGTAGATGAATGGATAAAGAAGATATGGTACATACACACAATGGAATACTCTTCAGCTATGAGAAAGAAACAAATCCTACCGTTTGCAACAACATGGATGGAACTGGAGGATGTTATGCTCAGTGATATAAGCCAGACGGAGAAAGACAAGTGCCAAATGGTTTCCTTCATTTGTGGAGTATAACAAAGGAAATCTGAAGGAGCAAAATAGCAGCAGACTCACAGACTCCAAGAATCCAAGAAGCGACTAGTGGTTACCAAAGTAAGGGCTGTCGTGGGCGGGTTGGGAGGGAGGGAGATGGGAATTCAGATCCTACACTCATTCTTTTTTTATTATTTTTTATTAATGTGTATGTTTAGTACACATGTTGTGGTGGGTCACGGGGAAAACAGTGTAGCACAGAGAAGGAAAACAATGGATCTGTGGCGTCTTATTACACTGAATGACAGTGACTGCAATGGGGTATAGGTGGGGACCCGATAATATGGGTAAATGTTGTGACCACATTGTTTTTTCATGTGAAACCTTCATAAGAGTGTATATCATAATACCTTAATAAAAAATAATAAAAAAATGAATGAGTGTAGGATCTGCATAGACTTTTTTCCAGAGAAGTCATAACTGATGGCCAGCAAGCATATGAAAAGGTGCTCAGTATCACTGTCATCAAGGAAGTGCAAATCAAAACCACAGTGAGATATCACCTTACAACTGTCAGAATCGCTAGTGTCAAAAAGATAAGAAATAGCAAGGTTTACTGAGGACTATAGAGAAAAGGAACCCTGTGCACTGTTGGTAGGAATGTAAATTGGTGCAGCCACTATGGATGACAGTGTGGAAAGGCCTCAAAAAATTAAAAATAGAACTACCATCACCGCCACTGGGTATCTATCCAAGGAAAACAAAAAATTAATGCAAAAATATATGCTTCCCTATGTTCATTGAAAGATTGTTTACTATGACCAAGATAAAGAGACAACCTAAGTTTCCATCAGTGGATGAATAGATAATGAAGATGTGGCATACATACACAGTGGACTAGTACTCAGCCATAAAAATAATGAAATCTTGCCATTTGAGGCAACATGGATAGACCTTGAGAGTATTATGCTAAGTGAGATGTCAGACAGAAAAAGAAAAATACCACATAATTTCACTTATATGTGGAACCTAAAAAAACAAAACGAAACTCAGACTCATAGATACAAAGGACAGATTCATGGTTGCCAGAGGGGAAAGGCAGTTTGAGAGGTAGCAGATGAACAGGGTGAAGAGGATGAAGAAGTACAAACTTTCAGTTATGAAATAAGTCAAAGGGAATGTAATGTACACCATGGGAATATATTCAATAATAATATATTAACTTTGTATAACTAGTCTTATTGTAATCGTTTCATATCACCACAGTATCCCAGAACTAATATAATATGGTGTGACAATTATACCTTGTAAAAAATAAAAGAATTTATTTTTTAAAGATTTTTAAATTGAATTCCTCCCCACCCACAGCTCTTCCTATAATCTTCTCTGTCAGCTGCTCCATCCTTTATAGTTAGGCTCAAAACCTTGGATTTCCTTACTTTTTCTCACTCCATGTCAACTGTAAGGAAATCCTGCTGGCTTTACCTTCAGATGATATCTAGAAACTGTCATCCCCACCAGCACCACACAGGCTAATAACATCTCTTACCTGAATATTGCAGTCGCCTTCCAACAGAGCTTCTGCTTCTAATCTTGTCCTTTTGTAGTTAATTCTCAACATGGCACAAGTTAAATCATACAGTTCTTCTGCTTAAAACTGTGATGGATTCTAATATCATTAAGATTTGAAGTCATAATCCTTATTATGACCTACAAGTACATGTTTCTCTTCCCTGTACTCTTTCCCCTACCTTGTTACCTCTCTAATCTTCTCTATACTTTCCTCACCCATTTCACTCTGACCACACCAACCTCCTTATGACTCTTAGAACATAGCAGGCTTTCTACCACTTCAGGGCCTTTGCCCTTGCTATTTTATCTTCCTGGAATGTTGTCCTAAAAAACGGTATAGTTGTCTTCCTTATTTCTTTCACATCTTCACTCAAATTTCATGTTCTCAGAACTTCCCTGGCGATGCAGTCTAAAACTTCAATGTTCTCCCTTCTCCCAGCATTTCTTAACCTCTTTTCTTGTACTTAGCGTGATCTGACATCCTATATATTTACTTATTTATGTTTTTCTCCTCTTGTTAAGATGAAACTCAGTGAAGGAAAGCATTTTTGTCCATTTTGCTTACTAGGAAGCTTTAGCACCTAGAGCAGTGGCTGATATAGAGTAATAAAACACAAATAGTTGTTGAGTGAATTATTTGAATGTGCACCTCATTTGAAATAGTCTTTAAGTGTTTAAGTGTCCTGTAACATGAAAAAAATCTCAAAAAGTATTTCCTTTATAGCTTGAAAATGACAATAGCCAGTATGTACTGAGCCTTTATTATATGCCAACCAACCACTCTTAAACATCTGTGCTGTTAATCCCATTTTATCCCAATAACATAATGAAATACTTTTCAGGAGTCCCCAAAACCACCCTTAGGCTGAGTGATTTGCTTGAAGAACTCACAGAAGTCAGCAAAGCTGTTATATTGGAGGTTACTGTTTATTAGAGTAAAAGAATGCAGACTAAAGATAGCAGGCGAAAGAGTCACATAAGGCAGAGCCCTGAGAAACCAGGTACAAACTCCCAGTTGCTGTGAGTCGTGAGGACACTGCTTACTTCTCCCAGCAGTGATGTGTGACATCATAACAGTATTCTCAACCACTGACCTGTGCCCTGGTCTGGGTTTTTATTGGAGTCAGTCACATAGGCATGGCTGACCTTAGTCACTTAGTCTCCAGATCCTCCAGAGGTCAAGCTGATACCACATGGCCTGAAACCCACGACCGTAAATCACATTGTAGGCATATACTGTCTGTTCCCAGTCTCCCAGGTAAACACACACCTAAGAGGCAGCATATTCCAAGGGCTTAGAAGTGACCTCCCAGTAGCTGATCAAGGGCCAATCCTTTAACAAACACTATATATACTTGCTGAGTTAATCCTTTATTATACATGAGGTATGCAGTAGTATTTTCTTTTACAGATAAAGATACTGAGACTTGGACTCAGAATCTTGTCCAAGGTCATACAGCAGAATCCCTTGACTAGAGTAAGTATCAGCAAACTTTTTCATCAAAGGATTAGGTAGTAAATACTTGTATAGCTTTGTGGGCCATAAGGTGTTTGTCACAGCTATTCAATGATGCCATTGTAGTACAAAAGAAGCCATGGACAACCTAGATCACAAACCAGCAAACCCTACGCTGGCATTAGCCAGCCAGAGGGAAGCCCCGTCTACAGCAACTACAAACGCAAAGCACCGAGGCTTATACCTGTGTGCTCGGCCCACTGGTTCTGGCAGTGGAGACAGACATAGCAGCCTGGAAGCAGGAAACAGCCTTTTCCTCCCCCCAGACACCAATACCACACCCCTGCGACCCCCGACATTGATTTAGTGGCTGAGCAGCTCGAGAGAGTAGAACTTCTGGGCATTAGAGGGCACCATATACAAACATGAAAGGCCAAGAAACCTGGTTCAAAGTAAAATTATGAATACAATCCTGAGAAAGATTTCCATTGAAATCGACCTCATAAATCTGCCTGAAAGAGATTTCAAAATAAAAATCATTAACATGCTCATGGAGTTACAGAAAAATGTTCAAGAACTCAGGGATGAATTCAGGTCTGATATCCAATCATGGAACACAGAATCAGAAATGAAACATCCAATGAAAGTTTGAACAGCAGATTAGATATGGTGGAGGAGACGGTAAATGAAATATAAATTAGAAAAGAGGAATACAAATAGCTGAGGCACAGAGAGAAATAAGGATCTCTAAGAATGAAAGAATATTGAGAGAACTGTGTGACCAAGCCAAATGGAACAATGTTCGCATTATAGGGGTACCAGAAGAAGAAGAGAGAGAAAAAGGGATAGAAAGTGTCTTCGAGGAGGTAATTGCTGAAAACTTCCCCAATCTGGGGAAGGAGATAGTCTCTGAGGCCATGAATGTGCACAGATCTCCCAAAACAAGGGACCCAAGGAAGACAGCACCAAGACATACAGTAATTAAAATGGCAAAGATCAAGGATAAGGACAGACTATTAAAACCATCCAGAGAGAGAAATAAGATCACATACAAAGGAAAGCCCATCAGGCTATCATCAGACTTTTCAGCAGTAACCTTACAGCCCTGAAGGGACTGACATGATAGATTTAATGCAATGAAGAAGAAGGGCCTCCAACAAAGAATACTTTATCCAGCAAGGTTATCATTTAAATTTGAAGAAAGGATTAAACAATTCCCAGATAAGCAAAAGCTGAGAGAATTTACCTCCCACAAAATGTCTCTACAGTGCTTTTTGGAGGGACTGCTATAGATGGAAGTGTTCCTAAGGCTAAATAGTTGACACCAGAGGTAATAAAACAATAGTAAAGAAGGCAGGACAGTTAATTACTAAGGAAATGCAAAACTAAGTCAACTGTCCCCAAAGTCAATCAAGGGAAAGACAAAGAGTACAGAATATGATACCTAATATATAAAGAATGGAGGAGGAAGAAAAAGGAGGAGAAAAAAAGAACCTTTAGACTGTGTTTGTAATTGCGTATTAAGTGATTTAAGTTAGACTCTTAGATAGGAAGTTAACCTTGAACCTTTGGTAACCACAAATCTAAAGCCTGCAATGCCAGTAAGTACATACCTATCGATAATCATCCTAAATGTAAATGGTCAGAATGCACCAACCAAAAGACATAGAGTCTCTGAAAGGACAAAAAAACAAGACCCATCTATATGCTGCCTACAAGAGACTCATTTAAGCCCAAAGACATACACAGACCAAAAGTGAACTGATGGAAAAAGATATTTCATGCAACTAATAGGGAGGAAAAAGCAGGAGTTGCAGTACTTGTATCAGACAATATAGACTTCAAAACAAAGTCACAAGAGACAAAGAAGGACATTACATAATTATTAAGGAGTCAATCCAACAAGAAGATATAACCATTATAAATATCTATGTGCCCAAAACAGGAGCACCTACATATGTGTTACAAATACTGATAGAATTAAAAGGGGAAATAGAATGCAATCCATTCATTCTAGGAGACTTCAACACACCACTCACTCCAAAGGACAGATCAACCAGACAGAAAATAACTAAGGAGACAGAGGCACTGAAAAACACATTAGAACAGATGGACCTAACAGACATCTACAGAACTCTACACCCAAAAGCAGCAGAATACACATTCTTCTCAAGTGCACATGGAACATTTTCAAGAATAGATCATATACTAGGCCACAAAAAGAGCCTTGGTAAATTAAAAAAAGATTGAAATTGTACCAACCAGTTTCTCAGACCACAAAGGTATGAAACTAGAAATAAATTATGCAAAGAAAATGAAAAAGTCCACAAACACATGGAGGCTTCACAACATGCTCCTAAATAACCAGTGGATCGATGACCAAAGAAAAACAGATTAGGCAATATATGGAGACAAATGACAACAATAATTCAACACCGCAAAATCTATGGGTTGCAGCGAAGGCCGTGCAAGGAGGAAAGTACATTGCAATACAGGCCTACCTCAGGAAAGAACAATTCTATATGAACACTCTAAACTTACAATTAAAGAAACTAGAAAAAGAAGAACAAATGAGGTCCAAAGTCAGTAGAAGGAGGGACATAATAAAGATCAGAGCATAAATAAATAAAATCGAGAAGAATAAAACAATAGAAAGAATTAATGAAAGGAAGAGCTGGGTCTTTGAGACAATAAACAAAATAGATAAACCCTTAGCCAGACTTATAAAGAAAAAAAGGGAGTCTACACAAACAGAATCAGAAATGAGAAAGGAAAAATCACTATGGATACCACAGACATACAAATAATTACTACAGAATACTATGAAAAATTATATGCCAACACACTGGATAACCTAGAAGAAATGGACAACTTTCTAGAAAAATACAACCTTCCAAGGCTGACCCAGAAAGAAACTGAAAATCTGAGTAGACCAATTATCAGCAACGAAATTGAATTGGTAATTAAAAAAACTACCTAAGAACAAAACTCATGGATCAGATGCCTTCACTGCTGAATTTTATCAAACATTTAGTGAAGACCTAATACCCGTCCTCCTTAAAGTTTTCCAAAGAGTAGAAGAAGAGGAAATACTTCCAAACTCATTCTGTGAGGCCAGCATAACTCTAATACCAGAACCAGGCAAAGACACCACAAAAAAAGAAAATTATAGACCAATATCCCTGATGAACAGAGATGCAAAAATACTCAACAAAATATTAACAAACCAAATTCAAAACTACATCAAAAAGATCATCCATCATGATCAAGTAGGTTTTATTCCAGGGATGCAAGGATAGTACAACATTTAAAAATCCATCAACATCATCCACCACATCAAGAAAAAGAAGGACAAAAACCACGTGATCATCTCCATAGATGGTGAAAAAGCATTTGACAAAATTCAACATCCATTCATGATAAAAAAATCTCAACAAAATGGGTATAGAGGGCAAGTACCTCAACATAATAAAGACCATATATGACAAACCCACAGCCAACATTATACTTAACAGTAAGAAGCTGAAAGCTTTTCCTTTAAGATTGGGAACAAGACAAGGATATCCAATCTCCCCACTTCTAATCAACATAGTCCTGGAGGTCCTAGCCACGGCAATGAGACAACACAAAGAAATAAAAGGCATCCAGATTGGCAAGGAAGAAGTTAAACTGTCTCTGTTTCCTGATGACATGATATTGTACATAAAAAACCCTAAAGAATCCACTCCAAAGCTACTAGATCTAATATCTGAATTCAGCAAAGTTGCAGGATACAAAATTAATACAGAGAAATCTGTTGCATTCCTATACACTAACAATGAACTAGCAGAAAGAGAAATCATGAAAACAATTTCATTCACAATTCCATCCAAAAGAATAAAATGCCTAGGAATAAACCTAACCAAGGAAGTGAAAGGCCTATACTCTGAAAACTACAAGACACTCATGAGAGAAATTAAAGAAGATATCAATAAATGGAAACACATCCCGTGCTTATGGATAGGAAGAATTAATATTGTCAAAATGGCCATCCTGCCTAAAGCAACTTACAGATTTAATGCAACTCCTATCAAAATACCAACAGCATTCTTCAATGAACTTGATCAAATCATACTAAAATTCATATGGAACCACAAAAGACCCCAAATAGCCAAAGCAATCCTGAGAAGGAAGAATAAAGCTGGGGGGATTAGACTCCCCATCTTCAAGCTCTACTACAAAGGCACAGTAGTCAAGACAATTTGCTACTGGCCCAAGAACAGACCCATAGACCAATGGAACAGACTAGAGAGTCCTGATATAAACCCAAGCATATATGGTCAATTAATATATGATAAAGGAGCCCTGGACATACAATGTGGATATGACAGCCTCTTCATCAACTGGTGTTGGCAAAACTGGACAGCTATGTGCAAGAGAATGTAACTGGAGTATTGTTTAACCCCATACACAAAAGTAAATTTGAAATGAATCAAAGACCTGAATGTCAGTCATAAAACCTTAAAACTCTTAGAAGACAACATAGGCAAAAATCTCCTGAATATAAGCATGAGCAACTTCTTCCTCAACGCATCTCCTCTAGCGAGGGAAAGAAAAGCAAAAATGAACATATGGGACTACGTCAAACTAAAAAGCTTCTGTATGGCAAAGGACACCATCAACAGAACAAAAAGGCATTCTAGAGTATGGGAGAATATATTTTTAAATGCCATATCCAACAAGGGGTTAACATCCAAAATATATAAAGAACTCATATACCTCAACACCCAAAAAGCAAATGACCCAATTAAAAAATGGGCAGAGGATATGAAGAGACAGTTCTCCAAAGAAGAAATTCAGATGGCCAACAGACACATGAAAAGATGCTCCAGGTCACTAAATCATCGGGGAAATGCAAATTAAAACCACAATGAGATATCACCTCACATCAGTAAGGATGGCCAATATCCAAAAGACTAAGAACAACAAATGCTGGCGAGACTGAGGAGAAATGGGAACCCTCGTACACTGCTGGTGGGAATGTAAGCTAGTTCAACCATTGTGGAAGGCAATACGGAGGTTCCTCAAAAAACTAAAAATAGAAATACCATTTGACTCAGGAATCTTTTGAAATTTACCCAAAGAATACAACTTCACAGATTCAAAAAGAGATATGAACACCTATGTTTATTGCAGCACTATTTACAATAGCCAAGATATGGAAGCAACCTAAGTGTCCATCAGTAGAAGAATGGATAAAAAAGATGTGGTACATATACACAATGGTATACTCTCCAGCTATAAGAAACAAATCCTACCATTTGTAATAACATGCATGAAGCTGGAGAATGTTATGCTCAGTGAAATAAGCCAGACGGAGAAAGACAAGTGCCAGATGATTTCCCTCATTTGTGGAGTATAACAACACCGCAAAATTGAAGGAACAAAATAGCAGCGGACTCACAGATTCCAAGGAGGGACTAGTGATTACCAAAGGGGAGGGGTGTGGCAAGGTAGGTGGGGAGGGATCTAGAAGGGGATTGAGGGGTATTATGTTTGGTACACATGTTGTGGTGGGTCACAGGGAAAACAGTGTAGCACAGAGAAGGGAATCCATGAATCTGTAGCATCTTACTACACTGATGGACAGTGATGGCATTGGGGTATTCTTGTTGACTTGATAATATGGGTAAAAGTAGTCACCTCATTGTTTTTTCATGTGAAACCTTCATAAGAGTGAGTATCAATAATACCTAAATAAAAAATTAAAAAAAAATAAAGAAGCCATGGACCATATGTAAACAAATAGCAATTGATAAATCAGATATATATTTATATAAACAATCAGCCTGAAGGTAGCTTGCCAACCCTTGCTCTCAAGTATTAAAAAATAAGAGAGACAGTTTATTTTATTCTACTTCTATTCTCCCTAAACCTCAGAAGAAGATGTAATACATTCACTCCTGCAAGGATAGATTTTGGGAGATATTTGACAAAATTCATTAAGTTCTTAACACTGTAAATATCTTAAGGGTGTACACTCTTTTAGTCTCTCCTAAATAACCTAAAAAAATCATTTAACTGCTTCTTAATATGCTTTCTTGGATTTAAGAAAAGGGGAATGATACATTTAACCTTCTAATACCATGGTAAGTGTCAAAATACCAAGTATTTAGAAAACGCATGACCTAGGCAATAAATCTGTTTTTGACATATCTGGCCTACAAATTTGGGAATTAACAAACTTTTTTGTTGTTTTTTTTATTTTTATTTATTTTATTTATTTTTTACAATTTATTTTGGTATCATTAACCTACATGTGCAATATTGTGGTGATTAAACTACCCCCTTCATCAGGTCTCCTCCACCAACCCCATTACAGTCACTGTCCATCAGCATACTGAGATGCTATAGAATCACTATTTGTCTTCTCTGAGTTGTACAGCCCTCCCCGTGCCCCCGCCTACCTTACATCTGCTAATCGTAATGCCCCTTTAACCCTCTTATCCCTCACTTCCCCAGTCCCTTTCCCTTTGATAACTATTAGTCCGTTCTTGGGTTCTGTGAGTCTGCTGCTGTTTTGTTCCTTCAGTTTTTTTCTTTGTTCTTATACTCCACATATGAGTGAAATCATTTGATACTTGTCTTTTTTGGCTTGGCTTATTTCACTGAGCATAATACCCTCTAGCTCCATCCATGTTGTTGCAAATGGTAGGATTTGTTTTCTTCTTATGGCTGAATAATGTTCCATTGTGTATATGTACCACATCTTCTTAATATTCATCTACTGATGGACACTTAGGTTGCTTCCATTTCTTGGCTATTGTAAATAGTGCTGCAATAAACATAGGGGTGCATCTGTCTTTTTGAAACTGGGCTGCTGCATTCTTAGGGTAAATTCCTAGGAGTGGGATTCCTGGGTCGAATGGTATTTCTATTTTGAGTTTTTTGAGGAACCTCCATACTGCTTTCCACAATGGTTGAACTAATTTGCATTCCCACCAGCAGTGTAGGAGGGTTCCCTTTTCTCCACATCCTCGCCAACATTTGTTGTTGTTTGTGTTTTGGATGTTGGCCATCCTCACTGGTGTGAGATGATATCTCATTGTGGTTTTAATCTGCATTTCTCTGATGACCAGCCATGTGGAGCATCTTTTCATGTGCCTGTTGGCCATCTGAATTTCTTCTTTAGAGAAGTGTCTATTCATGTCCTCTGCCCATTTCTTAACTGGGTTTGCGTTTTGTTAAGGTGCGTTAGTTCTTTGTATATTTTGGATGTCAACCACTTCTCAGATGCATCATTTATGAATATATTTTCCCATACTGTAGGATGTCTTTTTGTTCTACTGATGGTGTCCTTTGCTGTACAGAAGCTTTTCAGCTTGATAGAGTCCCTCTTGCTCATTTTCGCTTTTGTTTGCCTTGCCCAGGGAGATATGTTCATGAAGAAGTCGCTCATGTTTATGTCCAAGAGATTTTTGCCTATGTTTTTTTCTAAGAGTTTTATGGTTTCATGACTTACATTCAGGTCTTTGATCCACCTTGAGTTTACCTTTGTGTATGGGGCTAGACAGTAGTGCACTTTCATTCTCTTACATGTAGCTGTCCAGTTTTTCCAACACCAGCTGCTGAAGAGGCTGTCTTCTCCCCATTGTATATCCAAGGCTCCTTTATCAAATATTAATTGACTGTAAATGTTTCGGTTAATGTTTGGATTTTCTATTCTGTTCCACTGGTCTGTGGGTCTGTTTTTGTGCCAGTACCAAATTGTCTTAATTACTGTGGCTTTGTAGTAGAGCTTGAAGTCAGGGAGCATAATTCCCCCTGTTTGATTCCTCCTTCTCAGAATTGCTTTGGCTATTCGGGGTCTTTTGTGGTTCCATATGAATTTTAGAATTATTTATTCCAGTTCAATGAAGAAAGCTGTTGGTAATTTGATAGGGATTACGTTGAATCTGTAGATTGCTTTAGATAGTATAGCCATTTTGACAATATTTATTCTTCCTAGTCAAGAGCATTGGATGCATTTCCATTTGTTAGTGTCTTCTTTAATTTCTCTTAGAAGTGTCTTGTAGTTTTCAGAGTACAGGTCTTTCACTTCCTTCATTAAGTTTATTCCTAGGTATTTTATTCTTTTTGATGCAATTGTGAATAGAATTGTTTTTCTGATTTCTCTTTCTGTTAGTTCATCCTTAGTGTATAGGAAAGCAACAGATTTCTGTGTGTTCATTTTATATCCTGCAACTTTGCTGAATTCAGATATTAGTTCTAGTAGTTTTGGAGTGGAGTCTTTAGGGTTTTTTATGTACAGTATCATGTCATCTGCAAATAGTGACAATTTGACTTCTTCTTTACCAATCTGGATGCCTTTTATGTCATTGTTTTGTCTGATTGCCATGGCTAGGACCTCCAGTACTATGTTAAATAACAGTGGAGAGAGTGGGCATCCCTGTCTTGTTCCCGATCTTAGATGAAAAGCTTTCAGCTTCTCCCTGTTAAGTATGATGTTTGCTGTCGGTTTGTCATATATAGCCTTTATGATTTTGAGGTACTTGCCATCTATACCCATTTTGTTGAGAGTTTTAATCATGAATGGATGTTGAATTTTGTCAAATGCTTTTTCAGCATCTATGGAGATGATCATGTGGTTTTTGTTCTTCTTTTTGTTGATGTGGTGGATGATGTTGATGGATTTCCAATGTTGTACCATCCTTGCATCCCTGGGAGGAATCTCACTTGATCATGGTGTATGAGCCTCTTGATGTATTTTTTAACACGGTTAGCTAATATTTTGTTGAGTATTTTTGCATCTACGTTCATCAGGGATATTGGTCTGTAATTTTCTTTTTTGGTGAGGTCTTTGCCTGGTTTTGGTATTAGAGTGATGCTGGCTTCATAGAAGGAGTTTGGAAGTATTCCCTCCTCTTCTATTTTTTGAAAACTTTAAGGAGAATGGGTGTTATTTCTTTTCTATATGTGTGGTAGAATTCAGAGGTGAATCCATCAGGTCCGGGAATTTTGTTCTTGGGTAGTTTTTTGATTACTTATTCAATTTCGTTGCTGGTGATTGGTCTTTTTAGTTTTTCTGTTTCTTCCTTGGTCAGTCTTGGAAGGTTGTATTTTTCTAAGAAGTTGTCCATTTCTTATAGGTTTTGCAGCTTTTTAGCATATAGATGCTCGTAATATTCTCTTATAATTCTTTGTATTTCTGTGGGGTCCGTCGTTATTTTTCCTTTCTCATTTCCGATTCTGTTTATGTGTGTAGATTCTCTTTTTCTCTTAATGAGTCTGGGTAGGGGTTTATCTATTTTGTTTATTTTTTCAAAGAACCATCTCTTGGTTTCATTGATTTTTTCTATTGTTTTAATCTTCTCAATTTTATTTATTTCTTCTCTGATCTTTATTATGTCCCTCCTTCTGGTTACTTTGGACCTCATTTGTTCTTCTTTTTCCAATTTCAATAATTGTGTCTTTAGACTGTTCATTTGGGAATGTTCTTCCTTCTTTAAATTGGCCTGGATTGCAATATACTTTCCTCTTAGAACTGCCTTTGCTGTGTCCCACAGAAGTTGTGGCTTTGTGTTGTTGTTGTCATTAGTCTCCATATATTCTTTGATTTCTGTTTTGATTTGGTCGTTAACCCATTGATTAATTCGGAGAATGTTGTTAAGTCTCCATGTATTTGTGAGCCTGTTTGATTTCTTTCTAAAATTTATTTCTAGTTTTATACCTTTGTGATCTGAGAAGTTGGTTGGTAGGAGTTTCAATATTTTTGAAATTACTGAGGTTCTTTTTGTGGCCTAGTATGTGGTCTATTCTGGAAAATGTTCCATGTGCACTTGAGAAGAATGTGTATCCTATTGCTTTTGAGTGCAGAATTCTGTACATTTCTGTTAGGTCCATGTGTTCTAGTGTGTTGTTCAGTGCCTTTGTGTCTTTACTTATTCTCCGTCTGTTTGATCTATCCTTTGGAGTGAGTGGTGTGTTGAAGTCTCCTAAAATGAACGCATTGCTGTCCATTTCCCCTTCAATTCTGTTAGTATTCCTTTCACATAT
Source organism: Phataginus tricuspis (assembly GCA_029783875.1). Lineage (NCBI taxonomy): Eukaryota > Metazoa > Chordata > Mammalia > Pholidota > Manidae > Phataginus > Phataginus tricuspis. Next base: position 26,170,508 of record JAQQAC010011087.1, on the reverse strand, counting down.
GGTGACGCTCCTGTGTTGGGTGCATATGTATTTATAATGGTTTTATCTTCTTGTTGGACTGACCCCTTTATCATTATGTATTGTCCTTCTTTATCTCTTGCTACTTTCTCCATTTTGAAGTCTATTTTGTCTGATACAAGTACTGCAACACCTGCTTCTTTCTCTTTGTTGTTTGCATGAAATATCTTTATCCATCCCTTCACTTTTAGTCTGTGTATATCTTTGGGTTTGAGGTGAGTCTCTTGTAAGCAGCATATAGATGGGCCTTGCTTTTTTATCCACTCTGTTATTCTGTGTCTTTTGATTGGTGCATTCAGTCCATTTACACTTAGGGTGATTATTGATAGATATGTACTTATTGCCATTGCTGGCTTTAGATTTGTGGTTACCAAAGGTTCAAGGGTTGCTTCTTTACTATCTATGAATCTAACTTAACTTTCTTAAGTTCTTGTGAACACCGTCTCACGTTTCTTTATCTGTCCCTTCGTATTCTTCCTCCTCCATTCTTTATATAGTAGGTGTTTTATTCTTTGCCTCTAGTTAGTATTTGGATGGTCTGCTTTCTTTGTTATGATTTTATTTTCTCTGTTGACATCCTTTTAGCCTTAGGGGTGCTTCCCTTTAGAGCAGTCCGTTTAAGATATCCTGTAGTGGTGGTTTATGAGAGGCAAACTCTCTCAACTTTAACATTTGTCTGGAAATTGTTTAATCCCTCTGTCATATTTAAATGATAATCATGCTGGATACAATATTCTTTGTTCGAGAGCCTTCTGTTTCATTATGTTAAATACATCGTTCCATTCTCTTCTGGCCTGTAAGGTTTCTGTTGAGAAGTCTGATGATAGTCTGATGGGTTTTCCTTTGTAGGTGATCTTTTTTCTTTCTCTAGCTGCCTTTAATACTCTGTCTTTATCTTTGACCTTTGCCATCTTAATTATTATGTGTCTTGGTGTTGTCTTCCTTGGGTCCCTTGTGTTGGGAGATCTGTGGGCTTCCATGGACTGCAAGACTATTTCCTTCCCCAGCGTGGGAAAGTTTTCAGCAATTATTTCTTCAAAGACACTTTCTATCCCTTTTTCTCTCTCTTCTTCCTCTGGTACTCCTATAATGCAATTATTGTTCCGTTTGGATTGGTCACACAGTTCTCTTAATATTCTTTTGTTCCTAGAGATCCTTTTATCTCTCTCTGCCTCAGCTTCTCTGTATTCCTGTTCTCTATTTTCTATTCCATTAACAGTGTCTTGCACCTTATCCAGTCTGCTTTTAAGCCCTTCGATGGTTTGTCTCATTTCTGCATAGTCTTTCCTCCCTTCCCTCAGTTCCTTCCTCAGCTCTTGCACATTTCTCTGTAGATCCGTCGGCATGGCTATGACTTTTCTTCTGAATTCTTTTTCAGGAATACTGTGCATGTCCGTCCCTTCAGGTTCCTTCTCTGGGGTTGTCTGAGTCTGAAGCTTTGTCTGTACCATATTCCTCTGTCTTTTCGTGGTATAGAATTGGTTGCTGGTAGTTGCCACGTATGTCACCTGAACTCTTTATGACTTTAAAAAGGGGAAAAGAAAGGAAAAGAAAAGAAAAGCAAACAAAAAATAATAATAAAAAAAGAGAAAGGAAGAAAGAAAAGAAAGAGAAGAAAAAACAACTTAAAAAAAAAGCCCACTGGGAGTGGATTCTGTGTGAATGCTGTAGGTGGCGCTGTTGCTCCACTTTTCCAGAACTATGGCCACGCTGCTCTGCAAGGACCTTTATAGGTCTGGCTGGGGTGGGAACGAATTGGAGGCTGTTGAGTTCTGTGGGAGTCCTAAGTGCAGCTACCCTTTTCCAGTTACCAGCTGAGGGGTCCAAAGCTCCCCAGGACTCCCAGCCTCTTGGGCTGAGTGTTCCGGGCGATTCGGTCCTCTGCTGGGCTCCTATCTCTTTAAGACCGCTGAAAAAAGCGCGTGCTTTTCTCTTTTTTCCCTTCCAGAGCCTGCCGCAAGCAGCCTGGCGCGTTCCCCGCTGAGACCCTGCACCCTTTGTCTCTCCAATCTCCGCTACACCGCACGTTGTGTGTCGGCGCTCCCAGTGCAGATCACCGGGGCTGGTTATTTCCCGGGCCTGTACTTCCACTACCTCCGTGCTCTGAATCCTCTCCTCCCGCTGGTGCGCTGGGGTGGGGGAGCACTTGGGTCCTGTGGGGTCGTGACTCCGTATCTTACCCGCCTCGCTGGGTGCCTAGTCCTCTCAGGTGTAGCTGCCCACCGGTTCCCTGGGGTGGGGGAACGCTCGGGTTCCGCCGGGTCGCGGGTTCATATCTTACCCGTCTCGCCGGGTGCCAAGTCCTCTCAGGTGTAGCTGCACGCTGTGTGCTTCCTGTGTGTTCTGGTCTTTCTTTTAGGAATAGTTGTATTTACTGTGTTTTCATGGATAAATATAATGTTGGGAGGAAATTTCTACCGCTCCGTTCACATCGCCATCTTTGAATTAACAAACTTTCATCCATCTCTCAGGAGGGTGAATAGGTTGACTTCAGGACAAATGGTTGGCCTACTACTTTTCTGCATTTATGTATGTTTTTCTGTGAATTTTTAGAAATGCTTCCTTATTGATTTTTATATATACTTGTCTAGAGACCTTGTTGGTTTCTTTTTTCCTTTTGTGTATCAGTTATACCCAGAATGTATTTGTAATAATTTTTAGTTTTCCCATGGTAGTAATTGCTTAATGATTCTAGTTTTGAGCCCCAGATAGTCAAAATGCTAGTGTAATTTTAACTTTTGAAACGATTACAGATTCACTGGAAGTTGCAAAAGTAGTAGAGATTCTGTGTCCCCTTCACCTTGTTTTCCCTTACGATTACATCTTAAAGTACGGTATCAGAAGTAGGAATTTGATATTAAATGTAAAATGAGTACATGTAGTTCTTTGTATTTTATCAAGTATGGATATTTTTACAGCCACCACTGTAATCAAGATAATGAATTACTGTATCACTGCAAAGTTCTCCCTTTTGCTACACCTTAGTCACACCTCCCTCCCTCTCCTAACTTAATCCCTAACCTTAGCAACCATTAATCTGGTTTCCATGTCTAATTTTGATACTTTGATATAATGTAGATTCATTGGAAGCTGATCATCAATTTTATTATTTCAAAAGAACCAGCTTTGAGTTTTATTGTTTTTTCTCTATTTCTGCTTGTTTTCTATTTCACTGATTTGTGCTCTGTTCATTTTCTTCTTCTGGTTACTCTGAATTTAATTTGCCCTTATTTTTGTGGCTCTTTAAGGTTGCAACTGAGGTCATCTTATTTTCTAAAAGAGACATTTAGTGCTATAAATTTATCCATAAATACTGCTTTAGTGGCATTCTGCATTTAACTTTGAGATAATTATAGATACACATGCAATATAAGAAATAACATGGAAAGGTGTCATGTACGCTTTACCCAGTTTCCCCCAATGATAACATTGCAAAACTATAGTACAATAACACAACCAGAATATTGATTAACATGGTCAAGATACAGAACATTTCCATTATCACAGGAATCCTTCATGTTACCCTTTTATAGGTATGCCATCTTCCTTGTTGCCTACCCTTAACCTCTCCGTAATCATTTCACTAATTTGTTTTCCACTTCTGTAATTTTGTCATTTCAAGAATGATATACAAATGATGATAGAGTATGTAATCTCTTCAGATTGGTCTTTTCACCCAGTATAATCTTCTGAATAGTCATCCAGTCTGTTGTATGTATCAGTAGTTCATTCATTGTTACTCCTTAATAATACTCCATGGTATGGGTTACCACAGTTTATTTAGCTGTTGTTTAATCATTGAAGGATATCTGGGTTATATCTAGTTTTTGGCTATTATAAATAAAACTGCTATAAACATTCATGTACCGGTTTTTGCATGAACCTAATTTTTAATTTCTTTGGAGTAAATGCCCAGGTCTGCAGTTGCTGGGCTGTATGGTGATTGCCTGCTTAGGTTTTTACCTTGAATGAACTCAGCCTCCAGATTACTCTCCTGTGGTACCAAGTAGTTGAAATCTTGGTTCAGTTCTTTTAGCCTTAGTTGGGCTGTCTGGAGTCTACCTTATGTGTAGTTCATGAGTCAGCTAGACATGTGGACTAAACTTATAACAAGAATTTAGGGCTCCCTCTCAGGTGCTCTCCTTCCAGGATTCTCAGCCTCACTTCCCAGTTTCTGACTTAGCCCTAAACTCTATCTTCTGGTTCTTCGTGTCAGTAAGGCAAATTTTTGGCCTTCCCATGTTGTTCCAACTAGGGCTTGCCTTCAGGAATAAAGCTATAAAAACAGGAGGGTTACCCAGAGTCATTCTTCTTTTCATGAATGAAAAGAAACATAACTTTAATTATCCGTAATAATTTAAAATGTTGGCTTGTATAATTAAAGGTGATATCAAAATCTGAGAAAATATTTATTTTTATTCATTTTTATCTTATGCAACAGGGGAGATTTTTAAGTCAATATTCAATATTTTAAATAAATGTAGCATAGAATTGTTTTCTGGGTTGGCCAAAGCTAGTAGCTTAATTAACATCTAATGTATTCCAATGAATCTGGTAAGCCTTATAGCTTAATGTGGAATAAAGAGATATTCACTTGTACTTTGTAACCATAATCTCTTCACAGAGTAGATTTTCAGACAAGGTGACTCTTAAAGAAGAAAAAGAAAATAGTTATGAAGTTTGCAAAAGGTCTGTAACATGATTTTTAATAGTGTAACTTTAAAATAGTCCATCATTCATACAATTTGAATCTTGTGTGTTTTTCATTCTCTGTTGTATGTGTTTGGGCTATATGCCGTAAGTCATACATGAGTATTATTTAACTAATGTAGCAGGTGTATACCCAGATGTCAGGGATACTGTAAGTTACCTTAAAGTTGTCATTTTTTTTTTTTTAGTTTTTTGAGTCATTAAAATATTTTTTGAAGAGGGAATAAGGAACAGTCATAACATTAAAGAAAAAAATGTGTATATGACTTTTATGAAGGTAAGAGTGGCTGAAATCAGATGAACATTGCAGTTTGAATGGTTGCAGTGATTAGTACTGAGAGTTACAGTACATTTACTAGAACATTCACAGATACCAAATTTAGAGTTAGAGGACACCTGGGAGACTACCTGATCCACCTTTCACCACCATTTTGCTGTTGAGGCCAGACACACATCAGGTGACAGTTTCAAGACCTTTTACATTAAGGCAGTGGTTTTCAAAATGATCCTTGGAGCAGTGGCAGCATGTAGGAAGTTGTCAGAAATGCACATTATTGGGTCTCACCCCTGACCTACTGAATCAGAAACTATGGATATGGGGCACATCCATCTGTATTTAAGCAAGGCCACCAGCTAATCCTGATACATGCTCAAATTTGAGAACCATTGTGTTAAGGAAAAGCTTACAGAAGAATTAGATTGTCACAGAAGCCCAGTATGATTCATGACCATTTGGAAATCTAAAAGAAAAAGTGTCAACAGTTAACATTTTTTTCTATTGAAAGCACTTTGCATACAGACTGAATAGTGCCATTGCTGCCTGCAGAGTTTTATCATCACCTTGGCTCTACCATAATGACAGGACTGTAACATTGGGCTTTAGTCATCAATCAAAAATAAAATAATTTTACTGAATAACCTTTTCCATGTGTAATATTCCATAATGCCTATTACTTTGTTTATGTTCTGCTTTTGTTCTGTTTTATTTGGAGGAGAGTTATGTTAATTGGACACAGCAATGATGTCCCAAGTTGGGGAGAGAAGTTGTGTGTGTGATTTTTAAACTCCATCAATGCTACTAAATGTCAGCTTTTAAGTGTTGGCCCCTCTTCTTACTTTCTATTTTTACTCTCCTTTAAACCAGGGAGCCACAGCTAAAAAAGTGTATTGTTTTTAAGGTAAAATATTACAGTATCTGATCTTTCTCCTAAAAAGTAAATTCATTTTTACCTATCAGTCAGCTCTGAGGTACTTGCACCTCCTTCTTGCTTGTTACTTATTTTTCTAGATAAGTGAAACTCCAGATTGTTTTCTAAAATTGGTTATATAGTATCTCACATATTAGAATATAATCAATGCTGTTTAAATCAGCAACCCAGCAATGCATTTTATACCTTCTTCCCCAAGGAAGATCTCAAGTACATGTATACATTTATTATAGATACTTATCCTGAAAAATATAATTCATTTATTTCATTATACTATCAATTGAATAATTGGATCATCTTTTCTGCATTAAAATGCTAGCCCAGTTCTTCCTCAAGCCTTTTATCTGGCATGATCAAAAATATTTTGCTCTGGTTTTAACCCCACCACCTCACTTCTACTGCTACTTCAACCATTTAACATGCA
>JAQQAC010011087.1:26103419-26164138 GCA_029783875.1 Phataginus tricuspis | reverse complement strand
AACCTCTGTGCTTATCAGTGCCGCCGTTGAATCTAAATGCTCATCAAGGAGACACATTACTGAAAACCTGGATGAATGGTACTATTTTCTTAGTAAAATTATGTTGGATTTTGATAGTATAGGAGTTTTTGACCAGAAATAAAAAAAGGTAAAAAAGAAAATTGAAACGATCATATCTTGTTAAAATTAGGTTTAATACATATACTTAGTACTTTATATGGAACAATTTCTGAAATATCTGTATATGATAGTGGTAGTACAGGTGAGTTACAGGTTATGCCTAAAATCGTGTTTGTTGAGTGTTTTAGGATTTTAAGATGTATTTTAGAATTAGTGTCCATTTTTTTGATAATTGATAATGCTTTGAAGAAAATAAGCTAGATCAAAAAATGAACTTAGGAACAATAAAATCCCTTTGTGTAGCTCACACTTAACTCTTTTGTACTTTCCCATTATTAACTTCATGCTGCCTGGTGTTGTATATTATAGCAAAAAGCCCATGATGATCATGTGTTTTATCTTAAAAAGCCTTAACAAGTTTTACAATGAAATTATTGCAAAGCTCTGCAGCAAAAACATCAGTTTTTTCCAAATTATATCTAGATGCTGCTGAAGTAAAAAATGAAATTATTTAAAATAAAAAACTTATTATTTTATCTTTAGGGAAAAATATTAATGTCCTAATCTCATATTTAAAAGATAACAGTAAGGAATATGATGCCTGGCATATTACTCAGCTCAGGCTACCATAACAAACACCACTGACTGGCTGGCTTAAACAACAGAAATTTATTTCATGTGGTTCTAGAGGGTAGGAGGCCAAGTTCAAGGTTCTGGCCGAGTTCAGTTTCTGGCTCTTCTCCTAGCTGACAGCTGCCTTCTTGCCACATTCTCCCATGGCCTTTTACTGGCTCATATGCAAGTGAAAGGGTTCTTTAGCTACCCGGCTCGTCCGCAAGGGAAGAAGGACACGCGAACTCCATCAGCATGGTTTTATTCCGTAAGACAGACAGACAGAATGGCTGTCTTGGAAAGGAGAGAGCAGCTGCTTGTGGATGAGGAAGCATGTTTTTAAGGAGTAGGGTGTGGGACGTTTTGTGATTGGGTCTTAAGGGGTGGGGCAACCATCTGGTTGGTGATTGGATCTTAAGGGGTGGGGTGAAATGTTTAGAGATAAGGTGAGGCAAGTCCAGGCATGATTTTCACTGGCCCATGTGCTTGGGACCATGGGGTAAATGGAGGATAAAGTCTTACAGCAAGTTCTGTGGTGCCTTTTCTTGTAAAAACACTAATTCTGTCAGGTCAGGGCCTCACCTTTATGACCCAACTTAACCTTAATTATTTCTGTAAAAGGCCCTATCTCCAAATAAAGTAACATTGGGTTTAGAGTAGCAAGGCTTGAAAATAATGAATCTGGGAGCAGGGATTAAATCACTGTTTGGACTGTAGCACCTGGATTTGTCAGTTTTCTTCCCTTAGAATGGTTTATTATATATAATATTTGTCTGTTTTACTTAGAAACAATCATTTGAATACAGTGCTCACATGTCAGTCTTTTCAGAAAGTATCTTCAGCTTATAATGGATATAAAATTTTTAATTCAGGTCTAGAAATACTTAAAGAGCAACCAAGATGTAAATCATTCTGTATTTCACAGGAAAACATAATGGCAGCACAGTCTGTGAATTGAGCTCATGAATAGTTCAAAGTGAAACTTTAAAGCAGATAGTAGTCATCTGTTTCATTGTTATGAAGGGTATAAGGTGCAACCTATTACTGTGTAAATTCATTCTTAATCATTTCTAGATTTCAGATTTCCAGGAAAACATTCTCTTATAAAGCTGCAGAATCCTGAAACTTATGAGATATTCAAGAGGGAAAAAAATGTAGGGGTAAGTCCCCATTTAAATAATAATGATAATATTATAAACACATATTTCAGTTGTATTTCCCCTTAATTTTTTTAGCAGTTCGGACATTATATTGATTTAGAATGGGGGATGTTGTTATAAAGCAGAAAATGAGTAGTGATTCAGAGGATATTTACAAATAATGTAAAAGAGTTGAAAGTAGAAGAATGGGAGATAACCAAAGCAAACAATACAGGATGAATACCTCCCTTTGGTGAAAGAGGAAACTAGTGACAGAAAGCAGTTTATAGGAAAAATCGGTTGTAAAAAGCTTTGACTCTGTTATTTGCCTTTTTTCATTGGTTAGAAAAAGCTAAGGAAATTTTGGTTCTGGTAAAGGCACCTGAAATATGATACATATAATAGAATTAACTTTTTGTAAAAGCAAAAGGGTCAGGTGGCATGAGGAGGAGGAGGGAATATATAAACTTTAAAAAATATGTAAAGTAAAACACTAGTAGCTTTTGAATATTTTACACTAAGGAAATAGCAAAAATTCAGACAAATCACTTTAAGTTTATTTTTTTCATTTTTAAAAATAAAAATTTAGATTTTTTTTTTTGTCTACTCAGAAGAAATTTATCTTGGTACTGTTTTGGGTCTATAATATTTCTTGTTACTTCAAATGCTTTCTCACTTGATTATAGTAATTGTTTTATAATTAATACAGAAAGGGAATTTGTCTAATTTTCTAGGTGTTCCAGAAGCCCCTAGGGTTGATGATACCCCATAGATACTGCAAATTTCATTTTAATACATTACGTGGCTGTGAGCGATCACAGTGCAAGTTTGCTCATGTGCCTGACCAAGGGGATGAAAAGGTAAAATATGTAAAGTCTTTGAAATAGAGATTGTTTTAATAACCATCTCAGTTATATATTTTAATTAGGGGTTTCATTAACTCCTAATAGCATAGGTGAGCTTTACCTAGTTTGTACTTTATATAAATGAAATCATATAATCTGTAGTCTTTTGTTTCTGGCATCTTTTGCTCAATATTTCTCAGATTCATCAGTATTTTTTAACCTAATTGTAGACCTTTCTTTCTTATTGTTGTATAATACTGAATATTCCATTGTGTGAGTATATCAAAATTTATTTCGCTGATGAGCAAAATAATACTTTTGTTGGGCATTTGGATGGTTTCTAAATTTGGTAGTTACAATAGTGATGCTATCAATGTTCTTTTGCAGGTCTTTGGTGAACGTATATACACATCCTGAGGGGTTATACTTAAAACTGAAATTGCGGGTCATAAGCACTTCGTATGTTTAACTTTAGTAGATATTGCCAAAGAAATTTCCAAAGTGGTTTACCAAATTAGTCTCAGCAGCAAAGTCTGAGAGTTCTGGTTGCTTCACATCCTCACCAGCTCTTGGTATTATCAGCCTTTTAATTTTAACCATGCTAAAATTGGGCGGGGAGTGATGCCTTCCCTGATGATTAATGAAGCTAAGCATCTTTCAGAATCTTTACTGGACATTTGGATATCCCCTTTTTGGAAATACCTAAATATTTTGCCTATTTTCTATAAGGTTTTCTTTTTCTTATCCATCTTAAGAATTCTTTATATATTCTGGATACAGGTTCTTTGTTGGATGTATATATACTGCAAATGCCTTTTACTACTTTACAAGTTGCCTTTTCACCCTCCTAAAGGCATCTTTTGATAAATATAATTTCTTAATTTTTATATAGTCCAATTTTGTCAAATTTTTTCTTTTATGATGTTAACTTTTTGTATGCTATTGATGATGTTCTCTAAATTTTTCCTTTAAAAGTTTGTTTTATTTTTGTATTTAGAACTCTAAGCCATCTAGAATTGATTTTTGTTTATGCTGTGAGAAGAAGCCCAAGATACCTATTTTTTTCCCAGGTGCATCCCCAGGTGACCCAACATCATTTACTAAAAAGACCTTCCTTTCTTTCCCCACTGCACTGCATAGTCACTATGTCATAAATGAGCTGATTGTATATGAGTGGATCTGTTTTTAGGCTCTGTCCTAATCCATTGGTCAGTGTGTTTATTGTTGTGCCAGTAAACAGTTATTTTTTGAATGACCTAAATAAGGTTTTTAAAATCATGATATTCAAGGATTTTCTCCCTTCTCCAGTTGCTTACTAATCTTGACTATTTCTTTAACAGAGCTGCTCTAAATATGGTTTTTGTAATGAATTCAGTATACATTTCAAATCTATGCATAAACTTATCATCAAGTTATTTATTCCATTGTTTTAAGTTCACTTTAAAAAATTGAAATAAGCAAAGATTGAAGTTTGTGTAGTTTTTATGAAATATAAAAGGGTAATTTTACATTTTTCATTTCTTGCAGGTTTGCATGGATGTGTTTAAGAAGTATATAAGTATTAATGAGCTGTGTTTGCTGCAACGTGCAGGTATGAGACAATGGAATGGATATTATAAACTTTTTTTTTTTTTTACAATTTATTTTGGTATCATTAACCTACAGTTACATGTGCAATATTATGGTGATTATACTACCCCCTTCGTTGTACAGCCCTCTGCGTGCACCCGCTACCTTACGTCTGCTAATCGTAATACCCCTTTTACCCTCTTATCCCTCCCTTCCCACCCATCTTCCCCAGTCCCTTTCCCTTTGGTAACTATTAGTCCTTTCTTGGGTTCTGTGAGTCTGCTGCTGTTTTGTTCGTTCAGTTTTTTCCTTTGTTCTTATACTCCACATATGAGTGAAATCATTTGATACTTGTCTTTTTCGGCTTGGCTTATTTCACTGAGCATAATACCCTCTAACTCCATCCATGTTGTTGCAAATGGTAGGATTTGTTTTCTTCTTATGGCTGAATAATATTCCATTGTGTATATGTACCACATCTTCTTTATCCATTCATCTACTGATGAACACTTAGGTTGCTTCCAATTCTTGGCTATTGTAAATAGTGCTGCAATAAACATAGGGGTGCATCTGTCTTTTTGAAACTGAGCTGCTGCATTCTTAGGGTAAATTCCTAGGAGTGGGATTCCTGGGTCGAATGGTATTTCTATTTTGAGTTTTTTGAGGAACCTCCATACTGCTTTCCAAAATGGTTGAACTAAATTGCATTCCCACCAGCAGTGTAGGAGGGTTCCCTTTTCTCCACATCCTTGCCAACATTTGTTGTTGTTTGTGTTTTGGATGTTGGCCATCCTCACTGGTGTGAGATGATATCTCATTGTGGTTTTAATCTGCATTTCTCTAATGACCAGCGATGTGGAGCATCTTTTCATGTGCCTGTTGGTCATCTGAATTTCTTCTTTAGAGAAGTGTCTATTCATGTCCTCTGCCCATTTCTTAACTGGGTTTGCGTTTTGTTTGTTAAGGTGCGTTAGTTCTTTGTATATTTTGGATGTCAACCACTTCTCAGATGCATCATTTATGAATATATTTTCCCATACTGTAGGATGTCTTTTTGTTCTACTGATGGTGTCCTTTGCTGTACAGAAGCTTTTCAGCTTGATATAGTCCCACTCGTTCATTTTTGCTTTTGTTTCCCTTGCCCGGGGGGATATGTTCATGAAGCAGTCGTTCATGTTTATGTCCAAGAGATTTTTGCCTATGTTTTTTTCTAAGAGTTTTATGGTTTCATGACTTACATTCAGGTCTTTGATCCACTTTGAGTTTACCTTTGTGTATGGGGCTAGACAGTAGTCCAGTTTCATTCTCTTACATGTAGCTGTCCAGTTTTTCCAACACCAGCTGCTGAAGAGGCTGTCTTCTCCCCATTGCATATCCAAGGCTCCTTTATCAAATATTAATTGGCTGTAAGTGTTTGGGTTAATGTTTGGATTTTCTATTTTGTTCCACTGGTCTGTGGGTCTGTTTTTGTGCCAGTACCAAATTGTCTTGATTACAGTGGCTTTGTAGTAGAGTTTGAAGTCACAGAGCATAATTCCCCCTGTTTGATTCCTCCTTCTCATAATTGCTTTGGCTATTCGGGGTCTTTTGTGGTTCTATATGAATTTTTGAGTTATTTGTTCCAGTTCATTGAAGAAAGCTGTTGGTACTTTGATAGGGATTGCATTGAATCTGTAGATTGCTTTAGGTAGTATAGCCATTTTGACAATATTGATTCTTCCTAGCCAAGAGCATGGGATGCATTTCCATTTGTTAGTGTCCTCTTTAATTTCTCTTAGGAGTGTCTTGTAGTTTTCAGAGTACAGGTCTTTCACTTCCTTGGTTAGGTTTATTCCTAGGTATGTTATTCTTTTTGATGCAATTGTGAATGGAATTGTTTTTCTGATTTCTCTTTCTGTTAGTTCATCAATAGTGTATAGGAAAGCAACAGATTTCTGTGAGTTAATTTTGTATCCTGCAACTTTGCTGAATTCAGATATTAGTTCTAGTAGTTTTGGAGTGGAGTCTTTAGGGTTTTTTATGTACAGTATCATGTCATTTGCAAATAGTGACAACTTGACTTCTTCTTTACCAATCTTGATGCCTTTTATATCTTTGTTTTGTCTGATTGCCGTGGCTAGGACCTCCAGTACTATGTTGAATAACAGTGGAGAGAGTGGGCATCCCTGTCGTGTTCCCGATCTTAGATGAAAAGCTTTCAGCTTCTCGCTGTTAAGTATGATGTTAGCTGTGGGTTTGTCATATATAGCCTGTATGATGTTGAGGTACTTGCCATCTATACCCATTTTGTTGAGACTTAATTATGAATGCATGCTGAATTTTTTTAAATGCTTTTTCAGCATCTATGGAGATGATCATGTGGTTTTTGTTCTTCTTTTTGTTGATGTGGTGGCTGATGTTGATGGATTTTCGAATGTTGTACCATCCTTGCATCCCTGGGATGAATCCCACTTGATCATGGTGTATGATCCTCTTGATGTATTTTTGAATTCGGTTTGCTAATATTTTGGTGTGTTTTTTTGCATCTACCTTCATCAGGGATATAGGTCTGTAATTTTCTTTTTTGGTGAGAACTTTGCCTGGTTTTGGTATTAGAGTGATGCTGGCTTCATAGAAAGAGTTTGGAAGTATTCCCTCCTCTTCTATTTTTTGGAAAACTTTAAGGAGAATGGGTGTTATTTCTTCTCTATATGTCTGTGAGAATTCAGAAGTGAATCCCTCATGTCCGGGGGTTTTGTTCTTGGGTAGTTTTTTGATTACCAATTCAATATCGTTGCTGGTGATTGGTCTGTTTAGTTTTTCTGGTTCTTGCTTGGTCAGTCTTGGAAGGTTGTATTTTTCTAAGAGGTTGTCCATTTCTTCTAGGTTTTGCAGCTTGTTAGCATACAGATGCTCAAAATATTCTCTTATAATTCTTTGTATTTCTGTGGGGTCCGTCGTGATTTTTCCTTTCTCATTTCTGATTCTGTTGATGTGTGTAGATTCTCTTTTTCTCTTAATGAGTCTGGCTAGGGGTTTATCTATTTTGTTTATTTTTTCAAAGAACCAGCTCTTGGTTTCATTGATTTTTTCTATTGTTTTATTCTTCTCAATTTTATTTATTTCTTCCCTGATCTTTATTATGTCCCTCCTTCTGGTGACTGTGGGCTTCCCTTGTTCTTCTTTTTCCAATTTCAATAATTGTGTCTTTAGACTGTTCATTTGGGAATGCTCTTCCTTCTTTAAATAGGCCTGGATTGCAATATACTTTCCTCTTAGAACTGCCTTTGCTGCGTCCCTCAGAAGTTTTGGCTTTCTGTTTTTGTTGTCATTAGTCTCCATATATTCTTTGATTTCTGTTTTGATTTGGTCATTAACCCATTGATTAATTAGGAGAATGTTGTTAAGTCTCCATGTATTTGTGAGCCTTTTTGATTTCTTTCTAAAATTTATTTCTAGTTTTATACCTTTGTGATCTGAGAAGTTGGTTGGTAGGATTTCAATATTTTTGAAATTACTGAGGTTCTTTTTGTGGCCTAGTATGTGGTCTATTCTGGAAAATGTTCCATGTGCACTTGAGAAGAATGTGTATCCTGTTGCTTTTGGGTGCACAGTTCTGTAGATATCTGTTAGGTCCAATCTTTTCTAGTGTGTTGTTCAGTGCCTCTGTGTCTTTACTTATTCTCTGTCTGGTTCATCTATCCTTTGGAGTGAGTGGTGTGTTGACTTCTCCTAAAATGAATGCATTGTTGTCTATTTCCTCCTTCAATTCTGTTAGTATTTGTTTCACATATGTTGCCGCTCCTGTGTTGGGTGCATATATGCTTATAATTGTTATATCTTCTTGTTGGATTGACCCCTTTATCATTATGTAATGTCCTTCTTTATCTCTTGCTACTTTCTTCGTTTTGAAGTCTGTTTTGTCTGATACAAGTACTGCAACACCTGCTTTTTTCTCTTTGTTGTTTGCATGAAATATTTTTTCCATCCCTTCACTTTTAGTCTGTGTATATATTTGGGTTTGAGGTGAGTCTCTTGTAGGCAGCATATAGATGGGTCTTGCTTTTTTATCCACTCCGTTACTCTGTGTCTTTTGATTGGTGCATTCAGTCCATTTACATTTAGGGTGATTATTGATAGATATGTACTTATTGCCATTGCTGGCTTTAGATTCGTGGTTACCAAAGGTTCAAGGGTTCCTTCTTTACTATCTAAGAATCTAACTTAACTTTCTTGTTAAGTTATTGTGAATGCCTTCTGATGTTTCTTTATTTCTCCCTTCCTGTTCTTCCTCTTCCATTCTTTATATATTGGGTGTTTTATTCTTTGCCTTTAGTTAGTATTTGGATGGTCTGCTTTCTTTGTTATGATTTTATTTTCTCTGGTGACATCTTTTTAGCCTTAGGGGTGCTTCCCTCTAGAGCAGTCCGTTTAAGATATCCTGTAGCGGTGGTTTATGAGAGGCAAACTCTTTCAACTTTCCATTGTCTGGAAATTGTTTTATCCCTCCGTCATATTTAAATGATAATCGTGCTGGATCCAATATTCTTGGTTCGATGCCCTTCTGTTTCATTACGTTAAATATATCATGCCATTCTCTTCTGGCCTGTAAGGTTTCTGTTGAGAAGTCTGATGACAGTCTGATGGGTTTTCCTTTGTAGGTGATCTTTTTTCTCTCTCTAGCTGCCTTTAATACTCTGTCTTTATCTTTGACCTTTGCCATCTTAAGTATTATGTGTCTTGGTGTTGTCTTCCTTGGGTCCCTTGTGTTGGGAGTTCTGTGGGCTTCCGTGGACTGCGAGACTGTTTCCTTCCCCAGTGTCGGAAAGTTTTCAGCAATTATTTCGTTAAAGACACTTTCTATCCCTTTCTCTCTCTCTTCTTCCTCTGGTACTCCTACAATGCGAATATTGTTCCGTTTGGATTGGTCACACATTTCTCTCAATATTCTTTCATTCTTAGAGATCCTTTTTTCTCTCAGTACCTCAGCTTCTTTGTATTCCTCTTCTCTAGTTTCTATTTCATTTATCATCTCCTCCCCCATATCCAATCTTCTTTTAATACCGTCCATTGTGTTGTTCAAGGATTGCATCTCTGACCGGAATTCATTCCTGATTTCTTGAATATCTTTCCGTACCTCCATGAGCATGTGAATGATTTTTATTTTGAACTCCCTTTCAGTGAGAGTCATAAGGTCCATATCATTAAAATCTTTCTCAGGAGTTGTATTCATAATTTTACTCTGGACCAGTTTCCTTTGGCATTTCATATTTGTGTATGGAGTCCTCTAGTGCCCAGAAGCTCTAGTCTCTGGAGCTGCTCAGCCCCTGAAGCAATGTCAGGGATTGTAGGGGAGTGGTATTTGTGCCTCGGGCGAGGAAAGGGCTGTTTCCTGGTTCCTGGCTGCTATGCCTGTCTCCACTGTCTGAACCAGTGGGCTGAGCACACAGGTAGAAGCCTCTGTGCTTTGCCCTCTCAGTTGCTGCAGACAGATCCTCCCTCCGGCTGGCCCAACACCAGGGAAGGGCCTCCAGGTCTGCAAGCCCGGTGGGTCTGGCCAGGCAAAAGTCACACTAGTCTGGGGGTTCCTGGAGCCGTGCAGGCAGCCAGGGAGCTGGCACACCTGAAGACCAGAAAACCCCCAATCCCCTGGGCAGAGTACACCCAGACAATCCCGCCCACCCGTCCCCCCTCCCGAGCAGCATGCTCCGCGCAGTCCTCGTCCCCCCAGCAGGCCCCCCTCCAAGGTCCTCCCTGCCAGGAAGTCCCTCAGACTGCCCGCCCTTCCCCCGTCCCAGAGCAGCTGGGTATGGATCCCTGATCTCACAAGCAGCCAGAATCTTAGTCTCTCCAGGAACTCTGCCTGTCTTAGCTTCCAAGCTCCTAATTATAAGAGTATCATGCAAGCATCATGAAATGTAGGTTTGTGCTCCCAGAGTAGATCTCCAGAGTTAGGTATTCAGCAGTCCCTGTTCTCCACTCCCTCTCTGCTCTGTTCCTGTTCCTCCTGCTGGTGAGCTGGGGTGGGGGAAGGGCTTGGATCCTGCAGGACCACAGCTTTAGTACATTACCGTTTTCTGTGAGGGCAGCTCTTGTCTCCAGGTGTATGCAGTTTATTGTAGTTCTCTTTCCTGTTGCTCTTTCAAGATTAGTTGTAGTAGCTTTATTTTCATATTATATGCGGTTTTAGGAGAAAGCCTCTGTCTCACCTCTCACGCCGCCATCTTCAGTCTCCCGGTTTATTTTCATATTATATGCGGTTTTAGGAGGAAGCCTCTGTCTCACCTCTCACGCTGCCATCTTTAATCCGTCCTCTCTATTATAAACTTAATAATGTTAGAGTTTGAAAGTAAATTCAGTTCTTTTAAGTATGAAAACTGAATGCCATGGTGTGGTTCTGTTGACCTTAGAAAGGATTAAAAGTAAGTGTGGCATTTGGTTAATAAAAAATTATAACACATAGTACTTTAATTCCCTTATGTACTAATGTTTTCATGAATACAGAATGTAGAAATTTTATTTACAGGAGTAAGACAAAGAAAGAAAAGGTGATTGTTAATTGGTTTAAAATCTTCCTGAAGGAATGTTTCAGAAATTATATCTTCACTACTTCTTCATCTCTTCACACTTACCCCCTCTTTGCCAATGCACCATCTATGCTGAGTTCCGTGCAGTTTCCTAAGCAGGCCAGACTATGTTGTAATATCAGTGCCACTGCTGCTAGTGCTCTCTCTACCTGGGATACCTTTCTTCTGTTCCCGTTCCCTATAGCAGAGACCTATTAATCTTTCAAGGCTTAGTCATAGGAAATAAAATTATCTCCTCTGTTAGGCCCTTATTTGACTCCACAGCCTCATCTCATTCTCAGCCCCCATTTTCCCCACTATGCAGTGGTCCATGAGGAAGGGACCAAGCTTTATTTATATTTGTCACCCTGACATAGCCACTAAAGGTACCTAGTATGATGGTAATAGAGCATTAGATTTAAGCATAGATGGTTAAATATGAATTTAACTTCATATTCATCTCTTTAAAATCTCATTCATCCAAAAATAAATCTGTGACATTCATTATTTGTTTTGCTGATGATATCATCTCCCCAGGGGTTAGAAGAAGCATCTCAGGGAACTGCTAGTCTGGACTTAACTACTTCCTCCTTGTATAGTTAGATTAAGGTAAATGTAATAAGAGCCTATATAAGGAATGCTCCCATCACCTGAAGGGTTGTGATAGCCAAGGGCAGAGAAGCTACATAAGGTTAGATGTGGATGAACATTTATATTCCAGAAGTAATTCCATAACATGAAATATGGAAGAAAAGAGGATGACATGAAAAAATGCATAGCTCCCCAAAATGTAATTTTGATTGCATAAGCATCCAGTATGTTAACAGGAGAAATATATATGAATTTAGTTTTAAAACAAGAAATGCAGAAAACAAATAAAGACCTATAATGAAAAATAAATGCAAAAGTTGGCAAGAAATTATGTTTGGTGTGAAAATAGAAACTTAGATCAGTGGAAGAGAATAGATAGCTCAAAATAGACCCAATAGTATAAAGCAGGTTAGTGTTGAGAAAGACCTTAGGGCTTGGGAAAGAAGACTCCTTTAATGATGTTAGGATAACCGAATAGCAACTTAAAGAGAAACTCTGAATACCAGTTGTATGAGGTATAGATATAACTGCCTAGGCTCTACAGAGAGGTCTCAGGGGCCACCTGGGTATACAAGGGGAGGTCCTGCCACTAGTGGAACTCCTCATCCTCCTATTTATCCATAGGTCTCTTTTATTTTATATTTGAATTTCCACAAAAAATTCTCAGAAGTTTTTAACTAAAAACATTTGAAAAACGATTACTGCTTAAGATATTCCAAAATGAATCAATACAGTATATTAGCAATTCAATGAAAGAATTACGTATTTCTACCCGATTTTTTTTGAAAGGTGGTAATTTCTGTGGTTTAAAATAATCAGAGGAGCATAAAAGCTATAACTTCAACCATATAAATTTAAACTGAAAAAAGCTGTTAGCTTCAGATATTTTAGGTTCACTACTGGTAATATATACAATATATTCCAGTTTTTAAGAATAACAAGAGTTCAGTTAGCTGTTTACAAAGGTATGAGCATTATTTCTTGTGAAAATTAAAAACAAATCTGGAGAGTAAAAATCTAGTGTTAACTTGTGCACTGGAATTGTGTGCTCCTAATCAAAATAAAGTAGTACAAGTACCCAATTCTGGTATGTTACTGAAGTGGCATTATCAATTGACAAAGCACTTTTAAAAAGCAGTGTAAGAAGATGGTGGAGTAGGAAGCAACAGGAATCTGTTTTCCCACCTAGACAGTAATTGCACTGGCAGAATCTGTCTGATACAGCTTATTTTTGGAATTTTGGAGTCCAGGGAAAGCTTACCACTTCCAGGGGAACACATGCATGATAAACTGTGGTTAATTTTGTCAATTTCAGCTCTTAGCACAGTAGAAATTGCCCATTCCCCATGCCTAGCCATATGGCAGGTAGCTGTAGATAACTTCTGGAGCAGCTTGCACATAGCTTATCAGAGTCAGGTTGAGCAAAGGGACCCAGTACTTCAAATGTCAGGGATGTGTGCTCTGACTGCTGATTGCTACTTCTGATCCTAGAGATGTAAAGAGTTTGGTGGCCCTTGTCTGTACTTCCTTACATTTTTGCAATCCCTGCCCCCTCCTGCTAAAGTGACTTCCAGATGATTGAAAGGGCTAATGCCCTTTTTCCCCCACCCCTTTATTTTTCATTTTCCCTTTCTGGGAGTCAGGCATTAAAGTCTAGGACTTTCAAAAGCAATTGCATATACAAAGAAATTAAAAAGTGACCACATATGCCCAGAGAAAGGCTCCAAACAGACCTGAGAAGACCTTAAGCTTACACTTCAGGCTGATCCTATCCATAGAGACAGCTACAACAATCAAAACAACAAAAACAGTGAACAAAAACCATGCAAAACCGAAAACCCTAGGGAAGAGAGAGAACCTGAGCTTCATAGTTACCACATTTTGGGTTCACGTGCTTACTTTTCAACAAAAAAATTGCAAGGTATACAAAGAAACAGGAAAAGTATGGCCCAACAAGGGTAAAAATAATTCATAGACGTTATCCCTGTGAAAAATCTGGTGGCAGATATATTAGACAATGACTTTAAAACAGTTGTCTTTCTTAAAGATGCTTAAAGAACTAGGGAAGATGTAGGAAAAGTCAAGAAAACAATGCCTAAACAAAGTGGAAATATGAACAAAGAGATAGAAAAACTAAAAAGAAACCAAAGAATTCTGAAGCTCAAAAGTAAATAGCCAAAGTGAAATATTCACTACAGGGATTCCAAGGCAGATTTGAGCAGGCAAAAGAAACAGTAAACTTGAATATAGGACGATGGAAATTATCAAATTTGAGAAACAAAAGAAAGATTGAAGAAAAGTGAACATAACTTAAGAGGGCTTGTGGAATAGCATTGATTCTCAGCTTAAGAGGGCTTGTGGAATAGCATTAAGAGAATCAATGTGCACATTGTGGGAGTCCCAGAAGAAGAGAAAGGGGCAGAAAGACTATTTTAACAAATAATGGCTGAAAAATTCTCATATTTGATGAAAATCATGAATATAAATAACCAAGAAGCTTAAAAAATTCCCAGTAAGATGAGCTCAAAGAGATTCATACCAAGACATGTTATAATCCATCTTTCAAAAGCCAAATACAAAGGCAGTCTTGAAAGCAGCAAGAGAGAAACAAATCATCACATAAAAGTGATCCTCAATTACAGTATAAGCAGATTTCTCATCAGAAACTTTGGATGCCAGAAGACAATGGGCTGATATATTCAAAGTGCTAAAAAAATATATTTGTCAACCAAGAACCCTTTATCTAGCAAAGCTGTCCTTCAAAAATGAGGAGATATTAAGACATTCCCAGATAAACAAAAGTTGAGAGAATTCAGTTCCACTAGACTTGCTTTGCTGGAAATGCTCAAAGGAGGCTTGTCTGGTAAAATAAAAGGACACTAGACAGTAACTCAAGGTCATGTTGAGAAATCTCAATATAGATTAATACATGGGCATTTATAAAAGCTAGTGTTATTATAACAATAACTTTTGTTTTCTACATGATTTAAGAGATTACTATGTTTAAAGAAAAAATATATATTAGTGTAAAAACTAGCATTATTGTAAATATGGTTGTCATCTCCAAATCTCCTTTTCTGTATAATTTTAAGAGACTAATACATTTAAAATAACTATAATGTTTAGGGGCACACAGTATGCAAAAATGTACTTTTCTGACCTCAATAGCTGAAAGGGATGGGGATGGAGTTGCAAAGGAGCAGTTTTTTATATTATTGAAGTTAAGCTGGTGTAAGTTCAAATTAGAATATTATACAAGAAATAAAAAGTGTTGGTGAGGATGTGGATTAAAAGAAATCCTCCTACACTTCTTGGGAACATAAATTAGCGCACCCAACATGGGAGACAGTACAGAGGTTTCTCAAAAAACTAAACATAGAAATACCATATGACCCAGCAATTCCTCTTCTGGAAATTTACCAGAAGAAAACAAAACCACTAATTCAAAAAGATATATGCAATCCTATGTTTATTGAAATATTATTTACAATAGTCAAGATGTGGAGGCAACCAAAGTGTCCATAGACAGGTAAATGGATAAAGAACATGTGGTACATACATATAATGAATGTAACTCAGACATAAAGAAGAATGAAATCTTGTCATTTGCAACAATATGGATGTTATTATGCTAAGTGAAATAAAACAAGACAAATACCACGTGATATCACTTGTATGTGGGATCTGAAAAACAAAACAAATGAACAAAGAAAACAGATTCATGAACACAGAGAATGGACTGCTAGTTACCATAGGGGTTGTGGGTGGAGAAAGAATGAAATTGTGAGGTTTAAAGAGGTACAAACTTCAAATTATAAAATAAGTTTGTCACAGAAATGAAAGTACAGTATAGGGAATATAGCCAATAATAGTGTAATCTCTTTGTATGTTGACATGGTAACTACACTTGTCATGGTAAGCATTTAGTGATGTATATAATCGTTGAATCACTCTGCTATACATCTGAAACCAATATATTATACAATTATATTTCAATTAAAAATTTTTTAATATTACCAATTTTTAATGTCATTACATTAGGATGTTAAATGTAATCCCTATGGTAACCTTAAAAGAAAATGCTACAGAAGGAAATGAAAAAGGAATTTAAACTTTTACTACAAAAAAAAAATACAAAAGAAGACAGTAATGCAGGAACAAAAAAGCTATAAGTATGCATATAAAAAACAAATATCAAAATGACATAAGTCCTTCCTTATCATAATTACTTTTAAAGTAAATAGATTAAACTCTCCAAGCAAATGACAGAGATAGCACAATGGATAAAAACACATGATTAACTATATGCTATGTATAACATACTCAATTTAGATACAAAGATGGAAAGTAAAAGAATGGGAAAAGATATTCTATACAAGTAGTAATCAGAAGAGAGCAGGAGTAGCTATACTAATATCAGACAAAATAGACTAAATCAAAGAAGATTACAAGAGAAAAAAGATATGGTAATAAAAGTTTCAATACAGCAAGAAGATATAACAGTTATAAACATTTACATGTAATAACAGACCATCAAAATATATAAAGCAAAAACTATTAGAACTGAAAAGAGAACTGGACAGTTCTACAACAGTTGGAAATGTCAGTACTCCACTCACAGTAATGGATAGAACATTCAGAAAATTAGTAAAGGAACACAGGACTTAACACAATATACCAACTATATCTAACAGTCAAAAACAGAACAGTCTACCCAACAATAACAGCATACACATTCTTCTCAGGAGCATGTGGGACATTTTCTTGGGTAGACTGATAGACTAGGGAATAAATTAAGTCTCAAAACATTTTAAAACTTAGTTTTCAGGACTCAGGAAAAAGATGGCGGTGTGAGAAGTGAGGCAGAAACCTCCTCCCAAAACCGCATATAACACTAAAATACAGCAAATACAACTAATCCTAAAAGAGCGACCAGAAGACTGCCAAACAGACTGCCTACATCTGGGGAAAAGAGAAGACCTCACGGAAAAGGGTAAAGCAGCAAAGCCATGATCTGGCAGGACCCAAGCCCTTCCCCCACCCCAGCTCACAGGTGGGAGGAAGAGAAATGGAGCAGGGAAGGAGTAGAAGCCCAGAACTCCAGCCATGGAGATCTGTTCTGGAAGCACAAACTGTCATTACATGGTGCTTTGGCGATTACTGGGGTTAGAAAGTAAAGAAAGGCAGACTACTCGGAGAGACTGAGATTACAGCTGCTTATGGAGATCAGGTACACACAACCAGCCCCACTGGGATAGAAGAAACGTAGGAACTTTGAAAGACTTCCCAACAGCAAGAGGGGTGCTAAAGGGTTAAAGATTACACAGAGCTCGCTGCTCAGGAGAAAGGGCAGGTGGACAAAATCGTCCTGGCACACTGAGCAAAGCAGGTTGGGAATGCTCAGGAACTTCAGATGTTCCATCCCCCTGGCTGGCAATGCAGCCCCCAGGTTCCCCCCACTGTGGTACACAGCCTGCTGCTCTTTCCTCCCAGAAGGCACCGATCCTGCACACCTGCTGCCCCTGCCATCACCAGGCAGGCCAGAGGATGGCCCTGCCTATGGCAGCTACAGGGATGTAACACAGAGGCTCCTCCCTGCGCATTTGGCCCACAGGACATGGCAGAGGAGGCAGGCCCCAAAGCCAGGAAAGCAGGAAAGAGCTCTTTCCTCCTGGCAGCGACCCCCCACCATTGCTACAGATGCTCTTCAGCTCCAAAGAGTAGAACTACTGGGCACTAGAAGGTGCCGCCTATGGCAAAAAAAATTTGTCCAAACAAAAATACAGGAAAAGACACCAGAAAGAGAGCTAAATGAAACTAAAATCACCAATCTTCTTGATAAAGATTTCAAAATAAAAATCATAAACATCCTCTGGGATCTACAGAGAAATATTCAAGGTCTCAGGACATCAAAAAACAGAAACTTTGAAAAATATAGTATCTGAAATGAAACAATGGAGGTGTTTTAAAGTAGATTAGTTGAGGTAGAGGAGATGGTAAATAAAATAGAAATTAGAGAACAGGAAAACAAAGAAACTGAAGCACAAAGAGAAAAAAGGATCTCTAGGAACTAAGGAATAATAAGAGAACTGTGCAACCAAGCCAAATGGAACAACATTCGCATTATAGGGATACCAGAAGAAGAAGAAGAGAGAGAAAGGGATAGAAAGTCTCTTTGAGGAAATGCTGAAATTTCCCTCAATCTGGGAAAGGAAACAGTCTCAGGTCACAGAAGTGCAGCAATCTTCCAACACAAGGGACCCTAGAAAGACAAAACCAAGACATACAATAATTAACATGGCATAGATCAAGGACAAGGAGAGAATATCAAAAGCAGCCAGAGAGAAGAAAGATCACTTATAAAGGAAAGCCCATGAGGCTATCAGCAGACTTCTCAGCAGAAAACTTACAGGACAGAAGGGAGTGATATGATGTATTTAATGCAGTGAAACAGAAGGGCCTCCAACCAAGAATACTCAACCCTGCAAGATTATCATTTAAATTTGAAGCAGGGATTTAAAAATTTCCAAATAAGCAAAAGTTGCCCTTGAACCTTTGATAACCACAAATCTAAAGCCTGCAATGGCAATAAGTACATATGTATCAATAATCACCCCAACTGTAAATGGACTTAATGCATGAATCAAAAGACATAGAGTTACAGAATGGATTAAAAAATAACAAGACCCATGATATGCTGCCTACAAGAGACTTCAAACCCAAAGATATAAACAGACAAGTGAAGGGATGGACAAGGATATTTTATGCAAAAAATAGGGAGACAAGAGCAGAAATAGCAGTATTTATGTCAGACAAAAGTTATTTCAAAGCAAAGAAAGTAACAAGGGACAAAGAAGAACATTACATAATGATAAAGGAGTCAGTCCAGCAAGAGGATATAACCATTATAAATACTTATGCACCCAATATGGGAGCATGTAAATATGTGAAACAAATACTAACAGAATTAAAGGGGGAAATAAAGTGCAATTTATTCATTTTAGGAGACTTCAACACGCCACTCACTTCAAAGGACAGATCAACCAGACAGAAAATAAATAAGGAGACAGAGGCACTGAACAATGAATTAGAACAGATGGACCTAACAGACATCTACAGAACACTCCACACAAAAGGAGTAGGATACACACGCTTCTCAAGCGTACAGGAACGTTTTCCAGAATAGACCACATACTAGGCCACAAAAAGAACCTTTATCCATTCATCTACTGATTTGTCACTTAGGATGCTTCCATTTCTTGGCTATTGTAAATAGTGCTGTGATCAACATAGGAGTGCATATGTCTTTTTCAAACTGGGCTGCTGCATTCTTAGGGGAAATTCCAAGGAGTGGAATTTCTAGGTCAAATGGTATTTCTATTTTGAGTTTTATGAGGGACCTCCATACTGCTTTCCACAATGGTTGAACTAATTTACCTTCCCCAAAACAGTGCGTAATGACATACTCCTAAGTAATCAATGGATCAATCACCAAATAAAAACAGAGATCAAGCAATATATGGAGACAAATGAAAAAAACAACATCCCAAAACCTGCAGGATGCAGCGAAGGCAGTTTAAGAGGGAAGTATATTGGCCTACCTCAGGAAATAAGAACTATCCCAAATAAACAGTCTAAACCACAATTAATGAAGCTAGAAAAAGAAAAATGAAGCCCAAAGTCAGTAGAGGGACATAATAAAGATTAAAGCAAAAATAAATAAAATCGGGAAGAATAAAACAATAGAAAGAATCAATGAAAGCAGGAGCTGGTTCTTCAAGAAAATGAAATAGACAAACCCCTACCCAGACTTATCAAGAAAAAAAGAGTGTACACACATAAATATAATCAGAAATGAGAAAGGAAAAATCATTATGGACACAACAGAAATAGAATTATTAGAGAAAACTATGAAAAATTATATGCTAACAAATTGGATAACCTAGAAGAAATGGACACCTTTCTAGAAAAATACAACCTTCCAAGACTGACACAAAGAGACAAAATTTGATCAGACCAACTACCAGCAATGGAATTGAGTTGGTAATCAAAAAACTACCTAAGAACAAAATCCTTGGACCAGATAGCTTCACCACTGAGTTTTTTTTCTCTTTAGCTATACAGTTATTTGTATTTCTTTTTTTTTTGGTATCATTAATCTACAATTACATGAGCAACATTATGGTTACTAGACTCCCTCCATCATCAAGTCCCCACCACATACCCCATTACAGTCACTGACCATCAGTGTAGAAAGATGCTATAGAAGCATTACTTGTCTTCTCTGTGTTGTACAGCCCTCCCGGTGCTCCCCACTATATTATGTCTGCTAATCGTAATGCCCCTTTTTCCCCCTTGTCCCTCCCTTCCCACCCATCCTCCCCAGTCCCTTTCCCTTTGGTAACTGTTAGTCCATTCTTGGGTTCTGTGAGTCTGCGGCTGTTTTGTTCCTTCAGTTTTTGCTTTGTTCTTATGCTCCACAGATGAGTGAAATCATTTGATACTTGTCTTTCTCTGCCTGGCTTATTTCACTGAGCATAATACCCTCTAGTTGCATCCATGTTGTTGCAAATGGTAGGATTTGTTTTCTTCTTATGGCTGAATAATATTCCATTGTGTATATGTACCACATCTTCTTTATCCATTCATCTACTGATTTGTCACTTAGGATGCTTCCATTTCTTGGCTATTGTAAATAGTGCTGTGATCAACATAGGGGTGCATATGTCTTTTTGAAACTGGGCTGCTGCATTCTTAGGGGAAATTCCAAGGAGTGGAATTTCTAGGTCAAATGGTATTTCTATTTTGAGTTTTATGAGGGACCTCCATACTGCTTTCCACAATGGTTGAACTAATTTACCTTCCCCAAAACAGTGCAGGAGGGTTCCCCTTTATCCACATCCTCGCCAACGTTTGTTTTTGTTTGTCTTTTGGATGGTGGCCATCCTAAGTGGTGTGAGGTAATATCTCATTGTGGTTTTAATTTGCATTTCTCTGATGATTAGCCACATGGAGCATCTTTTCATGTGCCTGTTGGCCATCTGAATTTCTTCTTTGGAGAAGTGTTTGTTCAGCTCCACAGCCCATTTTTTAATTGGCATATTTGCTTTTTGTTTGTTGAGGTGTGTGAGCTCTTTATATATTTTGGATGTCAACCCCTTATCGGATACGTCATTTATGAATATATTCTCCCATACTGTAGGATGTCTTTTTGTTCTGCTGATGGTGTCCTTTGCTGTACAGGAGGTTTTCAGCTTGATATAGTCCCACTTGTTCATTTTTGCTTTTGTTTCCCTTGCCCAGAGACATGAAGAAGTCGCTCATGTTTATGTCCAAGAGATTTTTGCCTATGTTTTTTTCTAAGAGTTTTATGGTTGCATGACTTACATTCAGGTCTTTGATCCATTTTGAGTTTACTTGAGTATGGGGTTAGACAATAATCCAGTTTCATTCTCTTACATGTAGTTGTCCAGTTTTCCCAATACCAGCTGTTGAAGAGGCTGTCATTTCCCCATTGAATATCCATGGCTCCTTTATCATATATTAATTGACCATATATGTATGCTTGGGTTTATATCTGGGCTCTCTAGTCTGTTTCATTGGTCTATGGGTTTGTTCTTGTACCAGTACCAAAGTGTTCTGATTACTGTGACTTTGTAGTAGAGCTTGAAGTTAGGGAGCGTAATTCCCCTCGCATTATTCTTCCTTCTCAGGATTGCTTTGGCTATTCAGGGTCGTCTGTGGTTCTATATGAATTTTAGAACTATTTGTTCCAGTTCGTTGAAGAATGCTGTTGGTATTTTCATAGAGATTGCATTGAATCTCTATATTGCTTTAGGTAGGATAGTCATTTTAACTATATTAATTCTTCCTAGCCAAGAGCATGGGATGAGTTTCCATTTGTTAGTGTCCTCTTTAATTTCTCTTAAAAGTGTCTTGTAATTTTCAGGGTATAGGTCTTTCACTTCCTTGGTAAGGTTTATTCCTAGGTATCTTATTCTTTTTGATGCAGTTATGAATGGAATTGTTTTCCTGATTTCTCTTTCTGCTAGTTCATCATTAGTGTATAGGAAAGAAACAGATTTCTGTATTTTAATTTTGTATCCTGCAACTTTGCTGAATTCAGTTATTACTTCTGTTAGTTTTGGAGTGGAGTGTTTAGGGTTTTTTATATACAATATCATGTCATCTGGAAATAGTGACACTTTGACTTCTTCTTTACCAATCTGGATGCCTTGTATTTCTTTGTTTTGTCTGATTGCCGTGGGTAGGACCTCCAGTACTATGTTGAATAAAAGTGGGGAGAGTGTCTTGTTCCTGATCTTAGGTGAAAAGCTTTCAGTTTCTTGCTGTTAAGTATGATGTTGGCTGTGGGTTTATCATATATGGCCTTTATTATGTTGAGGCACTTGCCTTCTATACCCATTTTGTTGAGAGTTTTTATCATGGATGGATGTTGAATTTTGTCAAATTCTTTTCCAGCATCTATGGAGATGATCATGTGGTTTTTTTCTTCTTTTTGTTGATGTGGTGGATGATGTTGATGGATTTTCGAGTGTTGTACCATCCTTACATCCCTGAGATGAATCCCACTTGATCATGGTGTATGATCCTCTTTATGTATTTTTGAATTCGGTTTCTAATGTTTGTTGAGTATTTTTGCATCTATTTTCATCAGGGATATTGGTCTGTAATTTTCTTTTTTGGTGAGGTATTAGCCAGGTTTTGGTATTAGAGTGATGTTCGCTTTATAGAATGAGTTTGGAAGTATTCCCTCCTCTTCTATTTTTTGGAAAACCTTAAGAGAACTCCTAAAACTCAACAAAAAAAAGATGATTCAGAAATCGATAAAGGACTTGAATAGACATTTCTCCAAAGAAGACATACCAATAAGCAAATAAATGGCCAATAAGTAAATAAAAAGATGCTCGACATCACTGAACCTTAGGGAAATGCAAATCAAAACTACAGTGAGATACCACCTCATGCTCTTCAGATTGCTACTATTGAAAACAGAAAACAAGCGTTAGGATATACAGAAATTTGAACCTTTGTGCACTGTTGTTGGGAACGTAAAATGGTATAGG
This sequence comes from Phataginus tricuspis, assembly GCA_029783875.1. Classification (NCBI taxonomy): domain Eukaryota; kingdom Metazoa; phylum Chordata; class Mammalia; order Pholidota; family Manidae; genus Phataginus; species Phataginus tricuspis. The sequence continues at coordinate 26,141,630 of JAQQAC010011087.1, read as the reverse complement.
CACTGAAAAACAGAATGGCAGTTCCTCAAAATATTAAAAATAGAATTACCATATGATCCAGTAGTCATTCTGGGTATATACTCAAAAGAATTGACAAAAAGGTCTTGAAAGATACTTGTACACCCATTTTCATAGCAGCATTATTCACAACAGCTAAAACCTGAATTAACCCAAGTGTCCATCAATAGATGATCGTTAAGGAAAGTGAATATACATATACAATAAAAGAATTCAGCCTTAAAAAGGAAGTTCTGACATATGTTGCAACATGGATAAGCTCTGAGGACATTGTGCTGTGTCAAATAGGTCAGTCACAAAAGGACAGATACGCTTATGTTTCCACTAACATAAGGTACTTAAGAGTCAGAATCACAGAGGAAGTAGAATGGTGTTCGATGGGGCCTTGTGGAGAAGGAAATGGGGAGTTATTATTTAATGGGTATAGAGTTTCAGTTTTATAAGATAAAAAAATTATGGAGATGGATGAACAACATTAGGAATATATTTAATACCACCGAACTGTACACTTAAAAATAATAAAGATAATAAATTTTATGCTACATATATTTTACCACAGTGAAAATATTTGGAAAAAATGCAGTATAACAGTTTATATCAAAAGCAATTAAAATATTCAAACCTTTTTCACTCAACTGTTTAACAAAAAAAGATCATTTTAAAAGGAGAAATTCGTGTTTTATTAACTTAAATTTTACAAGTACTTAATAGAAAAAGAAGGAGTGCTGCATGCCAGCTAATAGATTAAAATACTAGCTAACAAATTCTTCCAAACTGTCTTCTTTTTTAAATATCTGCAGTTCCAGTTTTATTAATAAGTTGTAGTAGCAGACACTGAATTTCCCATATTATCAGTTTGTTTCTTTCTTATATAGGGAACTGAATAGATATTACAGTGAGGAGCAGAAAGAATTTGTCTGTATATGCCCAGGAAAAGCAATTGTTGTATATAAAGAAGCTTTAGAGTATAGCTGAATATTCTTGTACTATTAAGTTGTTAAAAGTTATTATAACTTCAACATTAATTTTTCTATTATGCTATTGAATTTTACAGTAGCTACTGACTTTCCCAAGCAACACCAAGTAATCCAGATAGTAATAAGTATCTTTAGCAGAAATAATTAAACAATCATGTAATCAAAGTAATTTTTACTAAGTTTCAGCTAAGCTGTGTTGATTTTGACTTGCAAAACTTTGGTATGGGGAAAAAATAATGAAGTGATCCTGATTAAAATAATTTTAGTAAAATTAATGGTGAAAAATTGGAAATGGTTAAGTATTGCATAGAAAATACACTAATGAATTGAATCAACATTAAGGAACTACTTTCTCAAAGAAAATTAATCATGTTGCAAGTTTTGGTAGAATGTTTATAATCATAAACTGGCATAAAAAATAACCTCCAGGGTCAACATCTTGGTGGGGTTAAAATAAGAAGAAGGGGTGTGTGTGTCAAAATAGTCTGCATCTATCCCCATATTATATTTTTCCATACATAACCAGGCCATTGCCTGAAGAGTCCCTGGGAGGATGTCTCCCTAAGAGTTCATACTGAGACTGTGATGTCTGAGGCAGTGTGGATCTTTTTTTTTTTTCTGGATAGCCCAGGATTTAACTCCCAGTCTAGTGTCTAACATACTAGTTGACTTCAAATGTTACTGCAATCAACTTTTGCTTTATTTTCATAAAATTATACTGATACTGGAAATGTACCTTTCTAGAAAAAGAACTTATATGTGATCTTTAAATATGGAAAAATTCTTTAATTTAGGAAAATATCTTAAAATCAGCAAATGACTTCAATATATATATTTTTTTGTTTTCAGTAAATATATTTATGGAGTACTACAGAAAGTTTCCTCCAGGTATACACTTTGATTTACAAGTGCTAAATGATCTTCTGAATTCTTTGCTCAAACATTGTTTATTGAAAGAAGTATTTCAGGTAGTCAACCTCAGCATAATGGTTAAAATGCTGGTAAGTAATCCGAAAATATATATTTAAAATTTTTTCAGTTAATTTCTTTGTTATTTTTCTTGTTTGTATAATTTATCAGGTAAATTTCTGTGTTGTGCTGCTAAGTAATCTGAAAATATATATTTTTTAATATTTTCAGTTAATTTCTTTGTTATTTTCTTGTTTGTATAATTTATCAGGTAAATTCCTGTGTTGTTTAAATACTCTCTAGCAAAAACTGGTGTTATTTAGCATAAATGAATTTCAGAAACTTAAGATTTACTAAAAGAAAACATGAAAATGACTAATTTTTTTGTTTTATCCAGCCTGCTCTGAAAGTATTACTAGAAATATTTGAGCATGTGGCAACTATGAAATTAAGGAATGCTGTACCTGCTTTAATTGATACTCTTTGCAAGGTATGATTTTATTTGATCTCTTTTATTCTCTGATAGTGAATAACCAAGAAAATAATCATTTCTACTTTTACCCTTAAACTGCCTTTTATTCACATTCTTGATGCTAAAGAATTCTTTTTTCAGAAATGTTCTTCTGAAATAGGATTTATAAACAGACTCCAGTGACTGACAGGGCTTCCTTTAAATAAATAGTTCCAAACCCTCCTGAGAACTGTAACAGACTTCTTTGTGATTCGTGAACTATCCTCATCTCTACACCTTAAGTATGATTAAAGAAAATTCTCTTTTCCAAAAATACTTTAGGTCATTTGTAATAAAAATAAGTGCACAATCAATATGTAAGTAGAAAATCATGACTAAAAGAAAGCAGATAGAAACAATGGCTAGGAGTTAATTTTATATTTAGCACTAAACCAAAAAAAAAATTTTTTTGTGTCTCTAAAATTATACTAAAATTTTTACTTTTGTTGAATATGTTCTAGTATTTGGTACCACCCAGCCATCCATTTCAGAGTAAGTTCAGTAGCAGGAAAAACCCCCCTTTTCTTTAGGATTTACAGTTGCTTGGAACCACTCTTATCAGGTGAACAAATATTTCAGTGAATACCTCTAGTTGTGTAAAACTTAGCAAGATTGCTTGCGTGGAATGTTTTTAAATCAGTAATTACTCATCATCTTTAATAGTTGTAAAAAATATCAATTTGATACTTCTCAGAAAGTTTACAATCGAGGTTAAGGTATAAACACCAGTGCTATACTAAAAGACAGAATGAGTATCAAACAAGAGGTACAAGAGATGAAGTGGTTGAGATAATGGAGAACAAAAAAATATTCAAGTTTTGAATTCATAATTACTACTTTCATTTTTGCTTTAAATTCTTGAAGTCAGGTGTCTTGTGGTTCTCAAATATTTGAAGAAAATATGCTTCATATTTTTTAATGAATTTTAATTCTGCTTGTCTCCATGTTTCATGTTTCCTATCTGTCTCTTAGTTGTTGCACACACCTTGGTTTTCAACTCTTAGATTTTCATAAGAATGACTGCCTTTTTTTTCTTTTCTACAGCTTGTTGAAGCTGGGATGGTGTTTGACCCAGAACACTTTAACTACATTGTTAAGCTTTTATACCAAGTACAGGCTTCCAAACAAGAAATAACTGCAGTTCTGGAATTGGAATCCAGGTAAGAAAAACCATTACTTAAGGCCAAACTGCATATATACATCTATACACACACACTGACATATACATACATACACAGATGAACGATGAAGGCAAAGGCACTGATCACTGTTCATATGTCCAAACATCTAGATAGTTGCCCACTGTAAGTACTTCTCCGCTGTCTTGGTTGTGTCCTCACATTGTCATTACTCAGCTCCTTCTAGCCAGCAATCCTGCCCAGCCTCACCAGATCTTTCTAGTACCTGATTTCATCTCAGTACCTGGCACATCAAGTGTAAAAGGAATCTTTTATCCTCTGTTTCACAGCTGTATACTTAATTCATTTAATGCACTCTTATATGTATGTAAATCACTTTAATTCTTTTTTCTCTTTCACTTCTTGTCATGTTAGCTAAGTAAAATATTTTAATGCTTGTCCTTCATTCTTTCTCCATTCAGCTTATGGACCTCCAGAGGCCTTCTTTAAAAAACCTATGATAATTATAAGAGTAGTACCCTAATATACCTGTAGCCATGATTTTTACAAAAATTTTTATTAAACTATTACATAGAAAAAAGAATATACAAACATTAATTATTTAAATGAACCATAACTTCTTTTTAATGAAATCAGCCTTGCTAAAGTACAAATGTTATCAGCCACCAAAGTCTTTGAAAATATCCAGAAAGTTCGTTCAGAGAGCTTCCACAGCTGTTACCTCTCATTTCTCATTATCCTCTAATACAGAGGTTTCCAACTTTCTTGGTTCATAATGTCTGTCCATAGGTCAAAAAAAACATGTTTGTAGTACCATTTATTGAGTAGTTAGATCCAAACAAGTTAATAGTAGTAGTTTGATAGAGTCTGACAGAGGCCACTTGAAAATTTAAAATAATCTGTGGGAACTCTGAGTTAGCTCTAGTGCCCTGGATGCCTTGGTATACACAGATAATTGCAGCAATTTTACCAAGTATTACTACTTCCCCTCAAGCACTGGCATTGAAGATACATTTGAATTCTTCAAGTTCTATGATTTTTTTAAATTTCTTTAACTACTGACAATAATATTTATGTTGTCTGTGAAAATAGCACTAAGTTAAACAGATTGTTGGGACTACCTAGGAAATAAATTTTTGTGAGAAAAATGCAATTTGTCTAGGACAGAGTTCTGGGATATAGTCCATTTATAAGTAAGATACATTGGTATTTTCTTCCAGACATCAAGTCATTCTTCCCAAGCCACATGCTAAAACTTCACATTTTGAGTAGTGGCAGCTAATGGCAAAGGGTTCAAATGGCTAGCAGCTGTTAGTCTCCTGCCAGATTCAGTAGCTGCTGGCACAAGGTAGTGTATGCATCCAGGTTCAAGAGGAGCAGCAGTATATACCCTTGTGTCTGGGACAGCAGCACGGCTCCACCCTTCATTCATTGATTGGGAAAAGAGTCTCTTGGTATAGGAAGACTCCAGAACAAATCTGCCTAAGTTTTCAAATTTTCAAAGCAACAGTCACACAAATATTTTTGCAGTTCATTTTACAACCCCTATTTTTGAAAACTACATACTTATATACTCTACTCCTTCCTATACTCTCACTTCAAAACAATTATTTAGTATTTTTAAAAGGTATTAATATTGGTGACCTATTTGATGAAGGAAAGAATAGGAAAATAACTGTGGGTGGTTAAGGATGTGGGTTGTGGGTGGGGAAGTAGACCTGGCCTCAAGGTAGGAGGAAAAATATTTTACTATTTATTATTTTATATTTGAATTTTCCTGATACTCTTTCAAATAATTGCCCTTTTCTGGACTCAGGAAACTTTAAGGGATGCTCACAAAATAAACTGATTTTGATTATAGCTTTTAATGAGGTAGTTTATAGTTCAACTGAAAGACTTTCACTCAGCAGATAAGCCTGCTATAAAGAATTCTAACATTTACTTTCAAGACAATGAGAATTTAGGTATGTCTGTAATTTAGAAAATTTGTCAACATACATTTAATGGCTTTAAAAAATTTTTTTTATTTCTGAAATAATTTCAGATTATAGAAATATTGCAAAAAATCAGTATAGAGACTTCCCCTATACCCTTTATCTGGCTTCCTTTCTTGTTTACATCCTACATAATAATAGTGGAATTATCAAAAGCCGGAAATAAGCTTTGGTATGAATCTATTAAGGAACTACAGATCCCAGTGCATTGTAGTAGAGGGTATATGGTGTCAATATATCTTACTACTGGTTAATTTAACCACACTCACTTAATTGAAAAGTTATCTGCAAGGTTTCTACACTGTAAAGTTACTGTTCTTTTGTAAATATGTATATTAGAGAAAAGACTTAAGTATTTTGCATTAATCCTGTTTCTCCCCAAACCTCTATTAGTTTTAGTATTCATCAGTGGACCTTTCCTATGGCTCAGCTACTACTGTGGTTTTTGCCCAGTATATAATTCAAATTTACTACTACCTTATTTATGTCATTGCTCAAATTGTTCGAGATTTGACCTTTGGGAATTCCTTCAGATTGGTTTTTACATCCTTTTATCATGTTTTATTCATTTTTCTATAACTTTCTTATTCTTTGGAGCCACAAAGCTGTTTATGTCACATCTTCTGTTTTCTGTGCCCCAACACTAGCAACAACCACTTCTCCAAGAAATTCAGGTTCCTTTCATTGGAGAATGGTATTTAACAACCAAGATTGAATGTGCTCATTGCTGCTGCAGTGTCATTGCAGTCAGGTCTTCTCAATGGACCCAGATAGGAAATATATGTATTATGTATATGAATATATGTAAATAAAATGCACATACATATGCATAGGAAATATATGTGTATGTGTATATGTATATGAAAGTACACACAAAATATATTAATTAATTAATTAATTTGTTTTTTTAATATAATTTATTTTGGTATCATTAATCTACAATTACATGTGCAATATTATGATTATTAAACTACCCTTCATCAGGTCCCCCCCACCAACTCCATTACACTCACTGTCCATCAGTGTAGTGAGATACTATAGAATCATTACTTGTCTTCTCTGACTTGTACAGCCTTCCCCGTGCCCCCACAATATTACATCTGCTAATCGTACTGCCCCTTTTTCCCCCTTGTCTCTCCCTTCCCACCCATAACTATTAATCCATTCTTGGGTTCTGTAACTTTGCTGTTGTTTTGTTCCTTCAGTTTTTTTCTTTGTTTTATACTCCACATATGAGTGAGATCATTGGATATTTCTCTTTTTCCGCTTGGCTTATTTCACTAAGAATAATACACTCTAGCTCCATCCATGTTGTTGCAAATGGGAGGATTTGTTTTCTTCTTATGGCTGAATAATATTCCATTTTGTATATGTACCACATCTTCTTTATCCATTCATCTACTGATGGACACTTAGGTTGCTTCCATATCTTGGCTATTGTAAATAGTGCTGCGATAAACATAGGGGTGCATCTGTCTTTTTGAAACTGGGCTGCTGCATTTAAGGGTAAACTCCTAGGAGTGGGATTCCTGGGTCAAATGGTATTTCTATTTTGAGTTTTTTGGGGGAACCTCAATACTGCTTTCCACAATGGTTGAACTAATTTGACATTCCCACCAGCAGTGTAGGAGGGTTCCTTTTTCTCCACGTACTCGCCAGCATTTGTTGTTGTTTGTGTTTTGGATGTTGGCCATCCTCACTGGTGTGAGGTGATATCTCACTGTGGTTTTAATTTGCATTTCTCTGATGATTAGTGATGTGGAGCATCTTGTCATGTGCCTGTTGGCCATCTGAATTTCTACTTTGGAGAAGTGTCTGTTCATGTCCTCTGCCCATTTCTTAATTGGATTATTTGCTTTTTGTGTGTTGATGTGCGTGAGTTCTTTATATATTTTGGATGTCAGCCCCTTATTGGATACGTCATTTATGAATATATTCTCCCATATTTTAGGATGTCTTATTGTTCTACTGATGGTGTCCTTTGCTGTACAGAAGCTTTTCAGCTTGATATAGTCCCACTTGTTCATTTTTGCTTTTGTTTACCTTGCCCAAGGAGATATGTTCATGAAGAAGTCGCTCATGTTTATGTCCAAGAGATTTGTGCCTATGTTTTTTCTAAGAGTTTTATGGTTTCATGACTTACATTCAGGTCTTTGATCCATTTTGAGTTTACTTTTGTGTATGGGGTTAGACGTAGTCCATTTCCATTCTTACATGTAGCTGTCCAGTTTTTCCAACACCAGCTGCTGAAGAGGCTGTCATCTCCCCATTGTATATCTAAGGCTCCTTTATCATATATTAATTGACTGTATATGTTTGGATTAATGTTTGGATTTTCTATTCTGTTCCACTGGTCTGTGGGTCTGTTTTTGTGCCAATACCATGTATTTTGTGCCAATATATATGTATTACGTATATGAATATATGTAAATAAAATGCACATACATATGCATAGGAAATATATGTGTATATGTATATGAATTACTGTGGCTTTGTAGTACAGCTTGAAGTCAGGGAGCATAATTCCCCCTGTTTTATTCCTCCTTCTCAGGTTTGCTTTGGCTATTCGGGGTCTTTTGTGGTTCCATATGAACTTTAGAATTATTTGTTCCAGTTCATTGTAGGAGGCTGTTGGTATTTTGATAGGAATTGCGTTGAATCTGTAGATTGCTTTAGATAGTATAGCCATTTTGACAATATTTATTCTTCCTAGCCAAGAGCATGGGATGAATTTCCATTTCTTAGTGTCCTCTTTAAGTTCTCTTAGGAGTATCTTGTAGTTTTCAGGGTATAGGTCTTTCACTTCCTTCGTTAGGTTTATTCCTAGGTATTTTATTCTTTTTGATGCCATAGTGAAATGGAATTGTTTTTCTGATTTCTCTTTCTGTTAGTTCATTGTTAGTGTATAGGAGAGCAACAGATTTCTGTGAGTTAATTTTGTATCCTGCAACTTTGCTGAATTCAGATATTAGTTCTAGTAGTTTTGGAGTGGAGTCGTTAGAGTTTTTTATGTACAGTATCATGTCATCTGCAAATAGTGACAATTTGACTTCTGGTTTACCAATCAGGATGCCTTGTATTTCTTTGTTTTGTCTGATTGCCGTGGTTAGGACCTCCAGTACTATGTTGAATAACAGTGGAGAGAGTGGGCACCCCTGTCCTGTTCCCGATCTTAGATGAAAAGCTTTCCGCTTCTCGCTGTTAAGTATGATGTTAGCTGTGGGTTTCTCATATATGGCCTTTATGATGTTGAGGTACTTGCCATCTATACCCATTTTGTTGAGAGTTTTAATCATGAATGGATGCTGAATTTTGTCAAATACTTTTTCACCATCTGTGGATTTGATCATGTGGTTTTTGTTCTTTTTGTTGATGTGGTGGATGATGTTGATGGATTTCTGAATGTTGTACCATCCTTGCATCCCTGGGATGAATCCCCCTTGATCATGGTGTATTACCCTCTTAATGTATTTTTGACGTTGGTTTGCTAATATTTTGTTGAGTATTTTTGCATCTGCGTTCATCAGGGATATTGGTCTGTAATTTTCTTTTTTGGTGAGGTCTTCGCCTGGTTTTGGTATTAGAGTGATGCTCGCTTCATAGAAAGAGTTTGGAAGTATTCCCTCCTCTTCTATTTTTTGGAAAACTTTAAGGAGAATGGGTGTTATTTCTTCTCTATATGTCTGGTAGAATTCACGGGTGAATCCATCAGGTCCGGGGATTTTGTTCTTGGGTAGATTTTGATTACCGATTCAATTTCGTTGCTGGTGATTGGTCTGTTTAGGTTTTCTGTTTCTTGCTTGGTCAGTCTTGGAAGGTTGTATTTTTCTAAGAAGTTGTCCATTTCTTCTAGGTTTTCCAGCTTGTTAGCATATAGATTCTCTTAATACTCTTTTATAGTTCTTTGTATTTTTGTGGGTCCGTCGTTATTTTCCTTTCTCATTTCTGATTCTGTTTATGTGTGTAGATTCTCTTTTTCTCTTAATAAGTCTGGCTAGGGGGTTATCTATTTTGGTTAAAGAACCAGCTCTTGGTTTCACTGATTTTTTCTATTGTTTTATTCTTCACAATTTTATTTATTTCTTCTCTGATTTTATTATGTCCCTCCTTCTGGTTACTTTGGGCCTCATTAGTTCTTGTTTTTCCAATTTCAGTAATTGTGTCTTTAGACTATTCATGTGGGAATGTTCTTCCTTCTTTAAATAGGCCTGGATTGCAACATACTTTCCTCTTAGAACTGCCTTTGCTGCGTCCCACAGAAGTTGTGGCTTTGTGTTGTTGTTGTCATTAGTCTCCATATATTCTTTGATTTCTGTTTTGATTTGGTCATTAAGCCATTGATTAATTAGGAGAATGTAGTTAAGTCTCCATATATTTGTGAGCCTTTTTGTTTTCTTTCTAAAATTTATTTCTAGTTTTATACCTTTGTGATCTGAGAAGTTGGTTGGTAGGATTTCAATATTTTTGAATTTACGGAGGTTCTTTTTGTGGCCTAGTATGTGGTCTATTCTAGAAAATGTTCCATGTGCACTTGAGAAGAATGTGTATCCTGTTGCTTTTGGGTGTAGAGTTCTGTAGATGTCTGTTAGGTCCATCTGTTCTAGTGTGTTGTTCACTGCCTCTGTGTCTTTACTTATTTTCTGTCTGGTTGATCTGTCCTTTGGAGTGAGTGGTGTGTTGAAGTCTCCTAAAATGACTGCATTGCTTTCTATTTCCTCCTTTCATTCTGTTAGTATTTGTTTCAAATATGCCGGCACTCCTGTGTTGGGTGCATATATATTTGAAATGGTTATATCCTCTTGTTGGACTGACCCCTTTTTGATTATGTAATGTCCTTCGTTATCTCTTGCTACTTTCTTCATTTTGAAGTCTATTTTGTCTGTTACAAATAGTGCAATGCCTGCTTTTTTCTCCTTGTTGTTTGCAGGAAATATCTTTTTCCATCCCTTTACATTTAGTCTGTGTATATCTTTGGGTTTGAGGTGAGTCTCCTGTAAGCAGCGTATATATGGGTTTTGCTTTTTTATCCATTCTGTTACTCTGTGTGTTTTGATTGGTGCATTCAGTCCATTTACATTTAGGGTGATTATCCATAGATATGTAGTTATTGCCATTGCTGGCTTTAGATTCGTGGTTACCAAAAGTTCAAGGGTAGCTTCTCTACTATCTAACTGTCTAAGTTAACTTTCTTGTTAAGTTATTGTAAACACAGTCTGATAATTCTGTATTTCTCTCCCTTCATATTCTTCCTCCTCCATTCTTTATATATTGGGTGTTTTATTCTTTGCCTTTAGTTAGTATTTGGATGGTCTCCTTTCTTTGCTATGATTTTATTTTCTCTGGTGACATCTTTTTAGCCTTAGGAGTGCTTCCATCTAGAGCAGTCTCTTTAAGATATCCTGTAGTGGTGGTTTATGGGAGGCAAATTCCCTCAGTTTTCACTTGTCTGGAAATTGTTTAATCCCTCCCTCAAATTTAAATGATAATCGTGCTGGATACAATATTCTTGGTTCGAGGCCCTTCTGTTTCATTATGTTATATATATCATGCCATTCTCTTCTGGCCTGTAAAGTTTCTGTTGCGAAGTCTTATGATAGTCTGATGAATTTTCCTTTGTAGCTGATATTTTCTTCTCTCTGTAGCTGCCTTTAATACTCTGTCCTTATCTTTGACCTTCGCCATTTTCATTATGTGTGTTGGTGTTGTCTTCCTTGAGTCCCTTGTGTTGGGAGATCTATGCCCTTCCGTGGTCTGAGAGACTATTTCCTTCCCCAGCTTGGGGAAGTTTTCAGCAATTATTTCTTCAAAGACACTCTCTATCCCTTTTCCTCTCTCTTCTTCCTCTGGTACTCATATAATGCGAATATTGTTCCATTTGGATTGGTCACACAGTTTTCTTAAAATTCTTTCATTCCTAGAGATCCTCTTATCTCTCTCTGCCTCAGCTTCTCTGTATTCCTGTTCTCTGATTTCTATTCCATTAACAATTTCTTGCATCTCATGCAGTCTGCTGCTAAGCCCATCGATCGCTTGTCTCATCTCTGCATTGTCTTTCCTCACTTCCCTCACTTCCTCCCTCAGCTCTTGAATATTTCTCTGTAGATCTATCAGTATGGTTATGACTTTTATTCTGAATTCGTTTTCAGGAAGATTTTGCATGTCCATCCCTTTAGACTCCCTCTCTGAGGTTGTCTGGTCTGGGGTTTCTGGATAGGTTTTGTTTGTACCATATTTCTCTGTCTTTTCATGGTGATAGAAGTGGTCAGAAAAAGAAAAAAGAAGAAAGGGAAAATAGAGAAAAAAAAACTACGCCTGCCATGTGTAGTTTCTGTGTGGATCCTGTACGTGGTGCTGCTGCTCCACTATTCCGCCACCATGCCACTCCGCCGGGCCCTTTGTGACTCTGACCAGGGAGGGAACAAATAGGAGGCTGCTGATTTCCATGGGAAGTCTCCGTGGACTCTTTTCCCAGTCACAGTCCAAGGGGGCCAAAATTCTACACGACTCCCCACCTGCTTGGCTGAGTGCACTGGGACGAAACTGCTCCTCCGTTGGTCCACTGTCTCTTTAAGACCCCTAAAGAAGCATGCGCTTTTCTTTTGTCCTGGGGAACCAGGTGCGTGGACCTGCTGTCTTGGAATCTGCACCTCTGTCTCTCCAATCTCTGATACATCACGCGAAGTGTGTCAGTGCTCCCGGCGCAGATCACCAGGACTGGTTATTTGGTGGGCCTGTGCTTCCACTCCCTCTCCGCTCTGAATCCTCTCCTCCTGCCAGGGCGCTGGGGTGGGGCAGTGCTCATGTCCCGCCGGGTCGCGGCTCTGTGTCTTACCCGCCTAACAGGGTGCTGAGTTCTCTCAGGTGTAGCTGCAGGCTGGTGTCGTCCTGTATCTTCTGGTCTCTCTTTTAGGAATAGTTGTATTTGCTGTATTTTCATAAATATATTTGGTTTTGGGAGGAGATTTCCGCCACCCTGCTCATGCCGCCATCTTCCCGGAAGACACAGAAAATATATTTATTTGTATGTTTAGTAAAGCAACATGAGTTCATACTAATAAGCTGTGTTTGAGTTCTCCCAAAGCCTAGTTGGTTTTAATTACTTAATGAAGTAAATGAAACATTACTTTTTATCTGAGAGTCAGAGATATACTTAAAAGTATGCAGTGAGAAATGCTTCTCCTCCTTACTCTACCCCCTCAGTTCCAGTCCCTCCTTTCTACCACTTTACTACCTATACACAGGAGGTAAGCAGTCTTTTAGTTTCTGGTTTATCCTTGTAATGAGCATATATTTTTTTTCCAATTACTTCTTTCTTACATAAAGTGTGTAACATACAGTAAATACTCTTTTCAACTGCTTTTTTTCACTTAAGCAGTATCCTAGAAATCAATTCATAGAGAAATTCAACTTTTTTTCTTTTATAACTGCAAAGTAGTACTCCATTGTGTGGATGTATTGTAGATCTTTTAGCCAATGTAGGAGTATTCAAGTTGTCCCCAATATTTTACAATAAAAATGATGAAGCAATGAATAACCTGGGGTATACGTATTTTTGCATTGTTGGAGGTATATTTTCACATTACATTTCTAGAATTGGGATTGCTGGGTTAAAAGATAAGTACAGTAGTGCAACCACTGAACAACTATACAAAGAAGATACTCAAAATACTATAGATAATCAAAATTGAATTCTAAAAGTGTTAAAGTAACCCCAAAAGAGGATAAGGAGGGGGAAATAGAGGAAACAAACAGCAAACAGGTAATAAATGGCAGACTTAAGCTTTAACATCAATAATTACTTTAAATGTAAGTATTCTAATTACAAAAATTAAAAGTCAGTGGTTGGCTGAGTGTATATAAAAGCATGATCCAGCTCTATGTTCTTTATTAGAAATTCATGTTCAATGTAAAGACACAGGTAGGTTGGAAGTCAAAGGATGGAAAACAATATACTATGCAAACATTGGTTTTAAAAGCTACATGAATGGCTATATTAGTATTGGATAAAGTACACTTTGGAGCAAAGAAAATTACCAAGAAAAAGAGGAACACTTCATAATGATAAAATGGTCAATTCAACAAGAAGAGTTAGTAATCCTAAATGCATATGCACCAAACAGTTTCAAAATATGTGAAGCAAAACTGATAGAACAAAAAGGATAAAATAGACAAATCTATCTATTGACTCCATAAAAACAAATCGCAAAGGATGATAGCAAGAGGAAGAAAGGAATAAAAGACTACAAAAGAGACAGAAAACAACAAAACAGCAGTAGTAAGTCCTTGCCTATCAGTTATTACTTTAAATGTAAATGGCTTAAATTCTCCAGTCAAAGGATAAGAGAGTTGCTGAATGGATTAGAAAACAACACCTGACTCGGAATTCAAGATGGCGGCATGAGAGGTGAGACAGAGAACTCCTCCTAAAATCACAAACAGTACAAATATAGTTCATTAATATAACTAACCTTAAAACACCAACAAGAAAGAAGGCTGAACCAGACTGCACACACACCACACGAACAGAGCAGACCTCATGAAACAGGTTAATGTACGAAAGCTTTAATCCAGCGAGAACCAAGCCCTTCCCCCACCCCAGCTCATAGGCGGGATGAAGAGAAACGGAGTGGGGGAGGGGGTTGGAGCTTGGGACTGCTGAACACCTAGCCCTGGACATCTGCTTTGTGAGTGGAAACCTATAGTGTGTGATGCTCTGGACGTTTGGCAGCACGGACAGGTGGAGTGGTTGAGAAACTGACATTCTGGCTGTTTGTGGAGGAGGGGATCCACATCTGACAGCTCTATGTCAGAGGAAAGGCAGGCAGTCTGAGAGGCTTCCTAGCAGCAACAGGGGTGCTGAAGGGGCGGGGTTTGGGGGGAGCTTGCTGCATGGGAGAAGGGAGAGCTGGACAAGGTTAAGGTTGGGTGTGCTCTGCCCAGCTGATTGGGAAGTTTGAGGTGCTTCAGGTGCTCTATCCTCCTGGCTGCCTGCTCAGCTCCGAGGCCCTCCACTGTGACACGCAGCCTGCTGCACCTTGCTTCCAGCCTGCCAGCACTGATTTGCAAACTGGCCCTCACTGTGCTGGTATCAGGCTAGAGATGCAAAAGCACAGAGGCTTACACCTGTGTGCTTGGCTCACTGGCTCTGGCTCATGAAACAGGTATCACAGACGGGAATCAGGAAACAGATCTTTCCTCCCCTTAGGCAACATATCCGCTGCCATACAACCCCCAACCTCACTGTACGGGCTGAGCAGCTCCAGAGACTGAAGCTTCTGCGCACTAGTGGGCACCACACAGAAATATGAAACGTAAAAAGAACATGGTTCAGACAAAAATCTCACAAACCCCAGAAACAGGGCCAAATGAAACAGAACTCACCAATCTTCCTGAAAGAGAGTTCAAAATAAAAATTATAAACATGCTTATGGAGGTACAGAAAAATATTCAAGAACTCAGGAACAAATTTAAGTTGGAGACTGAATCGTTAATAAATTCCATATCTGAAATGAAACATACAATGGAGGGATTTAAAAGCAGATTCGATGTAGTACAAGAGACAGTAAATGGAATAGAAATTAGAAGAGAGGAATACAAAGAAGGTGAGGCACACAGAGAAAAAAGAATCTCTAAGAATGAAAGAATATTGAGAGAACTGTGTGACCAATCCAAACGGAACAATATTCGCATTATAGGGGTACCAGAAGAAGAAGAGAGAGAAAAAGGGATAGAAAGTGTCATTGAGGAGGTAATTGCTGAAAACTTCCCGAATCTGGGAAAGGAGATAGTGTCTCAAGCCATGGAGATGCACAGATCTCCCAAAACAAGGGACCCAAGGAAGACAACATCAAGACATATAATAATTAAAATGGCAAAGATCAAGGATAAAGACAGACTTTTAAAAGCAGCTAGAGAGAGAAAAAAGATCACATACAAAGGAAAATCCAACAGGCCATCATCAGACTTCTCAACAGAAACCTTACAGGCCAGAAGGATTTGACATGGTGTATTTAATGCAATGAAGCAGAAGGGCCTTGATTCAAGAATACTCTACCCAGCAAGGTTATCATTTAAATTTGAAGGAGGGATTAAACAATTTCCAGATAAGGAAAAGCTGAGAGAATTTACCTCCCACAAACTACTTGTACAGTGCATTTTCAAGGGACTCCTATACATGGAAGTATTCCTAAGGCTAAATAGATGTCACCCAAGGGAAGACAAAGAGTACAGAATATGATTCATAACATACAAAGAATGGAGGAGGAAAAAAAGGAAAAAAAAAGAACCTTTATGTTTTGTTTGTAATAGCATATGAAGTAAGTTAAATTAGACTGTTAGATAGTAAGGGAATAGCCCTTGAACCTTTGGTAACCATGAATCTAAAGCCTGCAATGCCAATAAGTACATACCTATCGATAATCACCCTAAATTTAATGGTCTGAATGCAACAATCAAAAGACAGAGTTACTGAATGGATAAAAAACAAAGCCCATCTATATGCTACCCAGAAGAGACTCACTTCAAACCCAAAGACATACACAGACTGAAAGTAAAGGTACTGAAAAAGATATTTCATGCAATTAATAGTGAGAAACAGGCAGGAGTTGCAGTACTTGTATCAGACAAAATAGACTACAAAACAAGAAAGTCGCAAGAGACAAAGAAGTGCATTCTATAATGATAAAAGGGTCAGTCCAACAAGAGGCTATAACTATTATAAATATCTATGCACCCAACACAGGATCACCTACATATGTGAAACAAATAGTAACAGAATTAAAGGGGAAAGTAGAATGCAATGCATTCCTTAACGAGACTTCAAAACACCACTCACTCCAAAGGACCGATCAACCAGACAGAAAATAAGTACAGACAGAGGCACTGAACAACATATTAGAACAGATGGACCTGACAAACATCTACAGAACACTCCATCCAAAAGCAACAGGATACACATTCTTCTCAAGTGCCCATGGAACATTTTTAAGAATGGATCATATATAAGAGTCAATAACAGGGATTAAAGATGGCAGCGTCAGAGGTGAGACACAAGCTTCCTCTTAAAACTACATATCATACGAAAATATAATAATACAACTAATTCTGAAAGAGCAACAGGAAAGAGGACTGCGCCAGACTGCATACACCTGGAGAAAAGAGGAGACCTCACACAACAGGGTAACGTACCAAAGCCGTGGCCCTGCAGGATCCAAACCCTTCCCCCACCCCACCTCACCAGAGGGAAGAAGAGAAACGGAGCAGGGAGGGAGTGGAACCCTGGAATTGCTGAATACCTAACTCCAGAGATCTGCTCTTGGAGGAAAAACCTACATTTCGTGGTGCTTGCGTGATACTCTCATAATTACAGGGTTGAAAAGCTAAGACAGGCAGAATTTCTGGAGAGACTGAGATTCCAGCTGTTTGTGGAAAGCAGGGATCCATATGTGGCTGCTCTGGGAAAAAAGAAAGTTGCGCAGCCTGAGAGACTCCCTAACAAGGAAGCCCTTAGCAAGAGGGCTGCTGAATGGGCAAGGATTGCACAGAGCTTACTGCTCAGGGGAGAGGACAGGTAGACAAAATTGTCCAGGTGCACTCTGCCCAGCAGTTTGGGAGCTTTGCCATATAGGCTCTCTTATTTAAGGAGGAAAAGAAATCTTTCTCCTTAGACAATCTCCAGGTGCTCTAGCTCCCTGGCTGGCTGCACAGCTCCAAGGAACACCTTGATGATATGCAGTCTACTGCACGTTTCTCCAGGCCAGCCCCACCGGGCTCACAAAAGCAGAAAACCCTACCCTGGCATTAGCCCAGCCAGAGGGAAGATCTGTCTACATCAGCTACAAACGCAAAGCATAGAGGCTTATACCTGTGTGCTCAGCCCACTGGTTCAGGCAGTGACGACAGGCATAGCAGCCGGGTAGCAGGAAACAGCTCTTTCCTCCCCAAAGGCACCAATACCACTCCCCTGCGACCCTCAACTTTGCTTCAGAGGCTGAGCAGCTCCAGGGAGTAGAGCTTCTGGGCACTAGAGGGTGCCATATACAAATAAGAAACTGCAAAGGAATCTGATTCAGAGTAAAATGATTAATACCACTCCTGAGAAAGATTTAAATGACATACACCTCATGACTCTCCCTGAAAGGGATTTCAAAATAAAAATCATTAATATGCTCATGGAGGTATAGAAAGATATTCAAGAACTCAGGAATCAATTCCAATCGGAGGAGATCCAGTTGTTGAAGAGCGCAATGCATGGTATTAAAAGCAGATTGGATATGGTGGAGGAGATGATAAATGTTTTAGAAACAATTGAAGAGGAATACAAAGAAGCTGAGGCACAGAGAGAAAAAAGGACTCTAAGAATGAAAGAATATTTAGAAAACTGTGTAACCAATCGAAATGGAACAATATTCACATAATAGGGGTACCAGAAGAAGAAGAAGAGAGAAAAGGGGACAGAAAGTGTCTTTGAGGAGGTAATTGCTGAAAACTTCCCAAATCTGGGGAAGGAGATAGTCTCTCAGGCCATTGAGATGCACAGATCCCCCAACACAAGAGACCCAAGGAAGATAACGCCAAGACGTATAGTAATTAAAATGGCAAAGACCAAGGATAAGGACAGACTATTAAAAGCAGCCAGAGAAAGAAATAAGATCACATACAAAGGATAGCCCATCAGGCTATCATCAGACTTCTCAAGAAAGACCTTACAGGCCAGAAGGGAGTGGTATGATGTTATTTAATGCAATGAAGTAGAAGGGCCTTGAACAAAAAATTCTTTGTCCAGCAAGACTATCATTTAAATTTGAATGAGGGATTAAACAATTTCCAGATAAGGAAAAGATGAGAGAATTTACTTCCAACAAACCATCTCTACAGTGTTTTTTGGAGGGCCTGCTATAGATGGAAGTGTTCCTAAGGTTTAATAACTGTCACCAGATGTAATACAACCACAGTAAAGAAAGTAGAACAGCTAATAACTAATTAAATGCAAATTTAAATGAACTATGCCCAAAGTCAATCAAGGGGTAGACAGAGTACAGAATATGATACCTAATATATATAGAATGGAGGAGGGAGAAAAAAAAAGGAACCTTTAGATTGTGTTTGTAATATCATATTAAGAGAGATAAGTTAGTCTCTTAGATAGTAAGGAAGTTAACCTTGAACTTTTGGTAACCACGAATCTAAAGCCTGCAATGCCAATAAGTACATACCTATTGATAATCACCCTAAATGTAAATGGACTGAATGCACCAATCAAAAGACATACAGTCACTGAATGGATAAAAAAGCAAGACCCATCTATATGCTGCCTACAAGAGACTCACTTTAAACCCAAGGACATACCCTGACTATAAGTGAAGGGATGGAAAAAGATATTTCATAAAACTAATAGGGAGAAAAAAAGCAGAGATTGCAGTAGTTGTATCACACGAAATAGACTTCAAAACAAAGTCACAAGAGACAAAGAAGGACATTACATAATGATGAAACAGTCAATCCAACAAGAAGATATAACCATTATAAATATCTATGCATCTAACACAGGATAACCTACATGTGTAAAACAGATACTAACAAATAAAAGGAGAATTAGAATGCAGTGCACTCATTCTAGGAGACTTCAACACTCCACTCACTCTGAAGGACAGATCAACCAGACAGAAAATAAGAACACAGAGGCCCTGAACAACATATTAGAATATGTGGACCTAACAGCCATCTACAGAACTATACACCCAAAAGCAGCAGTAAACACATTCTTCTCAAGTGCACATGGAATATTTTCAAGAATAGATGATATGGGACTTCCGGGAAGATGGCGACGTGAACCGACCGGCAGAAAATTCCTCCCAACATTATATTTATTCACGAAAACACAGCAAATACAACTATTCCTAAAAGAGACAACAGAATACACAGGAAAGCGCACAGAGTGTAGCTTCACCTGAGAGGACTCGGCACCCGGTGAGGTGGGTAAGATACAGAGCCACGACCCCGCGGGATGCGAGCGCTCCCCCACCCCAGCGCACTGGCAGGAAGCTACACCTGAGAGGACTCGGCACCCGGCGAGGCGGGTAAGATACGGAGTGGCAACCTGGCGCACCGGCGGGCAGCTACAGCTGAGAGGACGCGGCACCCGGCGAGGCAGTCATAAAGAGCCCAACTGACATACGTGGCAACTACCAGCAACCAATTGTATAGCCATGAAAAGACAGAGGTATATGGTACAGACAAAGCTTCAGACTCAGACAAACCTGGAGAGGGAACCTGAAGGGATGGGCATGCACAGTCTTCCTGAAAAATAATTCAGAATAAAAGTCCTAGCCATGGAGACGGATCTACAGAGAAATGTGCAAGAGCTGAGGGAGGAAGTGAGGGAAGTGAGGAAAGACTATGCAGAAATGAGACAAGCCATCGACGAGCTTAACAGCAGACTGGATGAGGTGCAAAAGACAGTTAATGGATTAGAAAATAGAGAACAGGAATACAGAGAAGCTGAGGCAGAGAGACATAAAAAGATGTCTAGGAATGAAAGAATATTAAGAGAACGGTGTGACCAATCCAAACGGAACAATATTCGCATTATAGGAGTACCAGAAGAAGAAGAGAGAGAAAAAGGGATAGAAAGTGTCTTTGAAGAAATAATTCCTGAAAACTTTCCCACACTGGGGAAAGAAATAGTCTCGCAGTCCATGGAAGCCCACAGATCTCCCAACATAAGGGACCCAAGGAACACAACACCAAGACACATAATAATTAAGATGGCAAAGGTCAAAGGTAAAGACAGAGTATTAAAGGCAGCGAGAGAGAGAAAAAAGATCACCTACAAAGGAAAACCCATGAAACTATCATCAGACTTCTCAAGAGAAACCTTACAGGCCAGAAGAGAATGGCATG
Organism: Phataginus tricuspis; assembly: GCA_029783875.1. Taxonomy (NCBI): domain Eukaryota; kingdom Metazoa; phylum Chordata; class Mammalia; order Pholidota; family Manidae; genus Phataginus; species Phataginus tricuspis. Next base: position 26,121,181 of record JAQQAC010011087.1, on the reverse strand, counting down.
ATATATTTAACGTAATGAAACAGAAGGGCCTCGAACCAAGAATATTGTATCCAGCACGATTATCATTTAAATATGACGGAGGGATTAAACAATTTCGAGACAAAGGAAAGTTGAAAGAGTTTGCCTCTCATAAACCACCACTACAGGATATCTTAAAGGCACTGCTCTAGAGGGAAGCACCCCAAAGGCTAAAAAGATGTCAACAGAGAAAATGAAATCATACCAAAGAAAGCAGACCATCCAAATACTGACTAAAGGCAAAAAATAAAACACCCAATATATAAAGAAAGGAGAAGGAAGAGTAGGAAGGGAGAGATAAAGAAACATCAGATGGCGTTCACAATAACTTAACAAGAAAGTTAAGTTAGATTCTTAAATAGTAAAAAAGCAACCCTTGAACCTTTGGTAACCACGAATCTAAATCCAGCAATGGCAATAAGTACATATCTATCAATAATCACCCTAAATGTAAATGAACTGAATGCACCAATCAAAAGACACAGAGTAACAGAGTGGATAAAAAAGCAAGACCCATCTATATGCTGCTTACAAGAGACTCACCTCAAACCCAAAGATATACACAGACTAAAAGTGAAGGGATGGAAAAGATATTTCATGCAAACAACAAAGAGAAAAAAGCAGGTGTTGCAGTACTTGTATCAGACAAAATATACTTCAAAACGAAGAAAGTAGCAAGAGATAAAGAAGAACATTACACAGTGATAAAGGGGTCAGTCCAACAAGAAGATAAAACCATTATAAATATATATGCACCCAACACAGGAGCGCCAGCAAATGTGAAACAAATACTAACAGAATTGAAGGAGGAAATGGACAGCAATGCATTCATTTTAGGAGACTTCAACATACCACTCACTCCAAAGGACAGATCAACAAGACTGAGTATAAGTAAACACACAGAGGCACTGAACAACACACTAGAACAGATGGACCTAACAAATATCTACAGAACTCTGCACCCAAAAGCAACAGTATACACATTCTTCTCAAGTGCACATGGAACATTTTCCAGAATAGACCACATACTAGGCCACAAAAAGAACCTCAGAAAATTCAAAAGTATTGAAATCCTACAAACCAACGTCTCAGATCACAAAGGTATAAAACTAGAAATAAATTTTAGAAAGAAATCAAACAGGCTCACAAATACATGGAGACTTAACAACATTCTCCTAATTTATCAATGCGTTAACAACCAAATCAAAACAAATCAAAGAATATATGGAGACTAATGACAACAACAACACAAAGCCACAACTTCTGTGGGACACAGCAAAGGCAGTTCGAAGAGGAAATATATTGCAATCCAGGCCTATTTAAAGAAGGAAGAGCATTCCCAAATGAACAGTCTAAAGACACAATTATTGATATTGGAAAAAGAAGAACAAAGGAGGCCCAAAGTCATGAGAAGGAGAGACATAATAAAGATCAGAGAAGAAACAAATAAAATTGAGAAGAATAAAACAGTAGAAAACATCAATGAAACCAAGAGCTCGTTCTTTGAAAAAATAAACAAAATAGATAAACCCCTAGCCAGACTCATTAAGAGAAAAAGAGAATCTACACACATAAACAGAATCAGAAATGAGAAAGGAAAAATCATGATGGACCCCACAGAAATACAAAGAATTATAAGAGAATATTATGAGCATCTATATGGTAACAAGCTGCAAAACCTAGAAGAAATGGACAACTTCTTAGAAAAATACAACCTTCCAAGACTGACCAAGCAAGAAACAGAAAAACTAAACAGACCAATCACCAGCAACGAAATTGAATTGGTAATAAAAAACTACCCAAGAACAAAACCCCAGGACCTGATGGATTCACTTCTGAATTCTACCAGCCATATAGAGAAGAAATAACTAACACCCATTCTCCTTAAAGTTTTCCAAAAAATAGAAGGGGAGGGAATACTTCCAAACTCTTTCTATGAAGCCAGCATCACTCTAATACCAAAACCAGGCAAAGACCTCACCAAAAAAGAAAATTACAGACCTATATCCCTGATGAACGTAGAAGCAAAATTACTTAACAAAATATTAGCAAACCGAATTCAAAAATACATCAAGAGGATCATACACCATGATCAAGTGGGATTCATCCCAGGGATGCAAGGATGGTACAACATTCGAAAATCCATCAACATCATCCACCACATCAACAAAAAGAAGGACAAAAACCACATGATCATCTCCATAGATGCTGAAAAAGCATTTGAGAAAATTCAGCATCCATTCATGATTAAAACTCTCAACAAAATGGGTATAGATGGCGAGTACCTCAACATCATAAAAGCTATATATGACAAACCCACAGCTAACATCATACTTAACAGTGAGAAGCTGAAAGCTTTTCCTCTAAGATTGGGAAGAAGACAGGGATGCCCACTCTCTCCACTTTTATTCAACATAGTACTGGAGGTCCTAGCCACCGCAATCAGAAAAAACAAACATATACAAGGCATCCAAATTGGTAAAGAAGAAGTCAAATTGTCACTATTTGCAGATGACATGATACTGTACATAAAAAACCCTAAAGACTCCACTCCAAAACTACTAGAACTAATATCTGAATTCAGCAAAGTTGCAGGATACAAAATTAACTCACAGAAATCTGTTGCTTTCCTATACACTAATGATGAACTAACAGAAAGAGAAATCAGAAAAACAATTCCATTCACAATTGCATCAAAAAGAATAAAATACCTAGGAATAAACCTAACCAAGGAAGTGAAAGTTCTATACTCTGAAAACTACAAGACACTCTTAGGAGAAATTAAAGAGGACACTAACAAATGGAAATGCATCCCATGCTCTTATCTAGGAAGAATAAATATTGTCAAAATGACTATACTACCAAAATCAATCTACAGATTCAACGCAATCCCTATCAAACTACCAACAGCTTTCTTCAATGAACTGTAACAAATAATTCTAAATTTCATATGAAACCACAAAAGACCCCGAATAGCCAAAGCAATGCTGAGACGGAGGAATCAAACAGGGGGAATTATGCTCCCTGAGTTCAAGCTCTACTACAAAGCCACAGTAATCAAGACAACTTGGTACTGGCACAAAAAACAATCCCACAGAACCATGGAACATATAGAAAATCCAAACATTAACCCAAACATTTACAGTCAATTAAATTAATATTTGATAAAGGAGCCTTCGATATACAATGGGGAGATGACAGCCTCTTCAGCAGCTGGTGTTGGAAAAGCTGGACAGCTACATGTAAGAGAAAGAAACTGGACTACTGTCTTGCCCCATACACAAAGGTAAACTCAAGGTGGATCAAAGACCTGAATGTAAGTCATGAAACCATAAAACTCTTAGAAAAAAACATAGGCAAAAATCTCTTGGACACAGAGAGGATTAAAGATGGCGGCATGAGAGGTGAGACAGAGGCTTCCTCCTAAAACCGCATATAATATGAAAATAAAACTACTACAACTACTCTGGAAAGAGCAACGGGAAAGAGGACTACAACAAACAGCATACACCTGGAGACAAGAGCAGCCCTCACAGAAAACGGTAATTTACTAAAGCTGTGGTCCGGCAGGATCCAAGCCCTTCCCCCACCCCAGCTCACCAGCAGGAGGAAAAGGAATACAGCAGAGAGGGAGTGGAGAACTGGGACTGCTGAATACCTAACTCTGGAGATCTACTCTGGGAGCACAAACCTACATTTCATGGTGCTGGCAGGATACTCTTGTAATTAGGCGCTTGGAAAGCTAATACAGGCAGAGTTCCTGGAGAGACTAAGATTCCAGCTGCTTGTGAGATCAGGGATTCATACCGAGCTGCTCTGGGACTGGGGAGGGGCGGGCAGTCTGAGAGACTTCCTGGCAGGGAGGACCTTGGCAGGAGGCCTGCTGAGGGGGCAAGGACTGCACGGAGCTTGCTGCTCTGGAGAAAGGACAGGTGGACAGGGTTGTCCGGGTGTACTCTGCCCAGCAGATTGAGAGTTTCTGATCTTCAGGTGTGCCACCTCCCTGGCTGCTTGCATGGCTCCAGGAACCCCTTCTGTGACAGGCAGACTAGTGCACCTTTCGCCTGGCCAGCCCCACCAGGCTTGGAAACCTGGAAGCCCTTACCTGGTGTTGGGACAGCCGGAGGGAGGATCTGTCTACAGCAACTAAAAAGGCAAAGCACAGAGGATTATACCTGTGTGCTCAGCCCACTGGTTCAGACATAGCAGCCAGGAACCAGGAAACAGCCCTTTCCTCCCCTGAGGCACCAATACCACTCCCCTACAATCCCTGACATTGCTTCAGGGGCTGAGCAACTCCAGAGAGTAGAGCTTCTGTACACTAGAGGGCTCCATACACAAATATGAAACGCCAAAGGAACCTGGTCCAGAGTAAAATTATGAATACAACTCCTGAGAAAGATATAAATGATATGGACCTTATGACTCTCCCTGAAAGGGAGTTCAAAATAAAAATCATGAACATGCTCATGGAGGTACGGAAAGATATTCAAGAACTCAGGAATGAATTCCGGTCAGAGATCCAATCCTTGAGGAACACAATGGACGGTGTTAAAAGCAGATTGGATACGGTGGAGCAGACGATAAATGAAATAAAAACTAGAGAAGAGGAATACAAAGAAGCTGAAGTACTGAGAGAAAAAAGGATCTCTAGGAATGAAAGAATATTGAGAGAACTGTGTGACCAATCCAAACGGAACAATATTCGCATTATAGGAGTACAAGAGGAAGAAGAGAGAGAAAAAGGGATAGAAAGTGTCTTTGAAGAAATAATTGCTGAAAACTTTCCCACACTGGGGAAGGAAATAGTCTCGCAGTCCACGGAAGCCCACAGAACTCCCAACACAAGGGACCCAAGGAAGACAACACCAAGACAAATAATAATTAAGATGGCAAAGGTCAAAGATAAAGACAGAGTATTAAAGGCAGCTAGAGAAAGAAAAAAGATCACCTACAAAGGAAAACCCATTAGACTATCATCAGACTTCTCAACAGAAACCTTACAGGCCAGAAGAGAATGGCATGATATATTTAATGTAATGAAACAGAAGGACCTCGAACCAATAATATTGTATCCAGTACGATTATCATTTAAATATGACGGAGGGATTAAACAATTTCGAGACAAAGGAAAGTTGAAAGAGTTTGCCTCTCATAAACCACCACTACAGGATATCTTAAAGGCACTGCTCTAGAGGGAAGCACCCCAAAGGCTAAAAAGATGTCAACAGAGAAAATGAAATCATAACAAAGAAAGCAGACCATCCAAATACTGACTAAAGGCAAAAAATAAAACACCCAATATATAAAGAAAGGAGAAGGAAGAGTAGGAAGGGAGAGATAAAGAAACATCAGATGGCGTTCACAATAACTTAACAAGAAAGTTAAGTTAGATTCTTAAATAGTAAAAAAGCAACCCTTGAACCTTTGGTAACCACGAATCTAAAGCCAGCAATGGCAATAAGTACATATCTATCAATAATCACCCTAAATGTAAATGGACTGAATGCACCAATCAAAAGACACAGTGTAACAGAGTGGATAAAAAAGCAAGACCCATCTATATGCTGCTTACAAGAGACTCACCTCAAACCCAAAGATATACACAGACTAAAAGTGAAGGGATGGAAAAAGATATTTCATGCAAACAACAAAGAGAAAAAAGCAGGTGTTGCAGTACTTGTATCAGACAAAATAGACTTCAAAACGAAGAAAGTAGCAAGAGATAAAGAAGGACATTACACAATGATAAAGGGGTCAGTCCAACAAGAAGATATAAGCATTATAAACATATATGCACCCAACACAGGAGTGCCAACATATGTGAAACAAATACTAACAGAATTGAAGGAGGAAATAGACAACAATGCATTCATTTTAGGAGACTTCAACACACCATTCACTCCAAAGGATAGATGAACCAGACAGAGAATAAGTAAAGACACAGAGGCACTGAACAACACACTAGAACAGATGGACCTAACAGATACCTACAGAACTCTGCACCCAAAAGCAACAGGATACACATTCTTCTCTAGTGCACATGGAACATTTTCCAGAATAGACCACATAGAAGGCCACAAAAAGAACCTCAGTAAATTCAAAAATATTGAAATCCTACCAACCAACTTCTCAGATCACAAAGGTATAAAACTAGAAATAAATTTTAGAAAGAAATCAAAAAGGCTCACAAATACATGGAGACTTAACAACATTCTCCTAATTAGTCAATGGTTTTACGACCAAATCAAAACAAAAATCAAAGAATATATGAAGACTAATGACAACAACAACAGAAAGCCACAACTTCTGTGGGACGCAGCAAAGGCAGTTCTAAGGGGAAAGTATATTGCAATCCAGGCCTATTTAAAGAAGGAAGAGCATTCCCAAATGAACAGTCTAAAGACACAATTATTGATATTGGAAAAAGAAGAACAAAGGAGGCCCAAAGTCACCAGAAGGAAGGACATAATAAGGATCAGAGAAAAAATAAATAAAATTGAGAAGAATAAAACAATAGAAAAAATCAATGAAACCAAGAGCTGGTTCTTTGAAAAAATAAACAAAATAGATAAACCCCTAGCCTGACTCATTAAGAGAAATAGAGAATCTACACACATAAACAGAATCAGAAATGAGAAAGGAAAAATAACGACGGACCCCACAGAAATACAAAGGATTATAAGAGAATATTATGAGCATCTGTATGCTAACAAGCTGCAAAACCTAGAAGAAATGGACAACTTCTTAGAAAAATACAACCTTCCAAGACTGACCAAGCAAGAAACAGAAAAACTAAACAGACCGATCACCAGCAACAAAATTGAATCGGTAATCAAAAAACTACCCAAGAGCAAAACCCCCGGACCTGATGGATTCACTTCTGAATTCTACCAGACATATAGAGAAGAAATAACACCCATTCTCCTTAAAGTTTTCCAAAAAATAGAAGAGGAGGGAATACTTCCAAACTCTTTCTATGAAGCCAGCATCACTCTAATACCAAAACCAGGCAAAGACCTCACCAAAAAAGAAAATTACAGACCTATATCCCTGATGAACATAGATGCAAAAATACTCACCAAAATATTAGCAAACCGAATTCAAAAATACATCAAGAGGATCATACACCATGATCAAGTGGGATTCATCCCAGGGATGCAAGGATGGTACAACATTCGAAAATCCATCAACATCATCCACCACATCAACAAAAAGAAAAACAAAAACCACATGATCATCTCCATAGATGCCGAAAAAGCATTCGACAAAATTCAACATCCATTCATGATAAAAACTCTGAACTAAAATAGGTTTAGGGGGCAAGTACCTCAACATCCTGAAGGCCGTATATGACAAACCCACAGCCAGAAATATACTTAACAACGAAAACCTGAAAACCTTTCCTTTAAGATCGGGAACAAGACAAAGATGCCCACTGTCCCCACTTTTATTGAACATAGTTCTGGAGGTCCTAGACACGGCAATCAGAAAACATACCGAAATAAAAGTTATCCACATTGGCAAGGGAGAAGTTAAACTGTCCCTGTTTGCAGATGAGATGATATTGTACATAAAAAACGCTAAAGAATCCAGTCCAAAACTACGAGATCTAATATCTGAATTCAGCAAAGTTGCGTGATACAAAATTAACACAGAGAAATCTGCTGCATTCCTATACACTAACGATGAACTATCAGAAAGGTAAATCAGGAAAACAATTCCATTCACAATCACATCCAAACGAATAAAACACCTAGGAGTAAACCTAGCCAAAGAAGCGAAAGACCTATACCCTGGAAACTACAAGGAACTCTTAAGAGAAATTAAAGAGGACACTAATAAATGGAAAATCATCCCATGCTCTTGGCTAGGAAGAATAAATATTATCAAAATGGCCATCCTGCCTAAAGCAATCTACAGATTCAATACAATCCCTATCAAAATACCAACAGCTTTCTTCAGTAAAGTAGAGCAAATTATTCTAAAATTCATATGGTACCACAAAAGACCCTGAATAGCCAAAGCAATTCTGAGAAGGAAAAATAAAGCAGGGGGAATTGTGCTCCCTAACTTCAAGCTCTACGACAAAGCCACACTCATTAATACAATTTGTTAGTGGCACAAGAACTGACCCATAGTCCAGTGGAATAGAATAGAATAGAGAGCCCAGGTATAAACCTAAGCATATGTAGTCAATTAGTATATGATAAAGGAGCCATGGATATACAATGGGGAAATGACAGCCCCTTCACCAGCTGGCGTTGGCAAAACTGGACAGCTACGTGTAAGAGAATGAAACTGGATTATTGTCTAACCCCATACACAAAAGTAAACTCAAAGTGGATCAAAGACCTGAATGTAAGTCATGAAACCATAAAACTCTTAGAAAAAATATAAGCAAAAATCTCTTGGCCATAAACATGAGCAACTTCTTCATGAACGTATCTCCCTGGGCAAGGGAAACAAAAGCAGAAATGATCAAGTGGGACTATATCAAACTAAAAAGCTTCTGTACAGCAAAGCATACCAGCAGCAGAACAAAAAGACATTGTACAGTATGGGAGACTATATTCATAAATGACATATCTGATAAGGGGTTGACACCCAAATTGTATAAAGAGCTCACCCACCTCAAAAAACAAAAAGCAAATAAGCCAATTAAAAAATGCGCACTGGAGCTGCATAGACACTTCTCCAAAGAAGAAATTCAGTTAGCCAAGAGGCACATGTAAAGATGCTCTGCATCACCAGTCATCAGAGAAATGCAAATTAAAAGCACAACAAGGTATCACCTCACAGCAGTAAGGATGGCCGCCATCCAAAAGACAAACAACAACAAATGTTGGCGAGGATGTGGTGAAAGGGGAACCTTCCTACACTGCTGTTGGGAATGTAAAGTAGTTCAACTTTTGTGGCAAGCACTATGGAGGTTCCTCAAAAAACTCAAAATAGAAATACCATTTGACCCAGGAATTCCACTCCTAGGAATTGACCCTCAGAATGCAGCAGCCCAGTTTCAAAAAGACAGATGCACCCCTATGTTTATCGCAGCACTATTTACAATAGCCAAGAACCTAAGTGTCCATCAGTAGATGAATGGATAAAGATGTGGTACATATACACAATGGAATATTATTCAGCCACAAGAAGAAAACAAATCCTACCATTTGCAACAACATGGATGGAGTTAGAGGGTATTATGCTCAGTGAAATAAGCCAGGTGGAGAAAGACAAGTATCAAATGATTTCACTCATCTGTAGGGTGTAAGCACAAAGAAAAAACTGAAGGAACAAAACAGCAGTAGACTCACAGAACCCAGGAATGGACTAACAGCTTCCAAAGGGAAAGGGACTGGGGAAGATGGGTTGGAAGGGAGGGATAAGGGGGAAAAAGGGCTATTACAATTAACAGACATAGTGTAGCGGGGGTGTGGGTGTGGTGATGGGGTATGGAGAGGGCAGTATAACACAGAGAAGACAGTAGTGATTCTATAGCATCTTACTATGCTGATGGACAGTGACTGTAATGTGGTATGTGGTCGGGACTTGATAAAAGGGGAGTCTAGTAACCATAATGTTGCTCATGTAATTGTACATTAATAATAACAAAAAAAACCCGAACTATACATATCTATAAGAGATTCACTTTAGCTGTACGGATGTTCATGGGCTGAGTGTGAAGGAATGGAAAAAAGATATTTCATGTAAATGGAAACCAAAAGAAGTTAGACTATACTTTCATGAGAAAAACTACACTTTAAGTAAGACAAGACAAAGTTCAGTATAAAATTATAATGGAATCAATTAAGAGGCTGTAGCAATTCTATATATACAACATCAAAGCAGGAAAATATATTAAACAAGTATTAACAAATGTAATGGAAGAAATAAACCCAATGTAAAAAAGTAAGTCCTGAATACTCCTCTTTCAAGATTGGATATAGCGTACAGACAGAAAATCAGTAAGGAAACACTGGACTTGAATACACCTCAGACTGGGCCTGATGAGCCAACAGCAGCAGAATACAGTCCTCAGCACATGCGGAACATTCTCAGGATAGAGCACATGTTAGGTCACTGAACAATTAAAATCATCTAAAGTGATTACTGAAGGAGATATGAACTCATATTAAATATCTTCTTTCATTATAATGCTTTGAAAGTAGAAATCAGCAACTGGAGAGAAAGTGGAAAAGCCACAAATATGTGAAAATTAAACATACTTCTGAACAACCAATGGGTCAAAAAATAAATCAAGAGGGAAATCAGAACATTTTGAACAAATGAAAATAAAAACACAACACACTAAAACTTAGGTAATATAGCAAAATCAGTTCTAAGATTACGTTTATACTGATAAATGCTTACATTAACAAAAAAATGCTCTCAATCCAACTGTATGTACACCTCGAAGAATTGGAGAGAGAACAAAGTTCAGTGTTAACAGAAAGAAGGAAGTAACAAAGATCAGAACTGAAATAGAGAATAGAGAAACAATAGAAAAGATGGACAAAACTAATAGTTGGTTTTTGAAAAAACTGGCAAACCTTTAGGTATAGTAAAAAAGAGGACTCTTAGTAATTAAAAAAGAACTGAAAGAAGGAATATTATAACTGATAGCACAGAAATACAAAGGATCTTAAGAGACTACTATGAACAATCACATGTCAGTATAGTAGAAAATGTAGAATTGGATAAATTCCTAGAAACATACAACTTACCAAGTCTGAATCAATCATAAAGAGATAGGAAATTTGAACCCACCAATTATGAGTTAGAGTGATTCAGCAATCAAAAACACCCAACAAAGGAAATCCCAGGAACAGATGATTGCACTGATGAAGTTTACCAAATAAGGAAGAATTAATACCAGTCCTCAAAATCTTGTAAAAAATTGAAGAGGAGGGTATACTTCCAAACTCATTTTAAAATCCAGTGTTACCCTGATGTTGAAGTCAGGCAAAGGCACTAAAAGAAATGAAAAGTACAGGAAATATTTCTGATGAATATAAATGCAAAAAATCCTCAACAAAATAATAGTAAACAAACCAAATTCAGCAGTACATCATACACCAGGAGTAAGTGGGATGTATCCCAGGGATACAAGAATGGTTCAACATGTGCAAATCAATAAATATGAATACCACATTAACAGAATGAAGGTTAAATATCATATGATCCTATCAATAGATGCACATAAAAAGAATTTGGTGAGATTCAACATCCTTTTTTGATTTTTTAAAAACTCAACAAAACTAAATCTAGAAGGAATGTACCTCAACATAATAACCATATATGACAAGCCCACATCCAACATCATACTGAATGGTAAAAAGCTGAAAGCTTTTCCTCTAAGATCAGGAACAAGAAAAGGATGCATACTGTCACCACCTGTGTTCAACATAGTATTAGATGTCCTGGCCAGAGCAATTAGGCAAGGAAAAGAAATAAAAGATATCCAAATCAGAAAGGAAGAAGTACAATTGTCTCTATTTGCATATGGTATGATCCTTTATGTAGAAAATCCTAAAGACCACCAAAAACTTTCAGGACCAATAAATGGATTAAATAAGCTGCAGGATACAATATTATACACAAATCTGTTGTACTTTGCACTAATTGCACACTAACCAGGAAGTATTTAAAAAGAAATAATCCCATTTATGATAACATCAAAAAATAAAATACTTAGGAATAAACTTAACTAAGGAGGTGAAAGATAAGTTCACTGAAAATTATAAAACATTGATTTTAAAAGAAATTAAAAGAAGCATAAAGGGAAAATTATCTTGTGTTCATAGATTAGAAGAGTTGATACTATTAAAATGTCCATTCTACCTAAAACTGGAGATTCAATTCAATCCCTATCAAAATTCCAATGGCATTTTTCACAGAAATAGAAAAAAAATCTTTAAAATTCATATGAAACTACAAAATACTCTGAATAGCTAAAGCAGTCTTGAGCAAGAAGAACAAGGCTGTATGTGGTGTATATATATGATGGAATATTATTCAGCCTTTAAAAGAAAGGAAATCCTGCCATTTGTGACAGCATAGATTAACCTGGACGATATTATGCTAAATGAAATAAGGCAGACACAGAGACAAATCTGCATGTTCTCACTTATATGGAATCTAAAAAGTCTAATTCCGTAACAGATTAGAATGGTGGTTACAAGAGGCCACGGAGTAGGGCAAATGGGGAAATGTTGGTCAAAGGGTACAAACATGGACCTATAAGATGAGTAAGTTCTGGAGACTATTTTACAGCATGATTACTATAATTAATGATGTACTGTGTACTTGAAATTTATTGGCAGTAGATCTCAAGTATCCTCAACACAGAGGTAACTAGGTGAGATGATGGATATGTTAATTGGCTTGCTTGTTATCATTTCACAGTGTATACATATATTAAAACATGTATATCTTAAATATATATATATATCTTTTTTTATTTCGGTGTCATTAATCTACAATTACATGTGCAACATTATGGTTATTAAACTCCCCACTTCATTAGGTCCCCCCCACCAACCCCATTACAGTCACTATCCGTAAGCGTAGTGAGATGCTGTAGAATCACTACTTGCGTTCTGAGTTGTATAGCCCTCCCCGTCCCCGCCAACATTACATCTGCTCATCGTAATGCCCCCTTTTCCCCCTTATGCCTCCCTTCCCACCCATCCTCCCCAGTCCCTTTCCCTTTGATAACTGTTAGTCCATTCTTGGGTTCTGTGAGTCTGCTGCTGCTTTTTTCTTTCAGTTTTTTTTTTCTTTGTTCTTATGCTCCACATATGAGTGAAATCATTTGATACTTGTCTTTTCCCGCTTGGCTTATTTCACTGAGCATAATACCCTCTAGCTCCATCCATGTTGTTGCAAGTGGTAGGATTTGTATTCTTCTTATGGCTGAATAGTATTTCATTGTGTTTATGTACCACATCTTCTTTATCCATTCATCTACTGATAGACACTTTAGGTTGCTTCCATTTTTTGGCTACCGTAAATAGTGCTGCAATAAACATAGGGGTGCATCTGTCTTTTTGAAACTGGGCTGCTGCATTCTTAGGGTAAATGCCTAGAAGTGGGATGCCTGGGTAAAATGGTATTTCTGTTTTGAGTTTTTTGAGGAACCTCCTTAAAGCTTTCCACAGTGGTTATGGTTGAACTAATTTGCATTCCCACCAGCAGTGTAGGAGGGTTCCCCTTTCTCCACATCCTCGCCAACATTTGTTCTTGTTTGTGTTTTGGATGTTGGCCATCCTTACTGCTGTGAGGTGATAGCTCGTTGTGGTTTTAATTTGCATTTCTCTGAGGATTAGCAATGTGAAGCATCTTTTCATGTGCCTGTTGACCATCTGAATTTCTTCTTAAGAGAAGTGTCTTAATTGGATTATTTACTTTTGTTTGTTGAGTTCTTTATATATTTTGGATGTCAACCCCTTATCTGACATGTCATTTATGAATATATTCTCCCATACTGTAGGATGTCTTTTTGTTCTACTGATGGTGTCCTTTGCTGTACAGAAGCTTTTCAGCTTGATATAGTCCCACTTGTTCATTTTTGCTTTTGTTACCCTTGCCCGGGGAGATATGTTCATGAAGAAGTCGCTCATGTTTATGTCCAAGAGATTTTTGCCTATGTTTTATTCTAAGAGTTTTATGGTTTCATAACTTACATTCAGGTCTTTGATCCATTTTGAGTTTACTTTTGTATATGGGGTTAGACAGTAGTCCAATTTCATTCTCTTACATGTAGCTGTCCAGTTTAGCCAACACCAGCTGCTGAAGAGGTTGTCATCTCCCCATTTTATATCCAAGGCTCCTTTATCATATATTAATTGACCGTATATGTTTGGGTTAATGTCTGGATTTTCTGTTCTATTCCACTGGTCTGTGGGTCTGTTCTTGTGCAAATGCCAAATTGTCTTAATTACTGTGGCTTTTTAGTAGAGCGTGAAGTCAGGGAGCATAATTCCCCCTGTTTTATTCCTCCTTCTCAGGATTGGTTTGGCTATTCGGGGTCTTTTGTGGTTCCATATGAATTTTAGAATTATTTGTTCCAATTCATTGAAGAAAGCTGTTGGAATTGTGATAGGGATTGCTTTGAATCTGTAGATTGTTTTAGGTAGTATAGCCTAAAATATTTATTTTTCCTAGCCAAGAGCATGGGATGAATTTCCATTTTTTAGTGTCCTCTTTAATTTCTCTTGGGACTATCTTGTAGTTTTCAGGGTATAGGTCTTTCGCTTCCTTGGTTAGGTTTCTTCCTAGGTATTTTATTCTTTTTGATGCAATTGTGAATGGAATTGTTTTTCTGATTTCTCTTTCTGTTAGTTCATCGTTATATAGGAATGCAACAGATTTATGTGTGTGAATTTTGTATCCTGCAACTTTGCTGAATTCAGATATTAGTTCTAGTAGTTTTGGAGTGGAGTCTTTATGGTTTTTTTTTAAAGGCAGCCTATGTTTTTATTATTATTAAAATTGTTTTTTATGAGAACTGGAGTTTCAAGAAGTTAAATTATAAAACAACTCCCCAGGTTTTCCAGACCACCTTAAAATCACAATGATGTTTTTTTAATTCACAGCATCGTTACTATAGTTCAAATATTAGCAACCTGGCAAATTTACAGTTACATGGGAAATTGAAAAGAAATTGTGAAACTCTGGTCCAATTTTTTATGTACAATATCATATCATCTGCAAATACTGACAATTTGACTTTTTCTTTACTAATCTGAATGCCTTGTATATCTGTTTTGCGTGATTGCCGTGGCTAGGACCTGCAGTACTATGTTGAATAACCGTGGAGAGAGTGCGCATCCCTGTCTTGTTCCCGATCTTAGATGAAAAACTTTCAGCTTCTCACTGTTGAGTATGATGTTAGCTGTGGGTTTGTCATATATGGCCTTCATGATGTTGAGGTACTTGCCCTCTATACACATTTTGTCGAGAGTTTTAACCATGAATGGATCTTGAATTTTGTCAAATGCTTTTTCAGCATCTATGGAGATGATCATGTGGTTTTTGTTCTCCTTTTTGTTGATGTGGTGGATGATGTTGATGGATTTTCGAATGTTGTACCATCCTTGCATCCCTGAGATTAATCCCACTTGATCATGGTGTATGATCCTCTTGATGTATTTTTGAATTCGGTTTGCTAATATTTTGTTGAGTATTTTTGCATCTATTTTCATCAGGGATATTGGTCTGTAATTTTCTTTTTTGGTGAGGTCTTTGCCCAGTTTGGGTAGTAGAGTGATGCTGGCTTCATAGAAAGAGTTTGGAAGTATTCCCTCCTCTTCTATTTTTTGGAAAACTTTAAGGAGAATGGGTATTATTTCTTCTCTATATGTGTGGTAGAATTCAGAGGTGAATCCATCTCGTCCGGGAGTTTTGTTCTTGGGTAGTGTTTTGATTGCTGATTCAATATCGTTTCTAGTGATTGGTCTGTTTAGCTTTTCTGTTTCCTGCTTGGTCAGTCTGGGAAGGTTGTATTTTTCTAAGAAGTTGTCCATTTCTTCTAGATTTTCCAGCTTGCTAGCATATAGATATTCATAGTGTTCTCTTATAATTCTTTGTATTTCTGCGGGGTCCTGTGTGATATTTCCTTTCTCATTTCTGATTCTGTTTACATGTGTAGATTCTATTTTTCTCTTAATAAGTCTGGCTAGGGGTTTATCTATTTTGTTTATTTTTTCAAAGAACCAGCTTTTGGTTTCATTGACTTTTTCTATTGTTTTATTCTTCTCAATTTTATTTATTTCTTCTCTGATTTTATTATGTCCCTCCTTCTGGTGACTTTGGGCCTCATTAGTTCTTGTTTTTCCAATTTCAGTAATTGTGTCTTTAGACTATTCATTTGGGAATGTTCTTCCTTCTTTAAATAGGCCTGGATTACAATATACTTTCCTCTTAGAACTGCCTTTGCTGTGTCCCACAGAAGTTCTGGCTTTGTGTTGTTGTTGTCACTAGTCTCCATATATTCTTTGATTTCTGTTTTGATTTGGTCGTTAACCCATTGATTAATTAAGAGAATGTTGTTAATTCTCCATGTATTTGTGAGCATTTTTGTTTTCTTTCTACAATTTATTTCTAATTTTATATCTTTGTGATCTGAGTAGTTGGTTGGTACAATTTCAATATTTTTTAATTTAGTGAGGTTGTTTTTGTGGCCTAGTACATGGTCTATTCTGGAAAATGTTCCATGTTCACTTGAGAGGAATGTGTATCCTGTTGCCTTTGGGTGCAGAGTTCTGTAGATGTCTGTTAGGTTGTTCAGTGCCTCTGTGTGTTTACTTATTTTCTGTGTGGTTGATCTGTCCTTTGGAGTGAATGGTGTGTTGAAATCCCCTGAAATGAATGCATTGCTTTCTTTTTGCTCCTTTAATTTGGTTAGTATTTGTTTCACATATGTCGGTGCTCCTGTGTTGGGTGCATATATATTTAAAATGCTTGTATCCTCTTGTTGGGTTGACCCCTTTATCATTATGTAATGTCCTTATTTATGTCTTGCTACTTTCTTTATTTTTAAGTCTATTTTATCATAAACAAGTGCTGCAACACCTGCTTTTTTCTCCTTGTTTGCAAGAAACATCATTTTCCATCCCTTCACCTTTAGTGTGTGTATATCATTGCGTTTGAGGTGAGTCTCTTGTAAGCAGCATATAGATGGGCCTGCTTTTTATCCATTCTATTACTCTGTGCCTTTTGATTGGTGCATTCAGTCCATTTACATTTAGGGTGAGTATCGATAGACAGGTACTTGCTGGCTTTAGATTCGTGGTTACCAAACGTTCAAGGGTAGCTTCTTTATATCTAACAGTCTAACTTATCTCTCTTGTTAAGTTATTATAAACACAGTGTGATGATTCTTTATTTCTCTCACTTCTTATTCTTCCTCCTCCGTTCTTTATATACTAGGTGTTTTATTCTGTACTCTTTTACGTTTCCTTTGACTGTTTTTGTGGATAGTTGATGTTACTTTTTGCCTTTAGTTAGTATTTGGATGGTCTGCTTTCTTTGCTATGATTTTATTTTCTCTGGTGACATCTTTTTAGCCTTAGGAGTGCTTCCATCTAGAGCAGTCCGTTTAAGATACCGTGTATAGGTGGTTCATCTGATGCAACCTCCCTCATCTTTTGCTTGTCTGGGAATTGTTTAATCCCTCCATCACATTTAAATGATAATCGTGCTGGATACAATATTCTTTGTTCAAGGCCCTTCTGTTTCATTACGTGAAATATATCATGGCATTCTCTTCTGGCCTGTAAGGTTTCTGTTGAGAAGTTTGATGATAGTCTGATGTGTTTTCCTTTGTAGGTGATCTTTTTTCTCTCTCCAGCTGCCTTTAATACTCTGTCCTTATCTTTGATCTTTGCCATTTTAATTATTTTTTTTTTTCTTCACGGGCTGGAAGGTTTATTATTATTATTATTTTTTTTTTTTTTACAATTTATTTTATTTTAGTATCATTAACCTACAATTACATGAGCAATATTGTGATGATTAAACTACCCCCTTCATCAGGTCCCCCCCACCAACCCTATTACAGTCACTGTCCATCAGTGTAGTGAGATGAGAATCACTACTTGTCTTCTCTGAGCTGTACAGTCCCCCCCGTGCCCCCCCCACCCTATGTCTGCCAATCGTAATGCCCCTTTTACCCTCTTATCCCTCCCTTCCCACCCATCTCCCCAGTCCCTTTCCCTTTGGTAACTGTTAGTCCATTCGTG
>JAQQAC010011087.1:25949257-26103319 GCA_029783875.1 Phataginus tricuspis | reverse complement strand
GCCAATCATAATGCCCCTTTTACCCTCTTATCCCTCCCTTCCGCCATTTTAATTATTATGTGTCTTGGTTTTGTCTTCCTTGGGTCCCTTGTGTTGGGAGATCTGTGGGCTTCCAAGGTCTGAGAAACTATTTCCTTCCCCAGGTTGGGGAAATTTTCAGCAATTATTTCTTCAAAGGCAGTTTCTATCCCTTTCTCTCTCTCTCTTCTTCTTCTGGTACTCCTCTAATGCGAATATTGTTTTGTTTGGATTGGTCACACAGTTCTCTTAACATTCTTTCATTCCTAGAGATCCTTTTATCTCTCTCTGCCTCAGCTTCTCTGTATTCCTGTTCTCTGATTTCTTTTCCATTAACAGTCTCTTGCACCTCATCCAGTCTGCTCCTATGCCCGTCGATCGCTTGTCTCATTTCTGCATTTTCTTCCGTACTTCCTCCCTTAACTCTTAAATATTTCTCTGTAGATTCATCAGCAGGGTTATGACTTATATTCTGTATTCTTTTTTAGGAAGATTGTGTAAGTCTATCCCATCAGGCCCCCTCTCTGGGGTTGTCTGGCTGATCTTTGTCTGTACTATATTCCTCTGTCTTTTCATGGCGATATAATTCGTTGCTGGTAGGCACCACATGTGTCAGCTGGGATAACAAAGTCCCTTCCTGCTTGTTGTTCTCCTTGCCTTTCTCTGCGGCCTGAAGTGTTTTCCTGTACACCAGGAGGCTGTCTCTGGGATAATCCCCTGAGCTGCCTGTGTTCGGCCCTCCTCAGCTTAGCCTAAAACACTACAGAGGTTTGCAGTCTCGCTGGGTGCATTCTGGTCCCCTTGGTGCCTTCAGGACCTGGTTCTGGGGCCCTTCCTGCTTAGCTGCGCGCCAGCCGGGAGTAGGTTCTGTGAGGTTGCTGTGGGCGGGACTGCTCCTCTTGTGTTCCGCAGCAGTGGCGGCTCCACAGGACCCTTTGCTGTGCTGTCCGGGGGCGACGAATGGCAGGCTGCTGATTTCTGTGGGAAGCCTCAGCATGGCTGCTTTGCCCGGCCGCCGGCCAGGGCATACGAAATTCCTCAAGACTCCCAGTCTGCTGGGCTGAGTGCGCTGTGACAATTTTGTTCCGCTGTTGGGCCCTTGTCTCTTTAAGAGTTTTAATAAGCACCCGCTTTTCTTCTGTCCCGGGGAGCCGGCTGAGGGGACCCACTTTCAGTCTCTGTCTTGGATCTTGCCCTTCTGTTTCTCTAATCTCCGATACACCATGTGATGTGTGTCTGTGCTCCCGGCGCAGATCACCAGGGCTTGTTATTTGGCGGGCCTGTGGTTCCACTCCCTCCCCACTCTTATTCTTTTCCTCCTGCAGGTGCACTGGGGTAGGAGAGTGCTCGCGTCCCACCAGGTCACGTTTTTGTATCTTACCCGCTTTGTGAGGCGCTGAGTTCTCGCAGGTGTAGCTGTAGCCTGACTGTTGTACTGTGTCTTCTGGTCTCTCTTTTCGGAATAGTTGTATTTGTTGTATTTTCACAAATATATGTGGTTTTGGGAGGAGATTTCCGCCACCCTGCTCACGCCGCCATCTTACCAGAAGTCTCCAAATATATATTTTTTTAATTTGTCAATCATATCTCAGTATAAGTGGTGGGGTGAGTGTCAACACCATTGAAGGCAAGGATATGGAGGAAGTGGGTTGTATGTTGTTGGGAATGTAAAATGGTAGAGGCATTCTGGAAAATAGTTTGGCAGTTTCTCTAAAAACTGGATATGCAGATACCAAATGCAGCTTTGAATTACTGGGCATTTATCCTAGAAAAACTAAAAGTTTTGCTCACATAAAAAGTAAGCAGATGTTCATAGCAACTTTAATTGTAATACCCAAATAGTGGGAAAAAAATCCAGATATCCTTTAACAACAGGAGAATGAGTAAAGTGTGATACATCTATGCCAAGGAAGATTGCACAGGAATAAAAATCAACAAGCTATTGAAACTTTAAGCAGGTTGAATTGACCCCAGGAGAATTGTGCTGGATTTAAAAAGTCAGTGTCAAAGGCCACATGCTGCACAGTTTCATTTATATAACCTTCACAAAAAGCCCAAACTATAGATAGGGAGAAATGAATAGAGGTTGACAGGGCACAGGCACAGGGGTATAAAGGGATAGCATGAGGAAGTTCTTTTGAGGTGATGGTACAATATCTTTATTGTGGTGATGTTTACCTGAATGTATACATGGGATAAAATAACGTAGAATTGCACATGCAGATGAATTCATGTGGACAGTGGTGAAAACTGAAAAATATATGTGTCTACATAGTATTGTAACAAAGTCAGTTTCCTGATTTTTATTTTGTACTACAGTTACATAAAATGTCATTGTTGGAAGAAGCTGGATGAAAGGTGTACAGGACTTTGTACTATTTTTGCAAATTCCTGTGATTCTATCATTATTTCAAAACAAAATTTTAAGAGGTAAATACATATACTAGATATTGCCAAATTTACCTCCAAAAGAGTTGTACCAATTTGTATTCCCACCAGAAATAAGGGAACTGCCTAGTTCAGCACAGCTTGGCCAATGTAATGCGTTCTCATACTTTTAATCTTTTCTAATCTATTAGGTAACGAATTGTGTTCCTTACTTTACATTTCTTTCATTGTAAATGACTTCAAACATTTTTTGTGTATTTGAGGACCTTTTTAAATTTTTAACCTTTTGCTGTGAATTGTCTGCTCATACCTTTTCCCTATTTTTCTAATAGCTTTTTGGTTTTTGTTCCTTAAGTATTAAAAGTTCTTAATGAGTATTTTAGTATTAAAAGTACATTATGAGGGGGGCACAGGGGGGACTGTACAGCTCAGAGAAGACAAGTAGTGATTCTCATCTCACTACGCTGATGGACAGTGACTGTAATAGGGTTGGTGGGGGGGACCTGATGAAGGGGGTAGTTTAATCATCACAATATTGCTCATGTAATTGTAGGTTAATGATGCTAAAATAAAATAAATTGTAAAATAAATAAATAAATAAATAAAATAAAATAAAATAAGGAGACATGTTACCTCTTTGTAAAAAAAATAAAAATAAATAAATAAAAGTACATTATGAGTATTAGGCCTATTTCTATACAATATACTGCAAATATATTTTCCAGTTTATCAGCTGTATTTTGAATTTGTTTTGGTGGTTTTTGCTCTTCAAAAACGTTTCCTTTCATTCTTTCTAAGATAACAATCATTTTTTATTATTGCCTCAGTTTTGAGTCACAGTTATTTGTTACTGCATCTGGATTTTGAGTCATCATTTCCCTACATCAAGGATTTAGAGGCCTATTACTTGTATGGTTTCTTTCTTTTTTTTTTTTAAGGAGTGGGGTTTATGGGCTGTCACTCATTTCAATGAGTGAAATCAACTATTCTTGGCTCTGAAAATAATCTACGATGTCCTAAATGCATTTATTTCCTTATTTTGGATTTTTTTTTGGTATCATTATTCTACAATTCCATGACCGATATTATGGTTACTAGACTCCCCACATTATCAAGTCCCCACCCCATACCCCATTACAGTCACTGTCTATCAGTGTAGTAAGATGCTAGAATCACTACTTGTCTTCACTGTGTTGTACAGCCTTCCCTGTGTGGCCCCCCCCATTATGTCTGCTAATTGCAATGCCCCTTTTCCCCCCTTTTCCCTCCCTTCCCACCCATCCTCCCGAGTCCCTTTCCCTTTGGTAACCGTTAGTCCATTCTTGGGTTCTGTAAGTCTGCTGCTGTTTTGTTTCTTCAGTATTCTCTTTGTTCTTATACTCCACAGATGAGTGAAATCATTTGATCCTTGTCTTTCTCTGCCTGGCTTATTTCACCGAGCATAATACCCTCTAGCTCCATCCATGTTGTTGCAAATGGTAGGATTTGTATTCTTCTTATGGCTGAATAATATTCCATTGTGTATATACACCACATCTTCTTTATCCATTCATCTACTGATGGACACTTAGGTTGCTTCCATTTCTTGGCTATTGTAAATAGTGCTGTGAGAAATATAGGGATACATATGGCTTTTTCAAATTGGTCTGCTGCATTCTTAGGGTAACTTCCTAGGAAGGGAATTGCTGGGACAAATGGTATTTCTATTTTTAGTTTTTTGAGGAACCTCCTTACTGTTTTCCACAATGGTTGAACTAATTTACATTCCCACCAGAAGTGTAGGAGGGTTTCCCTTTCTCCACATCCTCGCCAACATTTGTTATTGTTTGTCTTTTGGATCTTGGCCATCCTAACTGGTATGATGTGATATCTCATTGTGGTTTTAATTTGCATTTCCGTGATGATTAGCGATGTGGTGCATCTTCTCATGTGCCTGGTGGCCATCTGAATTTCTTCTCTGGAGAAGTGTCTGTTCAGCTCCTCTGCCCATTTTTTAATGGGCTTATCTGCTTTTTGTTTGTTGAGGTGCGTGAGCTCTTTATATAATTTGGATGTGAACCCTTTATCAGATATGTCATTTATGTATATATTCTCCCATATTGTAGGATGCCTTTTTGTTCTATTGATGGTATCCTTTGCTGTACAGAAGATTTTCAGCTTGATATAGTCCCACTTGTTCATTTATGCTTTTGTTTCCCTTGCCAAGGGAGATATGTTCATGAAAAAGTTGCTCATGCTTGTGTCCGAGAAATTTTTGCCTATAATTTTTTCTAAGAGTTTTACGGTTTCATGACTTACATTTAGGTCTTTGATCCACTTCGACTTTACTTTTGTGTATGGGTGTAGACAATGATCTAGTTTCATTCTCTTACATGTAGCTGTCCAGTTTTGCCAACACCAGGTGTTGAAGAGGCTGTCATTTCCCCATTGTATATCCATGGCTCTTTTATCATATATTAATTGACCATATTTGTTTGGGTTACTATCTAGACTCCCTATTCTGTTCCACTGGTCTATGGGTCTGTACTTGTGCCAGTATCATATTGTCTTGATTACTGGGGCATTGTAGTAGAGCTTGAAGTTGGGAAGTGAGATTCCCCCCTACTTTACTCTTCCTTCTCAGGATTGCTTTGGCTATTCGGGGTCTTTTGTGGTTCCATATGAATTTTAGAACTATTTGTCCCAGTTCGTTGAAGAATGCTGTCGGTATTTTGATAGGGATTGCATTGAACCTGTAGATTGCTTTAGGCAGGATGGCCATTTTGACAATATTTATTCTTCCTAGCCAAGAGCATGGGATGAATTTCCATTTATTAGTGTCCTCTTTAATTTCTCTTAAGAGTGTCTTGTAGTTTTCAGGGAATCAGTCTTTCATGTCCTTGCTTAGATTTATTTCTAGGTATTTTATTCTTTTTGATGCAACTGTGAATGGAATTGTTTTCCTGATTTCTCTTTCTGCTATTTCACTGTTAGTGTATAGGAATTCAACAGATTTCTGTGTGTTAATTTTGTATCCCGCAACTTTGCAGAATTCACATATAGATGTAGTAGTTTTAGAGTGGATTCTTTTTTTTTTTTTATGTACACTATCATGTCATGTGCAAACAGAGACAGTTTAACTTCTTCCTTACCAATCTGGATGCCTTTTATTTCTTTGTGTTGTCTGATTGCCGTGGCTAGGACATCCAGAACTATGTTGAATAAAAGTGGGGAGAATGGGCATCCTTGTCTTGTTCCCGATCTTAAAGGAAAAGCTTTCAGCTTCTCGCTGTTAAGTATAATGTTGATTGTGGGTTTGTCATATATGGCCTTCATTATGTTGAAGTACTTGCCCTCTATACCCATTTTGTTGAGAGTTTTTATCATGAATGGATGTTGAATTTTGTCAAATGCTTTTTCAGCATCTATGGATCTGATCATGTGTTTTTTGTCCTTCTTTTTGTTGATGTGGTGGATGATGTTGATGGATGTTCAAATGTTGTACCATCCTTGGATCCCTGGGATGAATCCCACTTGATCATGATGGATGATCTTTTTGATGTATTTTTAAATTCATTTTGCTAATATTTTGTTGAGTATTTTTGCATCTATGTTCATCAGGGATATTGGTGTGTAATTTTCTTTTTTTGTGGTGTCTTTGCCTGGTTTTGGTATTAGAGTGATGTTGGCTTCTTAGAATGAGTTTGGGAGTAGTCTTTCCTGTTCTACTTTTTGGAAAACTGTAAGGAGGATAGGTATTAGGTCTTCACTAAATGTTTGATAAAATTCAGCAGTGAAACCATCTGGTCCTGGGGTTTTGTTCTTAGGTAGTTTTTTGATTACCAGTTCAATTTCTTTGCTGGTTATTGGTCTACTCAGATTCTGTTTCTTCCTGGGTCAGCCTTGGAAGGTTGTATTTTTCTAGAAAGTTGTCCATTTCTTCTAGGTTATCCAGTTTATTAGCATTTAATTTTTCATAGTATTCTCTCATAATTCTTTGTATTTCTGTGGTGTCCGTAGTGATTTTTCCTTTCTCATTTCTGATTCTCTTTATGTATGTAGACTCTCTTTTTTTCTTGGTAAGTCTGGCTAAGGGTTTATCTATTTTGTTTATTTTCTCGAAGAACCAGCTCCTGCTTTCATTGATTCTTTCTTTTGTTTTATTCTTCTCAATTTTATTTATATCTGCTTTAATCTTTATTGTGTCCCTCCTTCTACTGACTTTGAGCCTCATTTGTTCTTCCTTTTCTAGTTGCATTAATTGTGAGTTTAGACTGTTCATTTGCAATTGTTCTTTCCTGAGGTAGGCCTGTATTGCAATATATTTCCCTCTTAGCACGGCCTTCCCTGCATCCCACACATTTTGTGGTGTTGAATTATTGTTGTCGTTTTTTCCATATATTGCTTGATATCTGTTTTTATTTGGTCATTTATCTGTTGATTATTAAGTAGCATGTTATTAAGCCTCCATGTGTTTGTGGGATTTTTCATTTTCTTTGCATAATTCATTTCTAGTTTCATTCTTTTGTGGTCTGAGAAGCTGGTTGGTACAATTTCAACTTCTTGAATTTACCGAGGCTCTTTTTGTGGCCTAGTATATGATCTATTTTTGAAAATGTTCCATATGCTCTTGAGAAGAATGTGTATTCTGCTGCTTTTGGGTGTAGAGTTCTGTAGATGTCTGTTAGGTCCATGTGTTCTAATGTGTTGTTCAATGCCTCTGTCTCCTTACTTATTTTCTGTCTGGTTGATCTGTCCTTTGGAGTGATGGAGTGTTGAAGTCTCCTAGAATGAATGCATTGCATTGTATTTCCCCCTTTAATTCTGTTATTATTTGTTTCACGTATGTAGGAGCTCCTGTGTTCGGTGCATAGATATTTATAATGGTTATATCTTCTTGTTGGATTGACCCTTTGTCATTATGTATTGTCTTTCTTTGTCTCTTGTGACTTTCTTTGTTTTGAAGTCTGTTTTGTCTAAGTACTGCAACTCCTGCCTTTTTCTCCCTATTAGTTGCATGAAATGTCTTTTTCCCTCCCTTCACTTTTAGTCTGTGTGCATTTGGGTTTAAAGCGAGTCTCTTGAAGGCTGCATATAGATGGGTCTTGTTTTTTTATCCATTCAATTACTGTATGTCTTTTGATTGGTGCATTCAGTCCATTTACATTTAGGGTGATTATGGATAGGTATGTACTTATTGGCATTGCAGGTTTCAGATTCCTGGTTACCAAAGGTTCAAGGTTAACTTCCTTACTATCAAAGAGTCTAACTTAAGTCACTTAATATGCTATTAGAAACACTATGTAAGGTTTCTTTTTTTTTTTCCTCCTCCTTTTTCTTCCTCCTCGATTCTTTATATATTAGGTATCATATTCTGTAATCTTTGTCTATCCCTTGATTGACTTTGGGGATAGTTAATTTAATTTTGCATTTTCTTAGTAATTAGCTGTTCTACTTTCTTTACTGTGGTTTTATTACCTCTGGTGACAGTTATTAAACAGTGGGAACATTTCCATCTATAGTAGTCCCTCCCAAATACAGTGTAGAGATGGTTTGCGGGAGATAAATTCTCTCAGCTTTTGCTTATCTGGGAATGGTTTAATCCCTCCTTCAAATTTAAATGATAATCTTGCCAGATAAGGTAATCTTGGTTCAAGGCCCTTCTGCCTCATTGCATTAAATACATCATGCCACTCCCTTCTGGCCTGTAAGGTTTATGCTGAGAAGTCTGATGATAGTCTGATGAGATTTCCTTTGTATGAGATCTTATTTCTCTCTCTGGCTGCTTTTAATAGTCTGTCCTTATCCTAGATCTTTGCCATTTTAATTACTATATGTCTTGATGTTGTCTTCCTTGGGTCCCTTGTTTTGGGAGATCTGTGTACCTCCATGGCCTGAGACTATCTCCTTCCCCAGATTGGGGAAGTTTTCAGCAATTACCTCCTCAAAGACACTTTCTATCCCTTTTCTCTCTCTTCTTCTTCTGGTACCCCTATAATGCGAATGTTGTTCCGTTTGGATTGGTCACACAGTTCTCTCAATATTCTTTCATTCTTAGAGATCTTTTTTTCTCTCTGTGCCTCAGCTACTTTGTATTCCTTTTCTCTAGTTTCTCTTTCATTTATCGTCTCCTCTACCATATCCAATCTGCTTTTAATACCCTCCATTGTGCTCTTCAATGATTGGATCTCCGACCATAATTCATTCCTGAATTGTTGAATATCTTTCCATACCTCCATGAGCATGTTAATGATTTTTACTTTGAACTCCCTTTCAGGGAGAGTCATGAGGTCAATATCATTCAAATCTTTCTCAGTAGTTGTATTAATAATTTTACTCTGGACCAGGTTCCTTTGGCATTTCATATTTGTGTATGGTGCTCTCTAGTGCCCAGAAGTTCTACTCTCTGGAGCTGCTCAGCCCCTGAAGCAGTGTCGGGGATTGCAGGGGAGTGGTATTGGTGCCTGGGGTAGGAAAGAGCTTTTTCCTGCTTCCCGGCTGCTATGCCTGTCTCCACTGCCTGAACCAGTGGGCCAAGCACACAGATATAAGCCTCTGTGATTTCGTTTTTAGCTGCTGTAGACAGATCTTCCCTCTGGCTGACCTAATGCCAGGGTATGGTTTCCCAGTTTGCAAGCCCAGTGGGGCTGGCCAGGAGAAAGGCGCAGTAGTCTGCCTCTCACAGAAGGTGTTTTTGGAGCTGTGTAGGCATCCAGGGAGCTAGAGCACCTGAAGATCGTGAAAGCTCCCAATCTGCCGGGCAGAGTGCACCTGGACAATTTTGTCTACCTGTTCTTTTTCCTGAGCAGTAAGCTCTATGCAGTCCTTGCCCCTTTAGTAGCCCTCTTGCTAAGGGCTTCTTTGTTAGGAAGTCTCTCAGACTGCCCACCTTTCTTTTGTTCCAGAGCAGCTGGATATGGATCCCTGCTTTCCACAAGCAGCTGGAATCTGAGTCTCTCCAGGAATTCTGCCTGTCTTAGTTTTCCAACCCCCTAATTACGAGAGTATCATGCAAGCACCATGAAATGTAGGTTTGTGCTCCCAGAACAGATCTCCAGAGTTAGGTATTCAGCAGTCCCAGATTTCTCACTGTCTGCTCCATTCCTCTTCCTCCCGTCTGTGATCTGGGGTGGGGGAAAGGTTTGGATACCGCAGGACCACAGCTTTAGTACGTTACCCTTTTCCATGAGGTCTGCTCTTGTCTCCAGGTGTATGCCATTTGTTGTAGTCGTATTTCCTGTTGCTCTTTCAAGAGTAGTTGTATTAGTTATATTTTCATATTGTATGCGGTTTTAGGAGGAAGCCTCTGTCTCACCTCTCATGCCGCCATCTTTTTCTCTTCTGCCTTTTCATAGTGATAGAAGTGATCGCCAGCAGGTGGTGCATGTGTCAGCTGGGAGACAGCATCCCTTCCTGCTTGCTGGTCACCTTGCCCTTCTCTGCTGCTGGTCCCAGTTACCCGCACACAGGGAGCAGTCCCTGGGTTAATCTTCTGAGCTGCCATAGGCTGGGCTGCTCTCTGGATGGCATAGGGCACTGCAGGGGTTCACAGACTTGCCACGTGTGCTCTGCTGCGAGAACAGCAGCCTTTTCTGCCTTGTGGACCTTGCGCCCACTTCCTCTTCCTGCGCCCGGCAGCTGCATACTGGTGGCAGCCTCTGGGTCTGGCCTGGTCAGCTGCACACTGGGAGAAGACCCTGTGTGGTTGCTGTGTCTGGGGCTGCTCTCCAGCTGTTCCGCAGCAATGGTGAGTCAGCCGGTTTGCTTGAGGTCAGCCGGCGGGAGGGGAATGAACGGCAGGATGCTTGTGTCACGAGGGGCTTCGGAGTTGCGTTGCCAGCCAGGGGTTTAGGACGCCTGAAGTTCTTCAATTCCCAGCCTGCTGGGCTGAGCGCGCTAGGACGATTTTGTCCACCTGTTAAACCCTTGTCCCTTTAAGACTTTTAAAGCACCGGCTTTTCTTGTGTCCCAGGGGAGCCGACTGTGGGGACCCATCTGCAGTCTCTGTTTCAGATGAGCTGGGGTGTCTATAGTGTTCAGGTCCCGCCAGGTCATGGCTTTGTATCTTACCCTTTTCGTGAGCTGCTGAATTCTCGCAGATGTAGATGTAGCTTTGCTGTTATACTGTATCTTCTGGTCTGTCTTTTTGGAATCTTTGTATTTGTTTTATTTTCAAAAATATATATGGTTTTGGGAGGAGATTTCCACTGCCCTACTCACGTGGCCATCTTGAGCACCTCCCTGTGGTTTCTTTTTTATAGTTAGTTTCCTGATCTATTTGGAGTTTACTCTTGTGTGTGATGTTAGATACTGATCTAATTTTTTTTGTTGCAGTGCTTGTCGTAATTTCCAGCACCATTTATTGAAAAGCCATCTTCCCCTCCAGTGATACGAGATGCCACCTTTATCATATACTAAATTTCATACATACTTGGGTTTGTTCATGAATTTCGTATTCTATTCCATCGGACTTTTGGTCTGTTCCTGCACCAGTACCACACTGTTTTAATTAGTCTTTAGTAGTATGTTTTAGTATTTTGTAGGGTAATCCCCCTGCAAAGCTTTTCTTTTCAGTGGTTTTTTGTTTTTTGGGTTTTTGTTGTTTTTTTTTTTTGCTACTCTTGGCATGTGTGCTTACCACATGAACTTTAGTACCACCTTCCCAACCCTGTATAGTAGCTTGTTGATATCTTTATTGGAACTGCATTACATTTGTGAATCGACTTAGTAAGAACTGAGATTTTGTAATGTTAAGTTGTCCTATTCAAGAACAGGGTATGTCTTTCTGTCTTTCTATTTGTTTTTACTTTTGTGCCTTTAGGAGTGTTTTGTAATTTACCTTGTATAATCTTTGTTGCTGTTGTAAATGAAGTTGTCTATACTAAATGTACTTTTGTACATATAAGGGATATTGACTTTTGTTTTTAAATTTTATATTCTGCTACTTGAAGTCTTTTTGCTAGTTTCATCCTTGATCTGTGGGGTTTTCCAGTTATTCCGTCATATCATCTGCAAACAGAGATAATTTTACTTCCTCTTTACCATTATTATGCCTCTAAGTGATCTGTCTTATCCAGTTGCATTGGCTCATACCACTAGTACAATATGGAATAATAGTGGATATAGTATAGTGGACATCCTTTCATTGCTCTTGGTCTTAGTGGAAATATTGCTAGAATTTTCTCATTAAATATAATAGGTTTAGGACTAAGATATATGTATTTCATCACTTTAAGAAAGTATCCCTCTTAAGTGAATTGATGTTGGATTTTATCAGTCTTTTTTAGTATCTGTGATGATAAAAATTACTTTTTTCCTTAGATCTGTTAATGTGGTATAGGATACTGATGGGTTTCTAATACTGAACTTACCTTGCATTCTTGAAATGAATAATACTTAGTCATGGTGTATCATTTCCTTAAGATGGTCTTGGTTTTCTGTTTGTCAATAATTTTTAAATTATTTATGGTGGTAAATACACATAATATAAAGTTTATCCTCTTTACTGTTTTTAAGTGTACATTTCAGTGGTATTAAATTCATTCACATTGCTGTGCAGCTATCACTACCAGCTATCCCTCATAACTCTTCATCTTGTAAAACTGATTTGTTTAATATTTTATCTGGTGTTTTGCATCACCATTATGAGTGATATGGTTATTGATGTTATACTTGCTTCAATGAAAGGAGTCAGGAAGTTGTGTTTCCTTTTCAATCCTCTGGAATAATTTATAGAGAATTGGGACTGATTGCCAAAATTGACGCCATAGTTGACTGTTACACAATACTCATTTAAATGGCACCCTCTTCAATTCCCTTTTTCTTCTTTTTCTCATTCCAGTTGTCCAAGGGTGCTTCTTCTTTCATGTTTGTCTATTTTTCTTTCCCAGAATCTGTGCATTTCACAGAATGCCTTCTTTAAATCACACATACTTAAAAGTTCTTTCTGTGTGGTATGTTAAGTTGTGTGGTATGTTTAATCTACCCAGACACTTTTTTTTTAAAGGCATTTTCAAGCTTAGTGTGGACTTAGTGTTTGTGGTAGTATTTTCCCTCTGGTAGTTTACCTTTTGGTTCTGCCACACAGGTTCTTTTGCTTTGTTTTTGGTCTGTCTGCTTGCTACAGATCATTGTGAAGAAGTGAGGGTGGAGTGGGAGCAGTATAGATCAGGTGCTAGGATTTAATTTTTTCTTTGTATTCGCAATTATTTTGAAGCTTTTAATTCTTTATCTCCAAGTTGGACTTCAGTTATGGTTTCATACAGTTTGTTTTTCCCTCTTTTGCCTGTGATTTGGGGGAGGAAATAGTGTGAGATAGGTATCTATGCATTTGCCATTTTCTTTAGCTCTAAAGAATTTTTATAGTATATTACTGCATTCTTTTTTCCCCAATCTCTCATGTATAAACTATAGAACAAATGAATTAGAACCAATAGTGACTTTTTGGGATGTACATAATTAACTCTTTTCTATTGTTAAAGGTTACAAATGAGGCAATTTAAAAAGAACTGGAAGTGTGATTTAGATTCAGCCTTGAATGAAATAGAGGTATGATACTTATTTTTTTTCATAAATTGCTGGGATCCATGATAACCAATAAGAATGAGAAACTTTGAATAGTAACCCTATTTTAGGAAAAGTTTTAGAAATGTGGCTGTTATGTAAAGAAAGTCCTTAAGGAAAAGAACTTTAATATTCTTTTAATACTTTGAAAAGTAAACATAATTTCTAGAGTTGTGGACTATCCTAAAAATAATTCTGGAATAGTTGTTCAGTTTCAAAATTAACTTATGTTAAGGTATAATAGTCTAAGCTTAGCCTTTAATTGTCTCTGGGCAGACTCACTTAGTGCATGAGAAAGTTGGCTTTCTTGTTCTGATCCATGGATGGCTGCAGTATGTGAAATGAGAGGGGAAAGCCAACATCAGCATGTCCTCTCTAAGCATTTAGAGTATGAGAAATAGACTTCCAGGATGATTTTACTTTTTAATTTAGATCATTTTATACTCATCTAGTAATTGCTGGTCTTATTTTAGTTAATATTTATATTCTTGGAACAACTTTTTGTTTATGTGCAAAACTCTTAATTTATAAAAGAAAATAATAGGAAGATAGTAAGTTTACTGAAATTTACTTGGTAGCACCTTTCATAAAAGTAACATAATGCTCAAAATGACATGCAGGCCCCAAATCATAAATGGCCAAGTAATAGTAATATGCAGCCACTAAAAGTAATAAAAAAAATAGTATTTCTGGAGCAACAACGCAAATCATGCTGCTAATCATCTGTTTTGGTAAATCATCAAAATTTATCTCCACTGCCTAGTTCAGGTTTGGAGGTGACATCATTAAGTATATTAGGAACTAGATAATTACAACAAGTATACATTGCCATCTGTAACTTATAGAGGCTTTGCTGTAGTCAGAAAAGAAGATTGTACAATAGGTTATTGATGTCATAACACATGTCAGAAAGTTGATAAGATTTGCAAAGATTGTACTTAACAATATTTGTATATCTATTCCTACATATGCCTACCCCATAATGTTTTTGCATAAATGACAGCTTTCTCTCGTTTTGTTTTGTTTTTAATAATTCTGATAGCATTTTAAAGAAAAAGGTGACTGGACCAAATTGGGAAGTTTATACATTAACATAAAAATGAGCTGTGAAAACTTTGCAGATTTCCAGAGATTTTGTACTTGTATTGCTGAAACACTAACAGAAGACTGTAAAGATGAGAGACCAAGTGTACCATTTTGTGAATTTGCTGAAACAGGTAAAATGTCACGATTTTGGTCTGAGTATTGTGTGTGAGTGTGCTGCAGTATTGTTAACAGGAAGGTTAAGGCTCTTAATTTTCCATGCTGAAGATAATATCACAGGTTTCAGATACTTTTTCTTCTATTCCTAAGTTTTCCCATCTATTTATTGTTGTCAGATTATAATGATACAAGGTGTTTTAATATTAGATATTTCGTGTTGTTTTTCTTTTCATTCAGATTGATATCACTGTTGTTAGCAAATTATATGGGAACACCTAAAGTTTTGAATTGCTAAAGTTGTTACTGTCTTCACGATTACAAGTTAATAAATTAATATATTTTTCAGACTTTTTTTTGACATGAGCTCTTCACTGCTATATTCTTTGTCAGGAGTCAGCAAACTTTTTCTGTTAAGGACCAAACAGTAAATATTTTAGGCTTTGCTCATGCCTGTGATCTGTGATCACACATATGATCTGTGTCGCAGTTTTACTTTGCTTTGCTCTTTTTCTTTTCCTTTCTTCTCTTTTCAAACAACCCTTTAAGAATAGAAAAACCATTCTTAACTCACAGGTATACAAAAACAGGCACAACCATATTTGGCCCACAGGCTGTAGTTTGCTGACACTTGGTCTTTGTGGTATTATCAATAATTCCCCATTAATTTACCTTTGCCATCATTTTAAGTGACTGTTCTCACTTTCTTCCATATATGTCTACTTTGTGTTTCAGTTACCAAAGATCCACAAAACAGTGAAGTAGATAAAGCTTTGCTGGGAAGAATTGGAATCAGTGTTATGTACTTCTATTATAAGCTGTTGCAGTGGTCCAAGGTACTTCATTAAATGTTTGTTTCAGCTTGGTATAGTGTTAATTTTAAGTTTTAAATGGTTTGTAAGTTAACTGTGCAAATTAGGAATTTGCTAATAATCATTACAAGTGACAAAAGGAGTACCAGACTACTAAGTGAATAATTAGGTGGAGTATTAGGCAAATGTGGAAAGGAGGTGGCATGAGACAGGCTTCCGTGTAGAATCTCAGTATAGGGAACACTTAGGAAGTGGTCACAATGCAAAGAGATTACAATATTACTGACTATATTCTCTATGCTGTATTTGCATCCCCATGACTAACTTACTTTATAACTGGAAGCATGTACCTCTTTATCCTCTTCACCTATTTCACCATCCCCCCATCCCCACCCCTGTGGCAACCACCAGTTTGTTCTCTACATTTATGAGTCTGTTTCTGTTTTGTTTTGTTTTGTTTTTAGATTCCACTTACAAGTGAAATCATATGGTATTTGTCTGTCTCTTATTTATTTCACTTAGTATAATGCCCTCTAGGTCCATCCATGTTGTCACAAATGGCAAGATTTCATTCTTTTTATGGCAGTAATAGTCCATTGTGTGTATATATATATATATATATATATATACCATATCTATTTTATCCATTCATCTATCAATGGATATTTAGGTTGCTTCCATATTTTGGCTATTGTAGATAGCACACCTACAATAGGAGTGCATATATCTTTTTGAATGAGTGATTTTGTTTTCTTCAGGTAAATACTCAGAAGTGGAATTACTGGGTCATATGGAATTTCCAGTTTTACCTAGAAATAATTTAACTGAGGACGTGTACCTGTAGTTTAATTAAAATTTTTCATTATCTTAGAGTAAATATTTTATTTATTATCTTATGTAGTAGGAATTTTTTTAATGATACTTATTCTTACTTGAATACAAAAGTAAAACCATTGAAATAAATTCAAGCTATCCCTTGAAAAATGCATTCGTTATATAGTCAGATTGAAAGTACCTTGACGTGATAATAATGCATCTGACTCAAAATAGTGTAGAACATAATATAAAACAAGGGTCCATAAACTAAGGGCCAAATCTGGCCCACAACCTGTTCTGGTACATCTTGAGAACTAAGAACATTTTTTACATTTTTAAAGAATTAGAAATTTAAAACAGCAACAACTAAAAAATGTACAGCTGACCAAATGTGACCTGCAAAGCCTAAGGTATTTACTATCTGGCCATTTATAGAAGTTTATTGACCCCTGATATAAAATAATATATATCCAATTTATAATGTCTAGACTAGAAACAGTCTTATGTAGGGACTACATGAAATAATCTCTTGAATCAAAGAAACAATTTTCAGGCAACAATTTTATCCTTTGTTTCCCCACTATCATTCCTCATCTAAATTTGATAACGAATTATCTTCGTTTTTGCTGTTTCTCACTTCTGGATCTCGGGTAATCAACAGAAGTGTGAAAACTTATTATCAGTAGTTGTCCACATTAAGGTGTGAAATCCTTTTGCCAGATGAAATCTTTAGTGGAAACCAGGTATATGAAACACATGAAGGGAGTTTTTATATACTGCTGGAGGGGGGCTGGCAGCTGGGTTGGCTAATGTGCCACAAAGCCCTACTTGTTCCCTTTCCCCTTCCATCTTGGTGGTGAGCAGGAAGGGGCTTAAGGAAGAAGTCTTGGAGTAGATTGAGAACCCTCGGTCTAGAATGATGATTCCTATTGGATAGTTGTCTTGTATGTATCAGGACTTTTGTATCTCGGTATACTCTGTGTGATAGTCAATTAGTGTTCTTTATTTTTACTCTAGGGAAGGAAGGTCTTAGATAAACTCTATGAATTAAAAATACATTTTACAAGTTTAAAAGGACTTACAGGACCCGAGAAGTTAGCACCAAGATGTCAAATTGTGAATATCGCAGCAGAAATTTTTCTAAAAAGTGGAAGCCTAGATGGTGCCTTTTGGGTACTAAGGGGTAAGTTCTGATATATGCAAGCATAAAATAATTTGTTGTTTTAAATTCTTGTTTATGTGATTACCTTAAGTTTATATTGATTGTGAGTGGTAATTTGGTTTGAATCCTAGCAATCATGTGGGGTTGTGTAAAATGAAAGGAGAGTTAACCTAGCTTTAAGAAGAAATTGTATGAACCTTGTTGAGAGGTAGTTCTTACTTTGGCCTTGGCACCATGCTAAATACTTTACCTGGATTATCTCAATTAGTCTTCATAAGAAACCCTATGAATTTGGAAGTACTGCAACCTTTTTTTTTTTTGTGGATTAAAAAAAAAAGTGTTGTCGGAGACACTAAGGAACTTGTCTAAAAAGACATTACAAATAAGGAGTGGAGGCTGGATTCAAATGCAGGCTGTTCAGCTTCACAGCCCAGGCTTCAGCTTCTAAGACAGGGAAATCCTGGTTGCAATCTGCATAAACTCTGTTTGTACAGGCAAACATGACTTCAAGCCAACACAAGTAAAGCTTCCTTTCCCTAGTAAGTCAGTCCATCTGCAGAAATAACCATGAAGTTAAGCCAGCAGAGGCAAGTAAGGTTAGTCTGCTCTGAAGTGAATAAGCATTTAAAGAGCGCAGTAGTAGCACAGCATCGTATCTAACATAGCTCTGGCTACTCCGACCATCAGGCAGATTTTATTTGATAAAATGGGAGATGAATGAAGAAACTTTGAGAATCTCAGAGTTTAGGTGGGAAGGTGGAATATCTGCACACATAAGGTAGAGAGGTAACCTTTACACTAACAAACACATGTACTATACTAGCACACATACATACTTGTATATATGTATATGTACATATAATACCTTGTATTTCTTCAGTGCTGAGATTTTATGGAATACAGAGGTTGTGAGTGGACTTCCTGATCAAAAGCTTGTTGTAAAAGGTTTTCTTCAATCTAACAAACAGCCAGTGAGGTTTGCTAAATGGAGAAAAGTAACAAAGATACAGAAATAGAAGTTAGCAAAATGCAAGCCAGAACTCACAAGCTCTGTTAGAAAGAACAGGTATGAAGAGAAATGGAAAGGTTAAGATAGTTCATGAAAATAGGCTTGGGTCATCTTGTGATAGGAAATTTCTGCCTTAAAGGTTCTGGAAGTCTTTCTCAAACTAGAGACTTGGGGGAGAGTTTGTGGGAGAAACATGGAGTGGTCTGGAGATTTAAAATTTTTGCAACTTTGATGTTTCAATTTTGAAATTGTTTTTAAAAATTCTATAGGTTATAAATACAGGATTCTCTTTTGCAGTGACCATTTCAATTGAAATTTATTTTCATAAATAAAATTTTATTTCTTGAAAAGAAGGGCCCACAAAAGTATGCTAAGTTCTCCTCAGAGTTTTGTTGTTCTTAAAAGGGTTCTGCAGTGAATAGGACATTCTCAAGAAAGGAAATACAAATGGCTTAATCTCACTTAAAATTAATGAGAGTTGAGTCATATAAGAGAAATATACATTAAAATTACAAAACACCTGTGAGACTAGGAAATACCAAAATTTGGTGATATGCTTTTTGTGAGGGTGTAGAGAGATGGGCATTCACATGTGCTGTCTTTAGGGACTTTTTGGCAAAAATATCTGTTAAAATTTAAGAATGCATTGTCCTTGAATCTATTAACTCCATTTCTAGGAATTTCTCCTACAGGTGTATGTACTGTAAGTTATCTGGAATCTTTTTTACTATCAGTAATGATAATAAAGGATTCCAGATAACTTAAATGTCCGTTAACCAGTTCATTAAGCTGTGATAGCTTTATGATGGAGCCGAATGAAGCAGATCTACAGATACTCATTTGGAATGATCTCCAGAATCTGTTGCCAAGTGAAGAAAGCGTAGAACAGTATATTCAGT
This sequence comes from Phataginus tricuspis, assembly GCA_029783875.1. NCBI lineage: Eukaryota > Metazoa > Chordata > Mammalia > Pholidota > Manidae > Phataginus > Phataginus tricuspis. Next base: position 26,084,473 of record JAQQAC010011087.1, on the reverse strand, counting down.
ATGCAACCATATATTTAAAAAAATAATAAAACAGATACAATATATTTGCTCACATACCCTTAAAATATTTGTAGAAGGATACACAGGAAACTAATAATACTGGTTGCTTCTTGGAAGAGGAATTGAGTACTCAGAAGACAGAGATGAGAGGCGGATTAACATTTTACACTTTTCTATATTTTTTCCCTTAAAACTGTGTATTTATTACCTACTGAACTTTTTAAAGGGTTGCATATATTACTCATGTTTGAAAAATGCAGAATATTTTACACTTCTTGGTTTGTGGGTGGCAGACTTTATGGTGAGAAGAAATCTATTGTTTTGGGTTTTCACTCTGACATTTTAAACTCTTTCTCAGCAATAGTAGCTTGCATCCTCATAAATGAGCAACGAATTCCTACCCTGCCTTCTCCCCTTAGCAGAAAATTTTAAAAGCCTTAAAACCATAATTTTATAATCATGATTTTGAGGCTGAAAAAATTGTCTCAACTCTCTAGAATACAAATTTTGTAAAAAGTTATGCCATTTAATGAGAAACTGCTCTTGAACTTTAAAGTAACTATTATTTCCTTAATGTAAGTAATACATATTCATTACAGAGAAAGAAAAACAGGTCGATAAGCAAAACTGATGATAAAAATTCCTTATTCAGTCATCCAGAAATTAGTTACCACTTTAGTGTTACTATGCAGACTCCTTTTGTGCCTGGCAGCTTTTTCAGGGAACAGTCTTTCTGTGGACATCTTTCTTTGAAAAGGGATATTCTTCTACAACATCACTTAATAAGCTACATGATTTTCCATTTTATGAATAAATAGATATAAATCTAGATGTATATATACAGATATATAGATATACAAATATATATTTGATCCACTTTTCTTGAAATGTTCTTGTTTTCAAACATCTATAATAAATAATAATCCCTTCTTAAACATTCCTGCTAAATCTCTGTTATGTCTTTAGGATGAATTCTAGTGGAATTGCTGGGTTCAAGGGTGAGAGCAGTTTAAAGCTTTCTGGCAAATGTTTGCAAATTTGCCATATTCCCATTCAGATTTGTGGCAAGTTGTTTTGAGTTTATTAGAAAGCCTTCCTTTGTGAGAAAATTCTAGAGAACTATTACATAGGTTTATCTTTTATGCAGATATTGTCCTTTTAGGGATCACAGGTACAATAAAGTAAGGTAGAGAAATGAAAGTGTTTTTTCAAATTGTTGTGAATCTCCAGATGTTTTTCCAATATAAATTTATTGAAAAAATTTCACATATAAGTGGGCCTGCTTAGTTCAAACTCATTGTTAAAGGGTCAACTCTACTGTGAAGGTTTTACCACATTAAGTTTAGTTGACATCCACCATCCCATAAAAATACAAAAACATTTTTTTCCCATGTGATGAGAACTCTTAATATCTACTCTCTTAACATCTTTCAAATATATTGCACAACAGTGTTGATTATAGTCATTACCTCCCCAGTACTTACTTATCTTTTAACTGGAAGTGTGTACCTTTTCACCACCTTCATCTGATTCCCTCATCCCCCAAAACGCCCCCCACCCTTGGCAACCACAAATCTGATCTCTTTTATTTTTAGTTTGGTTTTGTTAGATTCCACATATAAGTAACTTATTTCACGTAGCATAATGCTATCAAGGTTCATCCATTTTGTTGCAGGCTGCAGTTTTTTAAAGCGTGTGTGTGTGTGTGTGTGTGTGTGTGTGTGTGTGTGTTTCCTTTGATTTTCTTTCTTTTTTTTAGGAAAGTGCTAACGTTTTTATATGAGGAAAAGGTTAGCTCTAACACCTGGACCAGTAACTGTCACTACAGTACTTATATAGGCATATAAATCATTTTAATAATGAAGAAAAACTATACTGTCACCATTTTCAGTGAGTGGATACCTCTCCTCAGCACGATGTTGTTACACCAGGCCATCCTAGCCTGTTTTTTTTTTGGTATTATTAGTCTACAATTGCATGTGCAACATTATGGTTATTAAACTCCCCACTTGATCAGGTACCCCCAACAAACCCCATTACAGTCTATGTCCATAAGCGTAGTGAGATGCTGTAGAATCACTACTTGTCTTCTCTGAGTTGTACAGCCCTTCCTTTGCCCCCACAACATTGTGTCTGCTAATAGTAAGACCCCCTTTTCCCCCTTATCCTTCCCTTCCCACCCATCCTTCCCAGTCCCTTTCCCTTTGGTAACTGTTAGTCCATTCATGGGTTCTGTGAGTCTGCTGCTGTTTTGTTCTTTAGTTTTTTTTTCATTGCTCTATTGCTCCACATATGAGTGAAATCATTTGATACTTGTCTTTTTCGGCTTGGCTTATTTCACTGAGCATAATACCCTCTAGCTCCATCCATGTTGTTGCAAATGGTAGGATTGTTTTCTTCTTATGAATGAATAATATTCCATTGTGTATAGGTATCACATCTTCTTTATCCATTCATCTATTGATGGACACTTAGGTTGCTTCCATTTTTTGGCTATTGTAAATACTGCTGCGATAAACATAGGGGTGCATCTGTCTTTTTCAAACTGGGCTGCTGCATTCTTAGGGTAAATTCTTAGGAGTGGGATTCCCGGGTCAAATGGTATTTCTATTTTGAGTTTTTTGAGGAACCTCCATACTGCTTTCCACAATGGTTGAACTAATTTGCATTCCCAAAAGCAGTGTAGGAGGCTTCCCCTTTCTCCACATTCTCGCCAACATTTGTTGTTGTTTGTGTTTTGAATGTTGGCCATCCTTACTGCTGTGAGGTGATATCTCATTGTGGTTTTAATTTGCATTTCTCTGATGATTAGCGATGTGGAGCATCTTTTCATGTGCCTGTTGGCCATCTGAATTTCTTCTTAAGAGAAGTGTCTATTCATGTTCTCTGCCCATTTCTTAATTGGATTATTTACTTTTTGTTTGTTGAGGTGCATGAGTTCTTTATATATTTTGGATGTCAACCCCTTATCTGACATGTCATTTATGAATATATTCTCCCAAACTGTAGGATGTCTTTTTGTTCTACTGATGGTGTCCTTTGCTGTGCAGAAGCTTTTCAGCTTGATATAGTCCGACTTGTTCATTTTTGCTTTTGTTTCCCATGGCCGGGGAGATATGTTCATGAAGAAGTCGCTCATGTTTATGTCCAAGAGATTTTTGCCTATGTTTTTTTCTAAGAGTTTTATGGTTTCATGACTTACATTCAGGTCTTTGATCCATTTTGAGTTTACTTTTGTATATGGGGTTAGATAGTAGTCCAGTTTCATTCTCTTACATGTACCTGTCCAGTTTTGTGAACACCACCTGCTGAAGAGGCTGTCATCTCCCCATTGTATATCCAAGGCTCCTTTATCATATATTAATTGACTATATATGTTTGGGTTAATGTCTGTATTTTCTATTCTGTTCCACTGGTCTGTGGGTCCATTCTTGTGCCAATACCAAATTGTCTTAATTACTGTGGCTTTGTAGTAGAGCTTGAAGTCAGGGAGCATAATTCCCCCTGTTCTATTCCTCCTTCTCAGGATTCTTTTGGCTATTCCGGGTCTTTTGTGGTTCCATATTAATTTTAGAAGTATTTCTTCCAGTTCATTGAAGAATGCTATTGGTATTTGGATAGGAATTACATTGAATCTGTAAATTGCTTTAGGTAGTATAGCCTTTTTGACAATATTTATTCTTCCTAGCCAAGAGCAAGGGGTGAATTTCCATTTGCTAGTGTCCTCTTTAATTTCTCTTGGGAGTGTCTCATAGTTTTCAGGGTATAGTTCTTTCACTTCCTTCGTTAGGTTTATTCCTAGGTATTTTATTCTTTTTGATGCAGTTGTGAATGGAATTGTTCTCCTGATTTCTCTTTCTGTTAGCTCATCATTAGTGTTTAGGAGAGCAACAGATTTCTGTGTGTTAATTTTGTATCCTGCAACTTTGCTGAATTCAGATATTAGTTCTAGTAGTTTTGGAGTGGAGTCTTTAGGGTTTTTTATGTACAATATCATGTCATCTGCAAATAGTGACAGTTTGACTTCTTCTTTACCAATCTGGATGCCTTGTATGTCTTTGTTTTGTCTGATTGCTGTGGCTACAACCTCCAGTACTATGTTGAATAACAGTGGAGACAGTGGGCATCCCTGTCTTGTTCCCGATCTTAGATGAAAAGCTTTCAGCTTCTAGTTCTTAAGTATGATGTTAGCTGTGGGTTTGTCATATATGGCCTTTATGATATTGAGGTACTTGCCCTCTATACCCATTTTGTTGAGAGTTTTTATCATGAATGGATGTTGAATTTTGTCAAATGCTTTTTCAGCATCTATGGAGATGATCACATTGTTTTTGTTCTTCTTTTTATTGACGTGGTGGATGATGTTGATGGATTTTCAAATGTTGTACCATCTTTGCATCCCTGAGATGAATCCCATCTGATCATGGTGTGTGATCTTCTTGATGTATTTTTGAATTCGGTTTGCTAATATTTTGTTCAGTATTTTTGCATCTACGTTCATCACGGATATTGGTCTGTACTTTTCATTTTTGGTGAGGTCTTTGCCCGGTTTTGGTATTAGAGTGATGCTGGCTTCATAGAATGAGTTTGGAAGTATTCCCTCCTCTTCTATTTTTTGGAAAACTTTAAGGAGAATGGGTATTATTTCTTCTCTATATGTCTGGTAAAATTCAGAGGTGAATCCATCTGGTCCGGGGGTTTTATTCTTGGGTAGTTTTTTGTTACCGATTCAATTTCATTGCTGGGGATTGGTCTGTTTAGTTTTTCTGTTTCCTGCTTGGTCAGTCTTGGAAGGTTGTATTTCTCTAAGAAGTTGTCCATTTCTTCTAGGTTTTCCAGCTTGTTAGCATATAGATTTTCATAGTATTCTCTTATAATTCTTTGTATTTTAGTGGGGTCTATAGTGATTTTTCCGTTCACATTCTGATTCTGTTCATGTGTGTAGATTCTCTTCTTCTCTTGATAAGTCTGGCTAGGGGTTTATCTATTTTGTTTATTTTTTCAAAGAACCAGCTCTTGGTTTCATTGATTTTTTTCTATTGTTTTGTTCTTCTCAATTTTATTTATTTCTTCTCTGATCTTTATTATGTCCCTCCTTCTGGTGATTTTGAGGCCCTAGAGATCCTTTTATCTCTCTCTGCCTCAGCTTCTTGGTGTTCCTGTTCTCTGATTTCTATTCCATTAACTGTCTCTTGCACCTCATTCAGTCTGCTCCTAAGCCCATTGATTGCTTTCTGATTTCTGCATTGTCTTTCCTCACTTCTTCCCTTAGCTCTTACATAATTCTCTGTAGATCCATCAGCATGGTTATGACTTTTATTCTGAATTCTTTTTCAGGAAGATTGTATAAGTCTGTCCCATCAGGCCCCTTCTCTGGGTTGTCTGGCTAATCTTGTCTGGACCATATTCCTCTATCTTTTCATGGCGATAGAAGTGGTTGCTGGTAGGCGCTACGTGTGTCAACTTGGACAACAAAGTCCCTCCCTGCTTGTTGTTCTCCTTGCCCTTCTCAGGGGCCTGAGCTGTTTTCCAGCACACCGGGAGGCAGTCTCTGGGATAATCCCCTAAGCTGCTTGTGTGCAGGCCGCCTCAGCTTAGCCTATAGTACTACAAGGGTTTCCAGTCTTGCTGGGTGCGTTCTGGTCCCCTTGGTGCCTTCTGAACCTGGTTCTGGGGCTCTTCCCCCTTAGCTGCATGCCAGTTGGGAGGTGATTATGTGAGGTTGCTGTGGGCGGGGCCGCTCCTCTGCTGTTCCTCAGCAGTGGAGGCTCCCGGGCCCTTTGCCACTCTGGCTGGGCGGGGTGGAATGAATGCTAGGCTAGTGATCTGTGTGGGAAGCCTTGATGTGCCTGCTTTGTCCAGCCGCCGGCGAGGGGTCCAAAATTACCCAAGACTGCCAGCCCCCTGGGCCAAATGCGCTAGGATGATTTTGTTCCTCTGTTGGGCCCTTGTCTCTCTAAGACTTTAAAAATAGCGCGAGCTTTTCTTTTTTCCCAGGGATCCAGCTGAGGGGACCCACTTGCGGTCTCCATCTCAGATCCTGCCCTTCTGTTTCTCTAATCTCCCATCCACCACGCAATGTGTGGCAGTGCTCCCGGCACAGATCACCAGGGCTGGTTATTTAGCCAGCCTGGGCTTCCACTCCCTTCCCACTCTGAATCTTTTCCTCCCACCAGTGCACTGGGGTGACAGGGGTGCTTGGGTCCTGCCGGGTCACCACTTTGTATCTTACCTACCTCATGAGGCGCTGAGTTCTCACAGATGTAGCTGTAGCCTGGCTGTTGTACTGTATCTTCTAGTCTCTTTTAGGAATAGTTGTATTTGTTGTATTTTCACAAATATATATGGTTTAGAGAGGAGATTTCTGCCACCCTCACGCCGCCATTTTCCCAGAAGTCTCACGAGGTGTTCTCAGCCTGTTTTAATAACATAGTTTCACTTAAATCTGCTTATTTAGACACTACTTAGGTCATTCACACCTGTTTTCTAAATAATTTTCACCAAATGTGAGCACTGGTCATTTTCAGAGATGCAGTATTAGATTTTTTTTTAATTTCTTCTTTGTACTTTTCTGTTTTGCTTAAATTTTTTATAATGAAAATTTATATTAAAAAAAAAGTCATTTTTAAAGTAAATCAACCAACTTGGCCTTATCCTAAGCAATAATCTCTGAAATCACAGGTTTAATGATTTTAAATTTAATGTGATCTTTATATTTTCATAATTTTTATAATACACAAATTATTAAAATTATAATGTAACATTTAAAATCCATTCAGGTACCATCAATGATGTGTATATATATATATATATATCAAACTTAGGAAATAACATACTGTAAGTTATGCCCCTTTATAGTAATTTTTCATATTAAAACTGTTAATCCTTGATCTGTTGGATATTTACATTCCCTGGACATTCATTCTCAGCTTTACATTTTCCCTCCATTTTATTTTTTTTGTATTTTTGTTTGTTTTCTTCTTTTGTCCAACTGACTTTTTTTCTACTTAACATTAACTGCTTTTGAAATATTTAATAATTTTTGTTTTGTATCATGCTTTAAGTGGTCTCTAGCTATCTCAAAATTACATATTCACCCATATGTTCTTCAAATTTTTGATCTATGATTAGTTTTCAATTTAGATATGAGGTGAGAACCTAATTTTTTTTGTATTTCCTCAAAATGTTGTCCCAAGTCTCCCTTTACTTGCTTATTTGAAATGCCACTTTTATGATATATTGGAATCTTTTATCTGCTTGGGTCTGTTTCTGTACTTGTCTTCACTCCAAGTGATCTCTGTTTCTGCTATTACCATACTTGTTTTAGTTAGGTAGCTTTAGAATATGCAATAATATCTTTGTATTTAGGGAAGACTACCCTCTCACTCTTCTAAAACTATTTTTTGCTATTCTCAAGTGTTTGGATGGATTTCAGAATTATCAAGGCAGGTTTTAATACAGTTCTGTAAGAAATTTGATTAGGATTTATCTTTACATATTCCCTCATATCAGTATTTACCATGGTAAAGGATAGTTATCTAATAGTCTCATTATTCATTCCCTGGACATTCATTCCCTGCAAACTGTCTTAATAGTGTTTATATTCTCAGTGCATCCATTCAAAATCTTGCATGAGTAATGAGTGAATATGCATATGTTGGAAGATAAGAGAATAAAGAATGGCTCTTACAGAAAATTCACTTGCCTTTTGACTCTGATATTAGACAAAGGGAAGATATTCTCCAACTGTGGAATAGAGAAAAAGAGGATTAATGTGTAGAAACTTTTATTGCCAGAAAACTAGTACTAAGTACAGAAGTAAATTGGTCTTTATTCTTGAGAATTTAATTCTCATAAGAGGTCTTACAAAATTTTCATGGAAGTATTTATGTTGATAGAGTCATAAAGTGGTTGGAGTAGTTAAAAGCCTATTAATTTCCAAATGATTTCCCAATTATTAGCTTCAGTTTGGTATATAAAATAACTAACTTGTTCAGATCTTTTAATACAGCTACACAATTTGGTAAGATTTCCAAATGCATCCCCAAAAATATCATATATTCTTTCAAAAAATGGGACCACTGTTCTACCTTAGGATAAAGAATGAATAGTAAATTAAAAAGAACAAAGCAATTTTTATGAGAAAAGGCTACATGGCCTACTTTTTATAAGTGTGATTGATATATCTACAGCCATATGGTTAACAAGAAACAATTTACTTGATCAAAGTAAAATTCACTTTATGAAGAATGATGATTTAGCAAATTTACTTTTTTACGGAATTTAAAAGAAGATTTATGCAGTCTTTCAAGATATTCATTTAAATTTCTGTATATGGTAAAATTTTCCCATATTTAGGAGTAAATTAATAAAAGTATTTGTTTAAATGAGTTGATATTCGTAAAGCACTAATATTTGTGAAACATTGCCTAGCACACAGTATAAATCAAGTCAGTCAGGTGGACTCTAGTAATTTAAAAACAAGTTCCTGTTTTATACTGGTTACTTAAGGGTTTATTTTGACATTATGTGCTTGAATTATCAAATCTTTTTTTAATAGTGTTTGTATTCATTGTGCTGGGAAGACCACAAAAGAGAAAGATTATATGACTCCTACAGCTGGTCCAGTTGAAAAAGAACACAGAAATGTGATTTGAGTGGTATATAGCAATGTTTATGAGTCTCATGTGTATGATGATTGAGGGAATTAGGTAAATAAAAAATATTGACATTTTTAACATTTTAGCATCTCAGTGTTCTGTACTACAGTCTCTTATTTTTCTCAATGTGAAAATCAGGGCAGAAAATTCAGCACTATCAATAATATTCTCTGTTTTTTTTAAGCTGTGTGATAGGTATATAAGAGTTTATTTTATTGTTATGCTTTTATAATATGTATGTTAGATATTATTCTGTACATATCAAATATTTTGTAATAAAAATTGTTTTTCAACTAGATAGGAATTAGGGAGAAACTCTTCCCCAAGAATACCAAAATTAAATATGTATTCCTTGTTGTTGAACTTGTCCACACAAATAATATTTTATAACAAATATTATAATCTGAATATTTTTGTCATATAAAAATAAACATTTTTATATGAGTTGTACAGTTAGAAAAATGAAGAATTAATTGAAAAAATAAATAAAGCAAAGTGTTCATTAACTTGCATCTTCTTAGCATGATGATCACCACTATATAGATTTTCTAATAAATTTGAGACATGGTTATCTTTCCTTAGTACACATATTTAGATTTTGCCACTTTCCAGAAGAAATTTTAAAACATTAGTTGTAATTACACTGTTAAGTGTAGTTTTCAAAGTATAAAGTATTAGTACTGTTTTTTGTTTTTGGAAGACTCAGAATGGATAATCAATACACCACTGTGGCCTTGTGACAGACTGGATGTACTCAATCGACATAATCTGCTCTGTACAATTGCACATGAATTCTTAGCCAAGAGCCTTTACAGACAGACATTTGAAGCTTTGCAAAATCTACCAGGTTTTCAGAATTCTCAAGGTATGTTTTTTAAAGTCTAGCTTAATTATCTCTTGCCCATCTGATGTTTAACTGTTAACAAGAAACAGTTCTCTACCTGTTTTATTTGTGTTATATTCCAGCATATATTTTTATCAAGTTGTTTTCTGTAAAATGTATTCTCTGCAAATTGAATATGCTTTCCTAATGGTTTTTAAATAATCAGAAATCCTTATCTTTGGGTTGTTTGTCAGCAGTTCCTAACAGAAGCATTTTCATCATTCCCCTTTCTCTACTTCTGTCAACCCATCAGCAAACAATATAATATGTTAAGTGCCTCCAGCAAGTTTCATATCTTAAAAGAATTCATTGATTGGAATAATGAAGAATACTTTTACTTTTGTCAGTTAACAAATAGAGAACTTAGTTTCCATTCATTTGAAACATAGGTAAACATGGAATAAATGGAGGATATTAAGCAGATGGTAAGTTCAAAGAGAATACGAATGTGAGCAATGGTAGGTGAGGCTCTTGAATGCTTAAGCTCAAGTCATACGGAAAAGAAGAGGGAGTTCACGTTTAAGAGAAACATGAGCAAGAGCTTTGGGGGAGAAGTGAGCTGAGTGATGGGCACAGAGAAATGGGTTGACATTTGATGAAAATGGTAACATAAGGGCCTTCCCTTTGTGATTTATCAGCCAAAGTTGGTGTTGTAGTTAAGTTCCCCTGGTGGTAATGTTCAGGAAGAGACTAAAGGTAAAGATATTATTTCCTTATAGGGCCTAGACCACTAAAAGTTCCTAAAGTGATAAAGACCTGGAGTCTGTCATAGATCAAACTGACTGAACATAGGGCATATAAGACAGGAGTCTCTAAGGTGACTTCACTTTCTTCTAGGTGAAGAAAAGAAAGGAATAAAAATACCCAATAAATAATTTTTTTGAGGATGAATATTTATGAGGGGATCATTTACTTTTAGTCTGAGGTCTGCCCTATAGATAGAAGGCAAACAGAATTGTGCAGTCATCCATTTGAGACTCTGCGGGCACAGTCACATGTGAGGATCACAGACAAGTGTCTGTGCAGCCATTGAAATCCTTGTCAAGCTTCCTTTCATATTCTTCATTGCAAAGTAAATGAACAGTTTTGCTTTTGTTGAATGCTCTTGTATTTGTCACTTAGAAAGTATGTAAGACAATTGCATTTTAATGATGGTTGACTCCTGAAGTAGGTGGGAAAGGGCCAAGGAGAGCAGAGGGATAAGGAAAGTGTAAAAGATAGAAATTTGAGAAACTAAGATACATCAATTTCATTATATCTATTATTTTTTCTTTTCAGAAACTGTGGAGGTCTCACAGTATAGTCTTCTTTTTAACAAACTTCTAGATGCTTGTATAGAAAGCAACAGTCTTGGTACATCATCCTCTGTAGCAGAATTCATGATTTCAAAGAGCATCCCTATTGATTTTTCCTTTCTTAGAAGATTAATAACTTCTTTAGGAAGGAGTTGTTTATGGCTCAAAGCCAGAGCCCACTACAAAAGTAAGTTAAATTTAAAAAATTTATTTTTGATGTATTGGTTTTGATCTTGATTATCTAACCCTGAATCCTTGTATAATATTTACAACAGGAGCTTAAATATGTAAAAAGCGGCTGATACACATTCAAAGATAGTGATCCAAACAGATTTGTGCTCTTGTTTGGAACCTGTTATTTCTCTTATTGCTAATTACCATATCTTTATTTCTTTGCCCATTAGCATGTCCGCTGGAGGGTACACCAAGGAAATAAGTGACAGAATTTGAACAAGTTTGGCATATCTTATATGGAAGTAAAACAACTGGGTACAATGAAGTTTAAGGAATATTTACAGGTTATTTATCCCTGCTATATCCCCGGTCTTTATAACTTCGAATGTTTTACAGCAAGCCACATAGGAATTACAGAGGCTGCCATTACAGTGAACATGATACATAACAGTTTTTCACATGGTTTCTAGTTATTAGAACTTTGTTAATCTATTTACAGCTGTTTCTCTCTAACCAGTAAGCCTGGAAAACCAATGCTTTCTCTAGTCCTAGTCATCTCACAGGTATTGTAATTAAAAAGTAATTCTGTATAGACTCTAGGTCTAGAAAACAGTTATTTTCTGCTTTCCTGCAGTTACTTGTCTTAGATTTCCATTTCTACCACCATCATATACATAACAAACATTCAAGTGCCTACTGTGTGTTACCACTGTGCCAGTTGAGTTAAACATCCTAGCCAACTCTGCCAGTACAGAAACCTCTCTGAACTTGGAAGTGTTTTTCACACTACCAGCTGTGATCAGTTTATCAGGTGGTAACCTTTTTTCCCAATGAAATGGAAAAGAAAATATTAGTGTGCATTACAGGTAATAGAGTTAAGTATTATTTGATAACATTTTTACCTCAGTTATATACATATATATGTGTGTGTGTACTGGATCATTCTGTAAAATGTATTTCATATTACAGGTTACAATCAAAAGTTTTGAAAGCAGAATTTCTTTTAAAGGATTAGAAATTTAGAGGAAAGCTAGAATTGTTTGTTTATAACACCATTTCAATTTGTGGTTGTTTCAATTCCTTTTTACTATTTCCCTGCAGAGTGGTAGAAATCACACACAAAAAGTACATATGTACTATTTGCTACATAACTTCTTGATTTTAGTTGGTACAATTGATGTTAGTAGGGTTGTTTTTCAGGTAATTGTTCAATTTGGGGAAAATGCCATCAGAAGGTGTCTGTATGCCATAGGAACAAAGTATAAATTTGGGAACATTTAAGTTAGATTTCTATGAATGTTTCTCTTTTTTAGTTGGAAATAAAATTTTGTATTAAAGCTTCTAAACTTAATCATTGATTTAAAAAAATCTTATCAACAGCTTTATATAATTCAGATACAATGCAGTTCACCCACTTAATATGTACAATTCAGTAGTTTTAGTATATTTAGAGTCGTGAATCATCACCACAGTTTAGAACATTTCTGTCAAGCCAAAAAGAAACCCACCCCATATTCATTAACAGTCACTCCCCATTCCCCTAAGTCCTTCCAACCCTAATAATAATTTATTTTTAAAGACTTTTTTTAGCAGTGTTAAAGCAGTGAGTGCCTAGGTACAATACAGTTCCTTTCTTTTTAGCACTTTCTCTCTTTTCTAAAAGCACCTATGTCTAGTTTCATATGCAGTGAAACTTCTGGGATTTATGCAAGTGAGGTTATAGGGTAAAGAGTATATTTGGGATTTTTTTAACGTACCTGAATTATAAAATGAAATAAATAACATTATCACTAACTAGTCATCAAAACATTTCATTTCCCGACAGTGTTGACATTTAAAATATATTGGAACACTCTTTAAGCTCATTGTCACACACAGCTTAACAGTTGCTAGAAAAGCCTTTCAATGCTTCACAATCACATCTAGTATTGATTCTGTGCTTGCTGCTGTTTTTTTCATCAAGGCTCTGTTAAGACTGTGGTGCTAGTGTCTTTGTTTTGCTTTTTTAAAAATATTTTTGTAGGTTTGTTGAGATAATTTCACAAAACAAAAAAATTCACCTGAAGTATGCATTGCATTCGTTTTTATTATATTCATAGAGTTGCACAGCCATCACCACAATCAAATTTTAGAATATCTTCAGCACTTCCAGAGAAAGATACCCTAAACACATTCCTTTCCTCATTTCCTGGATGTATCCTGCCTGATTCAGCCCCAGGCAACAACTCATCTCCTGTGTGTCAATTCTGAGCATTTCATATAAAGAAAATCAATGTGTAGTTTTTGTGACTATCGTCTTAGCATGTTTTCAAGGTTCATCCATGTTGTAGCATGTAGCATGTATCAATTGTTCATTTTTTTGCTGCATAATATCCATTATATGGATTTTTTTAATCCATCAGTTTATAGATATTTGAGTTGTTTCCACTTCTTGGTTATTATGAGTAACACTGCTGAAAACATTCATGTGCAAGTTTTTGTGTGGACATGTATTTTCATTTCTCTTGGGAGCAGAATTTCTAGTTCATATGATAAATCTATGTTTAGCATTTTGAGGAACTGCTCAAATTTTTTTGAGGAAAATTTATTTTCCAAAGAAGCTCTACCACTTTAGGTTTATGTTCGCAACAGCCATGTATGGGAATTCTAATTTCTTCACACCCTTACCAACACTTCTTGCTGTATTTTTTACTTTAGCCTTCCTAGTGGATGTACAGTGGGATCTTATTGTGGCTTTGATTGCATGCTCCTAATGACTAATGATGTTGGGCACCTTTTCATGTGCTTATTGACCATTTGTATATCATCTTTGGAGAAATGTCTGTTACCCATTTTTTTCTTTGCACATTCTTTAGTTGGGTTTCTTCTTTAATTGTTGAGTTTGTAAGTGTGTGTGTGTGTGTGTGTGTGTGTGTGTGTGTGTGTGTGTACACACACATACATATATACCTGATAGACATATACATACACATAATTCTCTGGATACCAAAGTCCCCGGTCAGATATATGAATTTCAAATACTTCTTTCCATTCTATGAGTTGCCTTTCACTTTCTTGATGGTTTTGCTCTACTTTTGTTCTGAAACTAATCAGAAGGAAATTTTCCAGGGACAGTAAAGTCTTCCTGAGACTCCTGCTCTCCCTAGGCCTAAAAATACTGCTTTTCTCTCAAAGCTGAAAAGTCAGGAAGGGGAGATGTTCTCAGTGTGTATTTCCGTGACTTTCGCCCCCTTAAACCAAATGAAGTATTTTTCTTTTCATGTTTGATTTTAAAGGAAAAAAGTAATGTTAGTAAATTTGTACTCAGTTTGTTATTTTTTGTTTTCTGGTCAGAAAAAGAAAACAGGAACGCATGTAAATTTTACTTATCAATAGCTAGGAAAGTTAATGTGTCCATAATTTGTTAGTCCTGGAAGTGACCTAAGGAGGTGGGACTACCTAGTAGTTAGTAACCCAAACTCTGGAATCAGAAGACCAGAGTGCTTACCCAAAGCCCCTCATCTATAATATGGGAGTGCTTGTACCTAATTTCAAAGGTAATAAATTGTCAAGTTAAAATTAATAAGACCTATGTGCTTAGCACAGGTACCTGGCACATAGTAGGTCCTCAAAGATTACCCATCATTATCCACATTAGAAAGATTTCTTGAAGAAACTTATCTTGAAAAAATGTTTTAAACAAATTTTACATACAGACTTAAGTTGATTTCAGTAAAATATAACAATATAATGTTGCCTGCAATTTGGATGTCCTAGGACTTAAGGGGGTTTCTCTGTGCATCACTTAAAATAAGGACCTAAACAGTTTAAAAGTTAAATTTCTTCTCTTGAAAAATAAAACTTTTAGAACATTAATTGGTGAGTATAGCTTTAACACACTGAGCAACTACAGAATGAAAGTGTATTTTATTCATTTTTATATCTGGTACTTAGCTCAATGCTAGATATATAGTAGGAGCAAATATTTATTGCACAAACTATAACAGCACTTAAATAAGTGCACCCAAAAATACTATAGTAACTATTTAAGAGAAAGTAACATTTTCAAATTACAGTTTCTATTTTCTATTTTCTATTACAGTTGCACATTTCTTTGTACGTTTAGTGTTCATAATTCAAGATAGGCAATAATTAGAAACATATGTAGTTGCTATCAGACCAAATCCCTTAAAACAAAACCCAAGTAGCTATTCCAGTTTTTTTAGTTATTCTGAAATTATGTTTTGTTGAATAGGGCTTGAAATAAATGGGTAGTTGCCACGAGGGTCAAAAATCATTTTACAGAGAGATTTTTTAATATATTTCATACTTAACATTTAATGTTTCAAAGGTATTTTACAAAGAATAACTTCAAATGTACTAAAATAAATTCACTACATATAATTTGTGTAATAAATCTGTTGCTGATGTGAAGAATTATTATGTAATTTAAGTAATTATCACCTATGGTTATTTTGGAAGTCTAGGTTTTGACTTACTAGGGTTTTAGTAAACTTTGATTTATTATTTAATTTTCAGGTGCTCTTTCATTGGGTTTCTACCCATCACTGGAAGGAAATTTATACCGAAAACTTCTATTGATTCCTTCTTATTTATCTGAGATTGAAATGCTTTTAGCTATTGAAATCTTCCTGGTATCTAATGCTAGTAGCATTCAGAGTCCTGGAACTTCTACACAGATGCTGCAGATAGTTTTGAAAAGGTTGGTTGATAAAACTTATAACTGCATCCTAAAAGCAATCATGATTCCCCACACCTACTCTGGGATACAAATAATTTTTATATATTTATATAAATATATAATTTTTCACATATTAATTATATATTAATATAATTAGCCCTATATTTATATACTTGTGTATGGGTATTTGCAAACTTTGGTAACACTTAAATTAAGAAAGGATTTGACTTGTTTAAGATGTAAAATAAGCAAGTTAGCATTTAATAAACACTTTAACAACTTCAGAGATGCTGTTAAGATGTTGAAAGGGATAGGCTCTCTTTAGGTATCACTTTTCTCATGAATTGATAGTTTTCCAGTAGGTACCTAAAAGTTATTTATCTTTCTGTGCAACACAGAAGATCTAAGAACCAGGTCAAAAATGGAAATACGTGATAAGAAAGTTTATTAGTTAAGAAATCTGTTGAAAATAAAGCCGTCACCACCCTAGTTCCTATATTTGAAATTTCTATTATAAATTCATAAATATTATAATGAAGCTCTTGGCATCTCTTTGAATAATTTTGTACAAAGGTCTAGAATTTAATTTTAATTTGGCTTATACCACTCCAATTTCTTGTCAGCCTTACCCAGGAAACTTACAAAATAAAGATCTTATGGTACCCCTGTTTGAGAGCTTCTTGACAAGAATTTTGCTTCAGTGTGGTGGTGTTACAAACCAGATCCTCAGATTGAATATTCTGTCAGCTATCTATTACTGTCTGCAAATTATCCCAAAACTTAATGGCTTAAAACAGCAAATATTATTTTAGTTTCTGTGGTTCAGGAATTTTGGAGTGGAGTAACTGGATGGTGCTGACTCAGTGTCTCCTATAGGGAGTCAGGATGTGGTCAGAGCTTATAGTCATCTACCTGATGACTGGCCTGTGGCTGACAGATCCACTTCCTAGATGGTTCATTCACATGCATATTGGCAGGAAGCCTCAGTTCCTCCCTGCAAGGGCCCTTCCATAGGTTCCTTGAAGGTCTTCATGACATGACAGCTAACTTCTCTCAGACTGAGCGATCCAGGAGAGAAGCAAGGAGAAAGCTCCAGGGCCTTTTATGACCTATATCAAGAACTGTGAAGGCTCTGAGATTGTACCCCATTTGCAGGCTACACGTTAGCCTGCCATAGTTTCAGGAATCCTAGCATAAGACACAAGATTCCTGGATTGTAGACAGAGGACTTTATTATTTATGATACAGCAAGCAGCATGATTATCTGTATATTTGTATCTCTTCCTCTTGCTCCCAAATGGCCCAGATGGATACCTGCACATATAGTAGATTCTATTCCAGGAGAGGAATCCTGAACTTAAAAGAACTAAAATCTTTTATAATGGGTAATAAGTGTGTCTGCCCCTTTGTTATGGAGGGAAACACTCTCCATCTTGTAAGGCTTTAAGCAGACCTGCCCTTTGTTCCAGAAGGAGAAACTGTCTTTCAAGGTTGTTCACTACATAAACAGTCTTGAAATCCAGAACAAGGGGTAGTCTCAAAAATTCCAGAAATACAGAGAACCATGCAGAATTGTCATCTCAAAACCTAGTGTCAAAGTTGCACACTGTCATTTCTGCTTAATTCTATATGTAGTAAGTGAGTCATTTAATCCAGCCCATACTTAAGGGGAGGAGAATTAGGCAATAATTTATTTTAGGTCCACCTTTTTCAAAAATCCACTAAAATTAGCCCTTCTTGTTATAGCTCTGTTCTTTTCTAAGGGTTTCCTTATTTACTACTGTGCATTATAGTGGCATGAGGCATTTAGGCTCCCCATCATCTGAATGAGGGTTTGGTTTTCTCATAGTTTTCCATTCCCCACATATGTGGAAGCCTCTTTATTCATTGTCAAATTTAGGGGGTGGTATTTGTGACCCCATTGCATAACTAGATCTTTTACTTTGTCCAAGCCAATATAGTTTTATTGTTGTTATACTGAACATTGCCTCATTACATTAACCTCCATAAGAGAGAATTTGATGCATCTTTAGACTTTCAAAAACTGCACATAGTTGGCATAAGCCACATCTACCAGATTCCAGGCACCAATTTCTAAGCCAGAATGTAGTAGAAGGTACCTATCAGTCTTTTCTCTCTGTGACCATTTGTTCCTATTCCAAATGAAAGTTCTCATTACCACCATTCTGTGGACCATACTCTGGTGTTCATTTCATGTGGGTAGGCTCATTCTTGGGTATTGCAGCTGGCCCCTACAGTTGCCAGGAGCAGAGTTGCAGTGAACACAAAGAAAAGGTGTTGCCTAATAACAACCACATTTCTATTTTAAATACTTCCCACTCCCTATCCCTTAGGAAAATATATGTAAAAATTCATATACACAGCCATAATGTATGAATTTTATGAAATTTGGAGACTGGTAGAAAAAGTATTAGAAAAGTAAATTCTAGCACTTAGTGAAGTACTTCACTGGTGAAGAAAATAATGGAAATTTAGTAAAGATAAAGCTATAATTTCTGTTACTATATGCTAAGTATATACTTATAATTAAAAATGCCACTATCAAGGTAAATATGTAAATGTTGGTGACTCCAACCTTGTTTAAACCCAGTATTCTTTTATGCATTACAACGAATAGTTATGCAATTATTAACTTTCAAAATACAAAGATAAAATTTTTAGCTCTTCTACAGCAGTGTTTTTCAAAGTGTAGGTTGTAGCCCATTTGCATGATGAATACAATTTAAGGGGTTGTAACCATTGTTTTAAAATGAGAGACGAGAAAATAGAGTACATTGTCGTAAAGGTAAGTCTTGTTTTGTGAAACTTCAGTTTTTATGTATGAGGGTGTGTGCTGCATCACAATATGTCTTTCTTATTATATGCTATAGTCAAATGTCTGAAAGCCACTTTTAGAAAAAAATAGTAAAAAGATTTTCATAATACCAATAAATGTAAAGAATTATCTTTTGAAGAAACTATATAGCTTCTTTTTAGTTTCTGACTTTGTGAAGTTCACTTTGTAGATGTGAAGAAAACAAATCTCGGAGCAAGGATGATTACCAAGCTGCAGTGGAAAGATTAATAATGGCTGCTCGTATATCGGATCCAAAGCTTTTCATTAAACACATGACCGTCAATGTTAATAAGGAACAGGTTTATAGTTTGGAACATTGTTCTGCCCTGAAATGGTTAAAAGAGAATATGAAGTGGGCTGGGAAGGTCTGGCTTTTCAGTAACCATTAGTTAATAAAGGCTTTTTTTTTTAAGTTCAAATAATCATTGTTGAAAATAAAAGGCAATAAAAAATACAGTTTTCACTATATTCAGCTTTTGCCCTTTGTTGATTTACAGTACACTAAAAATTTTGGATTGATGTATGCAATTTATAATGGTTTTACCGCACTGAAAAGTGATTTTTCAAATTAGTTTTTGACATCTCTTTACTTCAGGTAAAACCTAAGTATGGTAAATACATACTTATTCAGAAATCCAAACATTAATGAAGAAATCGCAAACTGAATACTGTGCAGCATCTAATAAGAGGGAAACATAAAAGAGAAAATATGCAAGGAGGTAACTGGAGTTTTCAGGAAAACTTTTAGAGGTATCAAATAGGTGGAATGTATACTGAGTTCAGTCCCTAAAGCCTTTTCTACATCTGTAATCCAGAATGGTAAGATAATATTGAAAAATGACTTACACTGAAATTCCAGAATACCTTCTGAATTATATCAAAAAATTTTAAGTTACCCTCTGAACAGTTATCCTTTAGTGTATCTTAGAATACTGTATGTATTTTGAAATTTTGTAAATGAATGTTACATTATGACCAAAGAGAACAGTATTTTAAATAAATATACCAGAACTTAAATATCCAGACAAGGATGATTCCTTTCAAACCATCTTAGGAAGTTAAACTCCATTTCTGAAGTCATCTTCAGAATCTGTAGCACAGGCATTCTCCAAGGTGGTCATCCTCAATTCTTAATTTGATACTTTATGACTTAAAATCATTTGGAGAAAAAGTCTGAATGAGGTGAAAAATAAAAGATAAGTCACACCAGGGGGACAAAGTATTTCTTAAAGGAATTCAACCTAAAATACAGTAATGGCAGCATCTTGGAATAAGCCTAAAACTTCGCAATATTAAAAAACTTGAATCCTGGCACTTAGTAAAATGCCTTATTGCGGTGTTGGAATGCGGGATGAATGTGGGTTGGATAGGCAAGTGGAGCAGAAAAGAGACTTAAAAGAAAAATGCCCTGTTCTCTAGTATGGACAAACTGGGTGACTGTAACTGCCATTACTTAAATGCAGCATCTAGGAAATAAATCAGGTTTGAAGGTTACTACCATCGGTTTGAGGACAAGTGGAGAATGGTAAGTGGGCAGCTATAAATTAGTCTTTTCTATGGATGGTAACTCACAAGTGACCAGACTTTTTAATGAGAAAGTCAAGAACCGTTAGGGCTGGAACAGATGGAGGCTTTTTTTTTTTTTTTTTTTTTTTGCCTCAGGCAACAGTGCCAAACGGTAGAAAGGGAAAAGAGAGGTTATAGTATTTGCCAAAGATGGCAGTTTCTGGGGAGATCAAAGTCACCGAAGCGAAACAAAGCAAACAGTTAAAAAGCTGAAGAGTAAAACACCTAAGAGGTATCCTTTAGGTTTGAAAATAGATGTCAAAAGGGCCAAAGTCAAAAGTAAAATGCAAACCGGAGAAAAAATTTTTTTAATTTGGTAATACTGATGTAACGAAAGCCCAAGGACATACTTCAATTAAGCCAAAATTTGAAGCTCTTAACTGCAGGTGGTCCTGATGGGTCAGCTCCGTAACCTCTGCAGGAGGAAGCGCGGAGGCAACCTCGCCCCCTCCTAGGGCGCCCCGGGTGCGTGAGGGGGAGGCCCGGCGCATGCGCGCATCTTCCACCCCGTCACCCTCTAGATCCAGGCTCCAGCGCCTGCTCGGTCGCCCTTCGTTCTCCGCTTTCCGCACCACCTTCGGGCCAGCCCCCGCCACCTGCCGCCCAATCATTTTCCACCTCCCTCAGGCGAAGCTGTTCACATCTCGGAGTGCTCGCCCGCGCCTCCTGAAGCTTCCAGCGGAGCGTGCAGATACCCTCCGCGGCCGGGCGGTAAGAAGGCGGAGGGGCGGGGGCTTCAAAGCTGCGGGGAAGGCGGGGCGGTCACCTGGACGCTGATGTCAGCGCAGGGCGAGGGACCGCGGAAGGGTTTAACCCGCGTCTGGCTGGCGGTACGCAGGAGCTCCGGAGAGTAGGCCTGGCTGCTTCAGCCAGTGAGAGCCCGGTCTGCGGCTCGTCCCGGTTCCCGCGTTCACCTCCAGCGATCCGCCGCGTCAGGCGCCGGATGCACCGGTGGAGCAGTGCGTGGTAGGCTGAGGACTCGGGCTCGGAGAGCACTGCGGGTAGGAGCCTCTCAGGGCTTGTCCAGCAGGGCTGGGGCAGGTGGGCGCGCTGGGCCCTGCGGCGCGTTGGCCGGGCTAGCACCCTGGTGCGCACGCGCCGCCCGCACGGCCCTGCGGGATTAGCGACTGTCCTTCCCGCTGGTTCCGGTGGGAGGTCGAACTGGTCGCCGAAAGTCCTCATGGCGGACCGCTGCCAGAACTGTAAGGAGCGGAGGAAGGGGTTCGATTGTGCCTGCAGGCCCCTAGCAGCCGAAAACTGGACCCCGGCCGGGAGCGTGCAGTCATCTTAGCTCTACGTGCAAGCTTTTGAACTGAGGCAGTGCCAGGTGCCGAGACCCCGCATCACATCTGTTTTGTTTAGAAATGAGAAACCAAAAACATTTAGGTTGTATTATTTCCAATTATATTTCCCCGAGGTCTTTGACTTAGCATAGAAATTGTTGATTCAAACCTCATAGCAAAAGATTTAGAAAAGGAAGCTAAAGAATCTAGATACTTTGCTGCAATTAATTTATCAATAGGACTTCCTGCTTTTGCTATTTTTTTTTTTGCCTTTTCCCTTTTCTGAGAAGTATTCAACTGAAAAAGCAATCAAAATGCCTGTTTTATCTCTCCTTTTTGGAACAAACTGCCTTTTTAAAACCTTATAAGAAGTTATTAAGGGAAGTCACAATTTAAATGATTGTAGCTTACTTTCATATGTGCCAGATGGCCCAAGATCAATCTTAGGGCCTCTATTTAGCAAACTCTGTTACTGTTTCTGTATTATCAAAAGTAAGCAAAACAAACTTAAACGACCCATAATTTGGCTTTTCCACGAGTGAAGATATCTCTGCACCAAATTTGATTTGAAACTGAGCAGATATAATGCTTCACTTAGCACAGAATTTGGGATAAAATCAGAAATTTTCATTTAGTAAAGCAGAAGTTAACATCACTGCTAAACGGAGTACAGCAGCCGTTTACAATGGTTTGTTAATGAATTGTGCCCTTCCCCATCTTCCACTCTCCATCCAGAGTTCACAGTCTTTGGAAAAGAACTTCCAGAACTCAAATTCTAGGTAGAGGACTTGGGAGTTTCCCATAGTAGTCTGTGCATGGCTGTGTCGTTCATTCATTGTATTGTTTTATAATTATATCTCTTTTTTCCACTCCATCTCTCCTAGACTGTACATTTTTTAAGAGGTGGAATAGTCTTCAAAGTTTTTCTCTTCCTGATACTTTGCACATAAGTGTTTTGTAAATACCTGTTGGTGAACTGGGTGAATAAAGGACCCAGGTTGCCTCCCAAATCTGAGAAGACAGTATAATCTTTTCAATTATTTCGTAGCATGCCTGAGGCCTTTTACAAATGGAAGGATAATGTCCTACATGGAATATATACAAGACCTATACCTATGTAAGGATTTGTCTGAAGACAAGAACCCTGCTGTTGACATGAGTGTTCCACACTTTGGGACAGTTTCTCACTAGCAAATGAGAGCACCCAACTCTACTCTGAAGCAGTGGATCAGTCGGCTGATAGTAATTTGATTTTCTGTGTAGCTAATCCTGTAAAGAAGGAACAGCAGATCTGAATCTTCTAGTCTTCTTAGCAATTATATGCCTCATAGCAAAAACTTGACATTGTAATTATCAGACCCTTATGATTTCGTTCACCCAGGACCTGTTTTTTCTGGTTAAAGTGATAAAATTGGGTTCTTGGTCTTAAGAAGACAAGGACTGACACTAGGTCTGTACCACATGGAAAGGCAAGCAGCCCCGCCTGCAAACCAGCTGGGCTTTAACCTTGTTTCCGCTCAGATCTCAAGAAGTGAATAAACCATACAGGAAACAAAGAAAATAACTAGTTCAAGCAAAACTTAAAATCATTTAATTTTCAGCATGCAACTGAATATCTAAAGACCTTTCCCTAAATTTGTATTAAAACAAGTATTTTTAAAGAATTAAAGCATAAATGTTTCCTAACTGACACTTCAATCCTATAAAATGATATAATTACAATTCTCTAAAGCAGTGGTTTTTAAATCTGCGTGTACATCAGAATCCCAAGGGCATGTTAAAACAGATTGCTGGGCTTACCCCAGTTTCCCATTCTGCAGGACTGGGGTGGGGCCTGATGACTGGCATTTCCAACAAGTTCCCAAGTGGCGCTCTTCCTCTTTGAGTACCACTGCCCTGAAGGTTGTTTCTTGTTTCTTTTTCTTCTCTTCTTATCCCTTCCATCTTTTCCCAAACTGGATCCTGATCTGATCATGCCTTCCCTGTCACTTACTTGTCAGAGCCCATTTTTCAAGAATAACCTGGGGGAAATACTCAAACTCACAGGACTCTGATAGGAAGCCGTCCATTTCCCTTCTGGTTCTTCAACATGACCACAAAAAATATTTTTAATTGTTTTCCATTGATTTAAATAGGCAATGATCATCTTAGAATAATAATTTGAGCATATGTCAGAATTGTTAAATGAATTGTTTTTACGTATATAGGCGTTTTCCTATAGAAATATGAATTGGCCACCACAGGGGGAGAGAAGGGATTGTTGGCAAAGGAAAAGAAGTCACATTCTCTCTCATATTGCCCTCCACCTCCCAGTTGAAAAACACTGTCTTTTAATTCATAGAAAAGGCAAGTCCCACAGCACATACAGCACAATGTAACCTTATTTTACTCACTTTTTTTTTTGAAGAAAGAAATGTTGCTACCATGAGAACCTGATTTTTTATTATTTAGCAAGTGCTAACTTTCTATCTTCGAATAATAAAAATAAACAGCCATGTTTATCTGTTCTGATAGATTCAATTTTTTCCCTAAAGTTTGTGAAATTAAATAATTCATTTGTACTTTTGACTTTTACATGTAGTCTTGCACTGTTTTTTAAGACTCAGTCATTGATCCCTTATTGGAATAATTCTGGCTTTTCCCATTACAAAGTTGTTTTCAGATAAACATATTTAGCTGCATGTTCTAGTTCTGTGCTTATTAAGGGGAAAAATGAATTCACTATTTTATACATTGTTGACACTTTTATAAATTTTCTTTTGCCAGATGTTAGTAAATCCCTTATATACGTTATTTTGCTTAAGTTTCACAAAGTATAGAGAAAGGTAGCCTCTACTTTCCTGTATAATGTACTCCTTAAAATATACAAAAGTCTAATGTGAGATTCTGTATCCAGATATCTAGAAAGTAGTTATAATGTTCTAGGTTACACTTCACCTTTTAGAAACAGTCTTGAATGAATATTTCCAGCATTTTACATGCATCTTTCAACATTTTTTCTTAAATACACAGTGCAAACTTCAATCTAGTGAGTATCAGATGCAGGCCAAACAATGATACATATTTTTATTATTGTTTCTTTTGTACTAAATTTTTTAGTCCTTATTGCTAGTATTAGAATTGTAATTTTTCCTTTTTTAATAAAGACAATTGAATGAAATATTCATTAACTGAATAGAAATTTTCTACAACAAAGAAGTTTAGACTAAGTTACTGTCTAGCAGACTGTTACATCATATTAGTTCACAGTATTCTCTCAGTTTATGAAAATTTTCAAATTTCTTATTAAAGGGCAGTTTGGAGTGACTACATACCATTCAGGTGTTTCTGCTATAATGACATACACATCCTGGAATTCCTGACATCCTGCAAGATAATACACTAAAATAACAGAATTTATTGGGGGAAAAGTACACAAAACATTTAGGAATCTAGCTTTTTCACCTGCACCAGCAACTTCCCAGATAGCTTGATATAGTGGAAAATGCAGGGTTACTTAAAACCACTAGCCATCTGCTTCTTAAACCAAAGGAGGAAACTACTGGGGGATTCTCAGTAGAGCTAAAGCCTCTGTCATTTTAGAACCCTCTGATCAAGCCAAACCATTAAAATGCTCAGAAAAAACTACATATGATAAAACATCTTTCCCCTACTTAACCAACTGTACATAAGCTAATTCACATTAAAGAAATTTTGGGGGCAGAAAAGACTGCTCTTGGACATCTGTATTATTTATTAGATGAGGAAACAGACTCAGGAACATGGACTAACTTGCCCTTGCTCACACAGCCAGTCATTTTTGGAATTAAGATTTTTAACATGTATCTCAGGCATGCCAGCCTCCCTTCCCTAACCACTGTGCAGACTGCCTGCTCTGACAATGTCATGCTACTTAAAAGTGTTTTCACCTTGTATTGGCTTAGATCAGCACAGTCCAATAGAAATATAATATAAGCCACAGATACAGTTTTCTGTTTTCTAGCAGTAAATTGCAAAAGACAGTTAAAATCAGGTTGTGTTTTGCTTTTAAAAAAGCAAAAAGAAACAAGTGAAATTAATTTTAATGAATTATCATTTCAAAGTATTAATGAGATACTTTGAATTCTTTTTTTGTACTAAATCTTTAAAACCCCATCGATATTATACTTAAAATACATCTCAACTCATTTCAAGTGCTCTGTAGCTACATGTGGCTATTAGCTACCTCATTAGACAGCACAGGCCTAGATTCTAATTCTTTTACTCTACTGCAGTGTGAACCTTTTTAGGAAACAGCCTACTTGCAAATAAAACAGGTAGAAAACACCTAACTCAGTGTGTAGTAGCCTAATTTTTTTTATGAAAAGTTCTCTCTAAATCTAGAAACCAAGCTTTAATGTTCAGACTTGTATTTGAGACTATTTTATTTTCAGTGGGAGAACCTGTTGTCCTGTTTCCAAATATGAATGCCCTTTATTAGTCATTGTTTGGTAGTAGTTTAGTTAAACATTATGATTACAAAATGAAGAGTGAATAATTTTTCTGGACAACTGAAAACCTGTACTTTAAGTACAGAAGCTTTTTTTTTTTTTTTGCTCTGATTATTTTTGATGGAAACACTTCTGAAACATGCTACATGATTCTCCGCACAACATACTTTCTGCTCTGTGTTTGAAAATCATTAAGGATACATTTTCTAATTTTTACAATTATCCTCTAAGCTGATTTCTGTGATAAATCAGCTTCTTTTCCTATCCTTACTCATACATGTTGAGATATATAAACCCCAGAACAGTATAAGTTGGCTGCCTGCCTCTGAAATTCTTGATGAATCCAATTTGAAGCAACTAGTCTTTTCTAAACTGATTTCAATTTTTAAATTGTCTGCTTTAACTCTCCTTCAAAATATTTTTTTTATTTCAAATGAGTCGTAACAGTTTCTTTTCAGTGTTTCATTTGTTTGGATGTCTTGCTTTTGAAAATGTGGAGTATAACATGTCATTGGATCACCTACTTTGTTCATCAGCTCAAGACATTTTCGTTTTGTGAATGTCTCAGATATTGCTGCAGAAGACAGTTAAAACGGTTGCCCTGTTGCCAAAGTAGGCCTGGGTGCTCTGTACTGCTCAGTAACAGTAGTTTTCAAGGCTGCTTTTGGGATCATTTTATGCCAAATAATGGATGTTGACTAGAGCATGGCTGCGTATTACTTCACCTGTTTCCCATGCGTGTTTTTGGATGATCATATGTCTCTCAAATCTCATTGCCCATTTCTTATACACAGTTTTAGCTCATTTATTTTTGCAGTTAAATGGCATAAATTTTCTTAATAGTAAAAATGAAACTTCATATTTTTTCATTTTCTTTTCAATGAGTGTAGAGAGCTAGATTGGGATCACAGTCCAGGAATGTCTTGGATAAATATCCCAGGGTTAGGGCCTGTCTTAAATACTGAATAAACAACACTCATTCCTGCTATGCTCATTTTCTTCATTTAGTATGCATGCTAAAAGCATTGATTTTTAAAAAAAATTTTAAGAACGTGTGTTACATGTTCTTACAGAAGGGAAGAAAAAAAATTAAAGTACTTAATTTCCTACTACCTAGAGATAGCCAGTTACAGATTGCATATATATATATATATCCTGTGTGTAGTCTTTTCTTTGCAAGTTTTAGCCTTGTATCTGTGTTATCTTAAGTAAATCTAGGTTATTCTGGTTACTTTGAGATGAAGTTTGGTGAGAATTCAGTCCGTCACAAATAGCACAATGTTCAATAAAACAGAATAGACAGTCCAGAAATAAGCCCATGCATATATAGCCAAATAACTTATGACAAAGGATCCAGGACTATACCATAGGGAAAGGGCAGTCTCTGCTATAAATGGTGTTGGGAAAATTGGACAGCCATATGCAAAAGAATGAAACTGGATCACTGACTTACACCATACACAGAAATTAAATCAAACTAGATTAAAGACTTGAACATAAGAACTGAAATCATAAAACTCCTAGAAGAAAACTTAGCAGTAAGCTCCTTCACAGGTCTTAACGATGATTTTTTGAATCTGACACCAAAAGCAAAAACAACAAAACCAAAAATAAGTGGGACTACAAACTGAAAGCAAATTTGATTTGTTTCATGTGTCTGTGTTTATGCCAGTACCATACTGTTTTAATTATG
The DNA here is from genome assembly GCA_029783875.1 of Phataginus tricuspis. Lineage (NCBI taxonomy): Eukaryota > Metazoa > Chordata > Mammalia > Pholidota > Manidae > Phataginus > Phataginus tricuspis. The sequence continues at coordinate 26,056,912 of JAQQAC010011087.1, read as the reverse complement.
ACTGCTTTGGAAGTTTTCTCCCTGTCTTTTCATGGCGTGATGGCTCATTTCTTTTTAGTACTGAATAATATTCCATTGTCTGGACATACTATGGTCTATGTATCCTCTCACTTGTTGAAGGACATTTTCATGAGGTGTCTGTTCAGGTCTTTTGCCCATTTTGTAATCAGGTTGTTCATTTTCTTATTGTTGAATTTTAAAAAACTTTTTTGTGTGTATTTTGGTAAAACTCCTTTTTCAGGTATGTATATCTTTTACAAATATTTTCTCCAATCTGGCTTCTCTTCTTATTATCTCTACACAGTCTTTCACAGAGCATAGTATTTTAATTTTAATGAAGTTCAGCTTGTAATTCTGTCTTTCATGGTTTGAACTTTTGCTGTTGTATTAAAAAGTCATTAACATAACCATCAAAGGTCATCTAGGTTTTCTCCTGCGTTGTCTGCTAGAAGGTTTGTTAGAGTTTTATGTTTTACATTTAGGTCTGTGGTATATTTTGAGTAAATTTTTGTGAAGTGTGTAAGGTCTGTGACTAAATTAATTTGCATGTGGATGTCCAGTTGTTCTGGCACCATTGTTATGAAGATTAGCTTTGTTCCATTGTATTGCATTTGCTCCTCTTCAAAGATCAGCTGACTGTATTTATGGGGGTCTATTTTGCGCCTCTCTGTTCTGTTCCATTGAACTGATTATCTATTTTTTCACCAGTACCATACTGTCTTGAATGGCTGTAGTTTATAGTAAATCTTCAAGTCAGGTAGTGTCAGCCCTCCAACTTAATGCTTCCTCAGTATTAAGTTGGATATTCTGATATACAGCCTCTCCATATAAACTTTAGAAAGAGTTTGTCAATATCCATAAAATAACTTACTGGAATTTTGATTGGGGTTTCATTGAATCTATAGATCAAATCGGAAAGAACCGACCTCCTGACAATATCGAGTCTTCCTATTCATGAACATGGAATATCTCTCCATGTATTTAACTCTTGATTTTTTTCATTGGAATTTTGTAGTTTTCCTCATACAGGTTTTATGCATATGTTATTAGACTTATAACTAAGTACTTAATTGGGGGGTGCTGTATAAATGGTAATGTTTTTCATTTCAAATTCCGCTTGTTCATTATTGGTGTCTGTTTAGCTTTTTAAGCGCTTAATGGATGCCTGGAAGTTGACATACATATATATTCAGAAATGTTTTGCCACCTGAGACCTGTGAGGAGGTAAGCTTCATGGTCCCATCTGTAATTAGTATTGGGGGAAAATCTGTTATGCATTTGGCTAATTTTAATTTATTGTCATTTTTCAAATTCTAAAGTTACTTTATATTATAATGAGGGCAGGAACAAAAAAAGAAAATTCATATGAACATCCATGTCCCATAAAAGTCCATTCAGGACTGAAGATGAAAAGAATACCAACTTTCAGAATAATTCAGTGTGAGAAGTTTTAGAGGAAAAAAGGTAGAAGTCTGTCCTGAGCACAGCTTTTGTCATGTCACCCTCAAGTCTATTGCCATGGAAAACACTTTATATTTAAATTGTACAGTAAGGTCATTCAAGTACTATATTTGCTATTTATGATATACAATCTAAATCCTTTCTACTTCAAGAAAGGGTTTAAGGAGTTCAATAGAAATTTAATTGGTATGTTATAATAGACATATAGGGTAATTGAAATAGAGATCAGAAGCCCTATAGAGAAAGGCATTGTGTTAAAAAATAGAATTGATTATAAAGGGGCATTATGATTAGCACGTATAATGTAGGGGAGGGGGATACGGGGAAGGCAGTATAACACAGAAGACAATGGACAGTGACTGTATAGGGGTATGCGGTGGGGACTTGGTAATAGGGACAGTCTAGTAACCATAATGTTCATGTAATTGTACATTAATGATAGCAAAATTAAAAAAAATAAAACTGATTAAACAACTACTCCAGCATCAGTTTTAGTCCTGGCTTCTTGGTAGCTAGGGAAAGTGAAAAAAGGGAAATAAAATGTTTGGCTCAAGCTGTGTAACTAAAATACAACTTGACCTGTTACATAAAAATGATATGTGAAGTTTTAGATTTCTAAAACGTATTTGGCAATAATTAGTACCTTTAAGTAACTATGTTGTGCATGTTTATTTCAGTAAGGTCACTGTTTTAAGGGAGTTCTCTGGGGAAACAGACTTTTTCCACCAACTCAGTATCTGACAAAGATTATCAAAGGGAGAGTTTTCTCTGATTGAATTTATGACAGTTATTTAAAAAAAGATTGAGAGAAGCAAAGAAACTTTGAGATACAGTGCCCTGAGAAGTCATTCCTCTGCAGTTGTAGAGACAGCTCCATGTAGTGATTGCTTTTAATAATGTTCAGTCACAGGCTAAAGTATTGTATTCTCACGCTCTTAACACAAGGAGAGCCTATAGGGACTGGAGAGATGAGCCTTAGGGGCGCGCAGGCCGCTTCCGTCCGTGACACCCGCCCCCCAGGCCCAGGCTGTGGTCCCGCAGCAGAGCTGAGCTCTTCTAGCTTGTTTGGCCTTAGCCTGCAGAACACTATGTTTTAATCATGACCCATAAAATAAAAGTTTCATAACAGTAGTTACCTTTGCCAAACACAAGTGATATTTTCTGTCTTTTTTTTTTTAATGTCGGTTGTGGACCAGTAATTTGATTTCACAACACGATGAATCATGAAAAACACTGCTGGAGAGTAATTGCAGTGCAAAATCTTTTGTTGTTAATTAGAAATCAAGTCATATTCTTCTAAGTAGATACTAGCAGTGACATTGTTAATTCTGTTACTTCAGGCTGTAAATCTCCTATATCCCCTGAAGTGTTGCTAATGGCTGTATTGATTTCATTTAAAGCAATATTGTTCTTATTAGTAGGGTAACATTTTGGGGGGAAATCTAAATTATTTGACAAATTTATCATTTTACACAGTCTGTGTTCTATAAAAATGAGAAGTAAACTGTACATGTGTTTTAAATGTCCTTGAGATATTTATAATTTAAAGAAATCCTCCCATGCTTGTTTATATAAATACACATTTGACCACAGCCACACTCATTCATGTGCCTATTGCCCCTGGTTGCTTTCCTGCTATAACAGCAAAGTTGAGTAGTTGCAACACAGACCATGTGGACTACAAAGCCTAACATATTTACTATATGATCCTTTATAGAAAAAGTTTGCTAACCCATCCTAGTGATTCCTTTTTCAAAAATCTAATCCTTCCCTAACATCTTTTTATAAATCCAGGTTTTCCTGTGCTGAGTTTGCTCAATTTAAAACAACACCATATTGTTTTCAGTTTAGTTTTCTTGATTCAATTGGGATCTTTTTTTTTTCACTGAATACCTACTATACATTTATTTAATGTACATTAACAATAATCCCTGTGCCAGACCCTGTAGTGTGACAGCCATGAGATACCCACTGGGCTCTCCTGCCCCTCTGGGTCCACCACTGTATTTGCCCTGAGGCCACACTTCTTAGCTGTCGTCAGCAACCAAGGAGAGCCAGGATACTAAGGCTCATTCCACCAGGACACAGGCCTCCTCCAATGGGTGACTTTGGCTTGAGGACTCCCCATGGTAATGGTGGACCCCTTCTTGCAACTGTGCTGCAGTCCAGGGCTTCCTAGCCTTCTCCCTACCTACAGGTGTCAGACCTAAATTGTCCTCTCAAAGCTCTCCCTACTTCTCCCTTCCCAATAATCCTCTTGCACATCCAGTCCTGTCTTAGACTCTGCTTTTCAGCATATCCAACTAACATAACCAGATGTACATGTACAACAAGTTTACTGCCCTCACGTGTGCAGTGATAGGTGAGGAGGTGGGTAGGTGGCAAGAGAGAAGAACAGATGAAAACACAATCATTTATACATCATGGTGTTAGGTTCCAAATGTGTGTGGCACGTAGTTTCTTTTTTTAGCACTTAAAAGGGGTAAGACTATTTTTAATGAGGATACAAAAGGAAGGTTCTTGGGGAAATGGGTACATTGCCTCCTGACACATATGCAGTAATTGTTTAGTGAATGAGTACATCCTGGATAGGTAGAAGTGGGAGCAGGCAAGAAGTGTCAGGGCTTAGAAATCAAGAAGAGGAAATGGAAGAATGAGGGAGACCATGGGGGCTGAAGCCGAGGATGTCTTAAAGGAGTGGTTGGCGATCAAGTGGGAAAAATGGATTGGAAATTATTACAGAGGACTTGGAAATACCAGACGGAGAGGATTTTATTCTGCAGGCGTTGAAACGCCATCAGGAGGTGTTTTAGTAGGGAATACAATGATAGGAAGATTCCCACTGTACATTGGGAAAGAGACTGAAAAGTAGCCTGATGATGAGGCCATGCAGTCCAACTTTGTAGTGATAATTGGTAACAGAGGAAATGGAAAGAAGAAATGATTTCAAGGGACATTGTAAAGTGAAAAGGAACAACATATTTGAAGGCTAAGTGAAAATGAGGTGGGGATGGTAAGCCAGTTTGGGCAGTGGTGAATCTGAGGTTTTGTACTTTGGCAACATCTATAAAAGCGGTGCAACAATGACAGAAATAAGGAAGGCAAACCTGGATTGAACTGTCTGCTTTCTTGCATTCTGTATCCAGGCTGAGTTTAGAAGGAAAATAATAACTTCTATTTCTGTTTTTAGAAATGTAAAATTTGAGAGGCTGGCAGCCTAGCTAAGTGTCTATCAGACATTTGGAAGTGAGAACTGAAGCTCCAATGGGGAATAAACAGAGTTATCACTGACATTTACTTATGCTGCTCATAGTGAGGCCTTCAGATGTGCTTATTGTTTCTTTTGTTGTTCAAACTCCTGTTATGATCCTTAATGCACGGCCTATATTGACCATGCATTATAGGTTCAAAGACATGTGAAAAAACAAAATGCAATCTGAAAATATGTTAGTGCTTCCAGATTGTTAAAAATATTTCCATAAATGATTCAATAATCTCTACCATTTTAAAAGTATAAAACTTTTCAAAAGAGTACAGCTAATGTGTGAGACAAAATGTGCATGATATATAGCTTTGAAGAGATTTCTTTATAGACCATTACAGAATGGAAAAAGTACGGTATAACATTCAGAAATAGAAATCATGGAAATACTTCCCACAAATTGGACATAATTTCATTTGGATTTAGAATTGTACTTTAAAAAAGTACACTGTCAGGTGAGTTATCCCAAAATTTAAGAATGAGAGTGTCAAGTTACCCAACTAGAATAATTTTATCATGCTAGTAATAAGGAAATGAACTAAGAGACAGACATCTTGTATTTTCTTTTTAAGCATTATAATTCTCAAAATATTTTTCACTATAAAGAAAAGATCAAGGACTTTTTTATCTAAAGAGAAAAGTGAAATAGAAAACTGCCATTATTTTCAGTGAAGCCAGTTAACCAGTAGACCTTTGAGGGAAATTTTATTATTACTTAATATTATTTTCTGATGTGTCAGGAATTTATAACCAATGTGTTTAGAAACCACTTGGCACTCAGTGCTTGTTAAAGCTTTTTTTTAATGTATTCTTTTTTTTAATGAAGTATAATTGACATATCCTATTTGTTTCAGGTGTACAGCATAGTGATTCAGTATTTTGATGCATTACAAAGTGATCCCCAGAATAAATCTAGTTACCACCTGTCACCAGTATTATTGACTATAATGCTGTGTATACCCCCATGACATATCTTTTAAGTGGAAGTTTGCTTATTAAAACTTTTTTAGATTTCAGAAAAACAAAAAGGTTTTGGTTTCTGTCTTGTTTCTATGGTATTTTCCATACATAATAATTTTAATGTTACTGTCATTTTATGCATTGGAGATCTATGTGTATGACAGTGCTTTGGTGAATAATAAATCCACATCTTTTTAAAAGGTTATGTCTAGAGAAGATAGTCCCACACTGGTTTCTCTACTCAAGAGCTTTATCAGGAGCTGAAGCAGTCAATGCTTTGAGGCCATTCTATTTTGCAGTACATCCAGATTTCTTTGGACAGCACCCCAGAGAAAGGGTAAACATTTATTTACTTTTTTAACCTTTAGTCTACATTCTGTTTAGTTATTTACCTTTGGCACAATACAATACAGAGTTCTGTAAATTTGGATTGTCCTGTCATGGTGATATAATCAGTGTTTTGAACTAATTTGAAATACAGATACTGGAATTGAAAATATAATTATTATTATGAAATATGAGAGAATAGAAATATATGTATTGGTCTCTGCCCCAGTACGTGGCATAAGCACCTAAAACCCTTGTAAATTCTTAGGTGATAAGAGCATGAGGAGCATCTTTTTGTTCTAATGAAAGGGCTCTGTGTGGGCTCCTGCATGGCTCCTGGATGGGGGACAGTCACCTGAAAGAGCAGGCCTTGATTAGAAGCTTGGAAGCTTCAGCCCCACCTTCATCTTCCATAGAGAGGGGTGGTGCTGGAAGTGGGATTAACAGCTGATTTAGCATACGTGACGAAGCCTCCATAAAATCCCAATAGTACAGGGTTCGGAGAGCTTCCAGGGTGAGCTCATCCACAGGGTGGGCAGGGACAGAAGCTCCTGCACTCAGGACCCTGCCACACCTTGACCTATTTATCTCCTCACCTGGCTGTTCATAGTACCCTTTATCATATCCTTTAATAAACTGGTAAATGTAGGTTAATGTTTCCCTGAATTCCCTCTGGCAAATGAATAGGACCCAAGGAGGTGGTGGTCTGTGGAGCCTCCAATCTATAGCGAGTTGTTCAGAAGCACGGATGAAAGCCTGGGCTTGCAACTGGTGTCTGAACTGTGTATGTGTGTGGGGGAGGAGGAGCAGTCTTGCGGAACTGAGCCCTTTACCTGTAGGATCTGACACTCTCTCCTGGTAGATAGCATCAGAATTGAGTTAAGTTGTAGGACACCCAGCTGCTGTCACAGAGAACTGCTTGTTGTGGGGAAAAATCCCCACACATCTGAAGACCAGAACTGTCAGAAGTATTCAGTATGAGTAGTAAAGGAGATTCACAGAAGATAGATGGAACTAGGATATTCCTTCCCATAAAGCTGTCAGTTTTTATGCAGGCAATAAAGCTATTGTGTAAAGTCTTTATTAGAAATCATGTTTTCCGAATCAATTTTTAGAGTAAGATTGAGGGTTTGAGAGAAAATGTAAGGCCTCTATTACTATGATCAGTCCTTTTTTAAGGATGCTATAGGAAGTTTTTTCAATGTCCCCAAAGTTTTTCCCTTATGTTGCCTACTGCCGGTCTATATTCCTACAATGCCAGCTAATATATGCTCAAGGAATGCAAATGGGGATGAAAAATAACTTAACGTCATCTTAGGAAGTTAGGAAGGTCAAATTTTTTAACATCAGATACTACAAAGCCAATGCTTTGGAATTACTCCATTGGTTCCTTTTGTCTTCCTTCACATTGGTATCTGGTTTAACATGGAAAGGATTTTAGAACTCTTCAAAATTAGAACATTATTATTTTACTTTTTCTACTCACCAGTGGGAAAAAAATCAATTTTGCTTCTTTGATCTAGGAAAATACTCTGATTATGACAGTTGATATATGTTGGCTATTCGAAGTCAGAGCCTTTCTAAATAATTAGTAAAATGAATCACCAGAAAAATATCACTTACTTTGAGGGTGTTAATAACCTGAAGTTTTTAAACCCAACACATGTGGAAAAATTAAGCCTAGTGTTAGGTAAACATTTTCCCTCCTCTCCTAGTGTATCTTTTTATTTTTATTATAACTTCTATGTTCTATAAAAAGTAAACTCAGTGGGCTTGGGTTGCTTAAGCTCTGCACATACCAAAGAAATGCCTGGCTTCTATACTGGCCCTCAGCTGTCCCTTGGGGGATGAGCTCTGAGCTGTTAGAATATCCTGCCTGATAATGTTTTTGAATGTCTGAAGCCTTGGGCCAAGCCAAATGGTTTATGCTAACAGTGTGATTTATGGTACATGCCTGCTTCCATATGTCTGAGGCCCTCTGGGGGTAGTGGAGACTGAGATGCTAAGGTTAATCATATGTGTGCTGCATGGCTTTGTGACTGAGCCCCAAAAAAAAACCCTAGACACCGGATTCAAGATGGTGGCATGAGAGGTGAGACAGAACTTCCCCCAAACCACAGATAGTGTGAAAATATAGTTAATACAACTAACCCTAAAACAGCAACAGAAAAGAAGGCTGCACTAGACTGCATACAGACCTCATGAACAGAGCAGACCTCAAGAAACAGAGTAACGAACGAAAGCCTTGATCCGGCAGACCCCCCCAAGCCCTTCCCCCACCCCAGCTCACTGGCGGGAGGAAGAGAAATGGAGCAGGGGAGGGAGTGGAATCCTGGGACTGCTGAACACCTAGCCCTGGAGATCTGCTTTGCAAGCAAAAACCTACATTGTGTGGTGCTTGGAGGATGGGAGCTGGGACAGGCAGAGTGCTTGAGAGACAGATTCTGGCTGTTTGTGAAGGATGGGATCCACACCTGGCCTCTCTGGGACAAGGGAAAGGCAGGCGGTCTGACAGGCTTCCTAGCAGCGAGAGGGCTGCTGAAGGGGCGGGGTTTGCACGGAGCTTGCTGCGTGGGAGAAGGGATAGGGCGACAAGGTTGTCTGAGCGAGCTCTGCCCAGCAGATTGGGAACTTTGGGGAGCTTCAGGCACTCCAACCCCCTGGCTGGCTACTCAGCTTCAAGGCCCCCCACTGTGATATGCAGCCTGCTGAGCCTTCCTCCTGGCCTGCAGGCACCAGCTTGAAAACAGGCAGTCACTGTACTGGCGTCAGGCCAGCCAGAGGGAGGTCCCCCCTACAACAGCTAGAGATGCCAAGCACAGAGGCTTAACCTGTGTGGTCAGCCCACTGGCTCTGATACTGGAGACAAGCAGGGCAGACGAGAATCAGGGAACAGATCGTTCTTCCCCCCAAGCACCAGCTCCGCACCCTACAACTCCCAACCTCACTCTGGCATCTGAGCAGCTCCAGAGACTGGAGCATCTGGGAAATAGAGGGCACCACACAGAAATATGAAACGTGAAAAGAACATGGTTCAGACAAAAATCTCACAAACCCCAGAAAAAGGGCCAAATGAAACTTAACTCACCAATCCTCCTGAAACAGAGTTCAAAATAATAATCATTAACATGCATATGGAGGTACAGAAAAGTATTCAAGAACTCAGGACCGAATTTAAGATGGAGATTCAATCAATAAGAAATTCCATATCTGAAATGAAATATACCATGGAGGGATTTAAAAGCAGATTAGATGTAGAAGAAGAGATGGTAAGTGGAATAGAAATTAGAGAAGAGAAATACAAAGAAGCTGAGGCACAGAGAGAAAAAAGAATCTCTAGGAATGAAAGAATATTGAGAGAATTGTGTGACCAATCCAAACAGAACAATATTTGCATAATAGAGGTACTAGAAGAAAAAGAAGAGAGAAAAAGGGGTAGAAAGTGTCATAGAGGAGGTAATTGCTGCAGTCTGGGGGAGGAGATAGTCTCTCACCCCATGGACATGCACAGATCTCCCAACACAAGGGACCCAAGGAAGACAATACCAAGGCATATAGTAATTAAAATGGCAAAGATCAAGGATAAGGACAGACTATTAAAAGCAGCCAGAGAGAGAAATAAGATCACATACAAAGAAAGCCCATCAGGCTATCATCAGACTTCTCAGCAGAAACCTTACAGGCCAGAAGGGAGTGGCATGATGTATAATGTAATGAAGCAGAGGGGCCTTGAACCAAGAATACTTTATCTGGCAAGGTTATCATTTAAATTTGAAGGAGGGATTAAACAATTTCCAGATAAGGAAAAGCTGAAAGAATTTACCTCCCACAAACCACCTCTACAGTGCATTTTGGAGGGACTCCTCTAGATGGAAGTATTCGTAAGACTACATAGATATCAACCAAGGGATAGAAAAAGAGTACAGAATATAATTCATAATATACAAAGAATGGAGGTGGAAGAAAATGGAGGAGGAAAAAAAAGAATCTTTAAGTTGTGTTTGTAATAGCATATAAAGTGAGTTAAATTAGACTATTAGATAGTAAATTAGACTATTAGATAGATACCCTTGAACCTCTGGTAGCCACAAATCTAAAGCCTGCAATGGCAATAAGTACATACCTATCGATAATCACCCTAAATGTAAATGGTCTGAATGCACCCATCAAAAGATGTAGAGTCACTGAATGGATAGAAAAAACAAGACCCATCTGTAGGCTGCCTACAAGAGACTCACTTCAAACCCAAAGACATACACAGACTGAAAGTAAAGGGATGGGAAAAGATATTTCATGCAACTAATAGGGAGAACAAAGCAGGAGTTGCAGTACTTGTATCAAACAAAATAGACTTCAAAACAAAGTCACAAGAGACAAGGACATTACATTATAATAAAAGGGTCAGTCCCACAAGAGGATATAACTCTTATAAATATCTGCACCCAACACACGATCACCTACAAATGTGAAACAAATACTAACAGAATTAAAGGGGGAAATAGAATGCAATGCATTCATTTTGGGAGACTTCAACACACCACTCACTCCAAAGGACAGATCAACCAGACAGAAAATAAATAGAGACAGAGGCACAGAACAACGTATTAGAACACATGGACCTAACAGACATCTACAGAACACTCCATCCAAAAACAACAGGATATACATTCTTCTCAAGTGCACATCGAACATTTTCAAGAATAGATCATATCCTAGGCCACAAAAAGAGCCTTAGTAAATTCAAAAAGATTGAAATTGTACCAACCAGCTTCTCAGATCACAAAGGTATGAAACTAGTAATAAATTACTCAAAGAAAATGAAAAAGCCCACAAACACATGGAGGCTTAATAACATGCTCCTAAATAATCAATGGATCAATGACCAAATAAAAACAGAGATCAAGCAATATATGGAGACAAATGACAACAATAATTCAACACCACAAAATCTGTGGGACACAGCGAAGGCCATGCTAAGAGAGAAATATATTGCAATAGAGGCCTACCTCAGGAATGAAGAACCATCCCAAATGAACAGTCTAAACTCAGAATTAATGAAACTAGGAAAAGAAGAACAAATGAGGCCCAGAGTCAGTAGAAGGAGGGACATAATAAACATAAAAGCATAAATAAATAAAATTTAGAAGAGTAAGAATATAAAGAATCAATGAAAGCAAGAGCTGGTTCTTCAAGAAAATTAACAAAATAGATAAACCCCTAGCCAGACTTATCAAGAAAAAAAGAGTCTGCACATATAAACACAATCAAAAATGAAAAAGGAAAAATCACTACGGACACCACAGAAATACAAGGAATTATTAGAGAATACTATGAAAAATTATATGGTAACTGGATAATGTAGAAGAAATGGACAACTTTCTAGAAAAATACAACCTACCAAGGCTGACCCAAAAATAAACAGAAAATCTGAATAGACCAATTACCAGCAAGGAAATTGAATTGGTTATCAAAAAACTCCCTAAGAACAAAATCCTGTCCCAGATGGTTTCACTGCTGAATTTTATCAATCCTGCTGAATTTTATCAAACATTTATTGAAGACCTAATACCCATCCTCCTTAAAGATTTCCAAAAAGTAGAAGAGGAGGGAATACTCCCAAACTCATTCTCAGAGGCTAGTATCACTCTAATACCAAAACCAGGCAAAGACACCACAAAAAAAGAAAATTACAGACCAATATCCCTGATGAACATAGATGCAAAAATACATCAAAAAGATCATCCATCATGATCGTGTGCGATTTATCCCAGGGATGCAAGGATGGTACAACATTCGAAAATCCATCAACATCGTCCACTACATCAACAAAAAGAAGGACAAAAACCACATGATCAGCTCCATAGATGCTGAAAAAACATTCGACAAAATTCATCATGCATTCATGATAAAAACTCTCAACAAAATGGGTATAGAGGGCAAGTACCTCAATATAATAAAGGCCATATATGACAAACCCACAGCCAACATTATACTTAACAGCAAGAAGCTGAAATCTTTTCCTTTAAGATCAGGAACAAGACAAGTATGCCCACTCTCCCCACTTTTATTCACCATAGTTCTAGAGGTCCTAGCCATGGCAATCAGACAACACAAAGAAATAAAGGGCATCCAGATTGGTAAGGAAGAAGTCAAACTGTCCCTGTTTGCAGATGATATGATATTGTACATAAAATATCCTAAAGAATCTGCTCTAAAACTATCTGATCTAATATCTGAATTCAGTAAATTTGCAGGATACAAAATTAATACATAGAAATCTGTTGCATTTCTATACACTAATGATGAACTAGCAGAAAGAGAAATCAGGAAAACAACTCGAGTCACAATTGCATCAAAAAGAATAAAATACCTAGGAATAAACCTAACCAAGGAAGTGAAAGACTTATTCTCTGAAAACTACAAGACACTCATGAGAGAAATTAAAGAAGATACCAATAAATGGAAACACATGCCGTGCTCAGGATAGGAAGAATTAATATTGTCAAAATAGCCATTCTGCCTAAAGCAATCTACAGATTCAATGCAGTCCTTATCAAAATACCAACAGCATTCTTCAATGAACTAGAGCAAATAGTTCTGAAATTCATATGGAACCACAAAAGACCCCAAATAGCCAAAGCAATCCTGAGAAGGAAGAATAAAGTGGGGGAAATTACGCTCCCTAACTTCAAGCTCTACTACAAAGCCACAGTAATCAAGACAATTTGGTACTGGCACAAGGACAGACCCATAGACCAATGGAACAGACTAGAGAACCCAGATATAAACCCAAGCATATATGGTCAATTAATATATGATAAAGGAGCCATGGATATACAATAGGGAAATAACAGCCTCTTCAACAGCTGGTGTTGGCAAATCTGGACAGCTACATGTAAGAGAATTAAACTGAATTATTGTCTAACCCCATACACAAATGTAAACTGAAAATGGATCAAAGACTTGAAGGTAAGTCATGAAACCATAAAACTCTTAGAAGACAACATAGGCAGAAATCTCTTGGACATAAATATGAGCAACTTCATGAACATATCTTCCTGGGCAAGGGAATCAAAACCAAAATATGAACAAGTGGGACTATATCAATCTAAAAAGCTTCTGTACAGCAAAGGACACCATCAATAGAACAAAAAGACATCCTACAGTATGGGAGACTATATTCATAAATGACCTATGTAATAAGGGGTTGACATCCAAATTATATAAAGAGCTTACGCACCTCAGCCAACAAAAAGCAAATAAGCCAATTAAAATATGGGCAGAGGAGCTGAACAGACACTTCTCCAAAGAAGAAATTCAGATGGCCAACAGGCACATGAAAAGATGCTCCACATCCCTAATCGTCAGAGAAATGCAAATTAAAACCACAGTGAGATATCACCTGACACCAGTTAGGATGGCTGCCATCTAAAAGACAAAGAACAACAAATGCTGGCGAGGATGTGGAGAAAGGGGAACTCTCCTACACCGCGTGTGGGAATGTAAATTAGTTCAACCATTGTGGAAAGCAGTATGGAGGTTCCTCAAAAAACTCAAAATAGAAATACCATTTGACCCAGGAATTCCACTCCTAGGAATTTACCCTAAGAATGCAGTAGCCCAGTTTGAAAAAGACATATTACCCCTATGTTTATCGCAGCACTATTTGCAATAACCAAAGAAATGGAAGCAACCTAAGTGTTCATCAGTAGATTAGGGGATACAGAAGAAGTGGTGCATATACAGAATGGAATGTTATTCAGCCATAAGAAGAAAACAAATCCTACCATTTGCAACAACATGGATGGAGCTAGAGGGTATTATGCTCAGTGAAATAAGCCAGGCGGAGAAAGACAAGTATGAAATGATTTCACTCATCTGTGGAGTATAAGAACAAAGAAAAAACTTTGTTTTTTGGAAAAGATGGGTGGGAAAGGAGGTATATGGGGGAAAAGGGGGTATTACAATTAGCACACATAATCTAGAGGGGGGTGTAGGTATACGGGGAAGGCAGTATAATACAGAGGTGACGAGTAGTGATTCTATAGCATCTTACCACACTGATTGACAGTGACTAATGTGGTATGTGGTGGGGACTTGATAATAGGGGGAGTCTAGTAACTATAATATTGCTCATGTAATTGTACTTTAATAATAGCAAAATTAAAAAAAAAAACCCTAGACACCAAGGCTTGGATGAGCTTCCTCAGCTGGCAGCTCTTTCATGCACTGTCGCACAGAGTTGCTGGGAATTAAGCACTGTCTGTGCAATTCCACTGAGAAAGGACCTAGAACCTGTGTCTGGGCTCTCCTGGATGCCTCTCTACATGCCTTTTCCCTTTGCTGACTTTAATCAGTGCACTTTTGCTGTAATAAACCATAAGCATATGAGTTTCATAGTTTTTCTGAGTTCTTAAATCCTAGCAAATCATCAATCCTGAGAGTGATCTTGGGGACCCTCAACATAGTATGCCTGGAACATAATTTTTCTAGTACAATTGTATTTCCATTTACTCCCTGAGCTTGCCTATTTGAGTGCCTACTCTGTACCAAGCCTTTGCCCTAACTGCTCCCTCTCCTCCATCATCCATCCCCCAGATATCCCCAAGTTCACCCAAGCCTTGAAATCCAGGTTTTTACTGGGGCTCACTGACTTAGAGATGGCTTGTCCTTTGCTTTCTCGTGTGTGTGTCGCCTGTAGAGTGAGGCTCTCCCTGATCGCCGTGTTGAAAAATGCCACCGCCACCTTCCTGCCTGCCATTCCCTATCCCCCTTACTCTGCAGTACATTTTCTGTCATTGTGTTTTTCCCTTTCCGGGTACCCTGTTTACTCTTTTACTGGACTTACGGTTCATTTTTTTTGTCTCACTAAAATGCAGGCTCCATGAAGGCCATTCATTCATCCTTCTTGTCACTGCACATTCATTCCAGTCCTCTTTGCACTACCACAGGACACACTGGCCCCTCGTCTAAGGGAGACAGACATAAAGTCCTGTCTAGTCATCCAATCGGCCAGGATCTCAAAGGGAAGCAGTTATTGTTTTTATTTATCTTAATTTTAATTCAGTTATAAAATATGCAAAGTATTTATAGGTTTCAAAAATCTGTGAAACTAAATACAAAGTTTACTCAAAAGTCTCACTCGCATTTCTATTTCCGTTACCCCATTCCTGTTAACTTCCTGCAGATACCATTATTTAGCGTCTGAGTTGTTCTGCCTGTTTCTTTTGGTAAAATAAAAAAGTAATTATGAGGATTTATTCCTGGTACTAAATTTAGTACTAGCAGGAAATATACCTCTGCTGTTCATTAAACTCTTATGGCTATAAATGGCATATTCTAACAAATTAACAAAAATAAGCTGTTCTAATTTGAGATGACACTGTGTGTCTAAGGGATCTAGAATGATAAGCAGCACGATGAGTATCCATGCCATTCTGCAGATCTGTTCCTTCACATAAGGGCATTGCTTTGTGCACTTAATCCTAGAAATCACTCCATGTCAGTTCCCAGATAGCTGCATTCTTTCTTTTTTTTCTTTTTGGTTGTACAGTATTCCTTTGAATTAAAATACCGTAATTCAACCCGTCTCCCGTGGATGGGCATTAAGAGCCCTTTATATGGAAAGAAATTAGCCCTTTGCTATGAAGTAACTTGGAAGTGTTTCTCCCAGTTGCTTATCTGTCTGTAGACTGCTTATTGCGGGTGTGTGTTTGTGGTTTTTAATGTTTTTATTTTTTATGTAATTGGATTTATTAATCATGTATTACTTGGAGATATTTAGTCATTGTTAGGCTTTTTGCACACCAAAGTTATAAAGGAATTCAACTATATCATCTTCCAGTATTTATACGGTTACGTTTATATTTGCATCTCAGCCATATGGAATTCATTCTGTTACATGTTGCAAGATACATACCCAATTTTACCTTTACCAAAGAGCTATGAAATCCCAACATTTTTTTATAATACTAAACTATTTAATGCGCTTAATAATGTTAAAGGCCAGGATATAATTTCTGTTGTTTCCTTGTTCTATTTTGTGTGTAAATGCCCTTAATATTTTTTTCCAGGAAGTCAATGAAAATTCTCTTAAGAGATTAAGTGTCTACTTAGAAAACCTCCAGAAACCAGGCTTCAAGTCTTTGAGACCGACTCAGCTCACATTTTATGTAAGAGAAACAGACCAGAATTCCTCTGATGGCCAGGAACCCTTTAGTACTTCTGGTACGTTTTATTTGTAGAGTATCCCTTGCAAGCTTCATGTTAAATGTATTCATTAAGTCTGACATTGCCAGCATATGTTTGGATTGAAGCCTTGATTGTAGAAAAATAATATTAAATTGATTGTTTTGGTAGAATTAGATTCCATTCCTGCCTTCATGTGTTTGAACAAACTAATTTTTTTGTTTAAGCTTTTTGTCCATAAAACTGAAATGTTCCTAATTTGACTACTTCCTATTTCAGTGTTGTTTTAAGTATTAAACATATATGTAAAACTTTTCATTATATTCTTCTATTCTCTTATATAGTCTTCAAAGCACCGTGTGAAGTAGGCAGTGTTTGCCCAGGTGTAACTCAGTCATGTCCGCTGATTTTCCCAGGACCGTGATCAGAGAATATGGCTTGTGAACCTAGATCTTTTAACTCTAGCCTTAAGCAGTTTCTAAAATCTAATCAGTCTTAATATACAGCTTTCTTTTTGGTCCTTTTGTCACTGCTTTAGCAATGATCCAGAAATACTTAAAATTAAGAACAAATGTGTCCATCGTTTCCCTAAATATACATCCTTTTGGTGATCCTTGAGTAAATAACTTAATTTTTAAAATGAACTTTGAAAGAATTTAAAGATTTACTAAGAGCTTTCGGTGAGTTAAGGTTTAAACAATGAGAAAATACACTATAATTTTTGAGACAAACTGTTTTAAAACTCAGTTTGATGGTCTTTTGAGACCTAGAGTCTGTTTCTGGCTCTGCCAGTGCCTAGCCTGGGGCCTTAACTTCCTGTTCTTCATTATTAAAATGAAAGAGGGTGACATGCTGTGTGTGAGTCCTGAACCACTGGCATCCAAGACCCCTCCCATACCTGCTGCCCACAAGGCTCTCAGGACCTCAGGCAGGAGGACGAGGGACTGGATCTAACACGTCCAACAGGGTCTTTCTCCTGGAGACAGCTTCCCGCCCAGTCTCTCCAGGGATGAGCAGTTGATGATATATTTTCCCCTATTTTTGCTCTCCTTTGATTAAATATGGAAGATCAGGAATCATAACTTCCTTTCCTTGGTGGTTTCTCCATCTGTCTCTGATTTGGAGTTTTATTAAAAATAGATCCTGTTTTTCCTTAGTCAGAGACAGAAAGTCAACTCATAGCCCTATTGTGACAGACAAGCTCTACTGAAGAATGCTATAAATAATAAGAGTAATAATGACAAATAATTTTATTTATAACTCTAAAATGACACTATTTTATTTGAAAGTATAAAAATCTTTATGAATGTGCTGTTCTTAGTCATGAGAGTCTCCCAAGAAACAGATGCATTGTTTGCCTGTGTAAGACCAAATATCCATAAATATTTTTTAATCGATGCATGTTGTTGCTCAGGGTCCAGATAGGCCAGAAATTGAAAAAACATTATACTTACACATAGTGATCTACTTAGGTTTCATGATTTCCCCACGACAGATGAAACTTAAAAAGGCAAATTACATCCTTTATAATTCTTAAAAATATTATCACCTGTCAGTTTTTATTTTTATGTGTTTGGGAGACTCAAGCTCATTTCTACAGCTCCAACTGCTGTGTCTGCTACCACCATCAACTAGATTTGTCTTATATTGAGTATACATGGAGTTAAAGAACAAACCAAATTTCTTTGATAGGGAAGGAATAGAGGGAAACTTAAAAACTTTCTTTAAAAATATTTTTTTCTTTGACTTTATGACAAAGATTAGCACTCTGACAAAGATTTAAAATATTTTTATGATTTTAATATTTCTGTCTGATGATAAAATTAAGATCAACTGTGATTTTTATAAATTTTTATTTTTAGAACACTAGAAATCATTAATCATCTTTTCAATGATTATTACAATGGTAGTAAGGTAGAAAGTTCATTAGTGATTTTCATTGCTGAAATTAAAGGTCTAAATCATTTCTTCAGCCCTCCATATTTGTGTTCTATGAGGAAGTAAACTATGTTATGGTAAATTTTAAAACAAGTTAAAGATTTACTAAGTCTTCTGTAAGTTAGTGCTAAAACAAATAGCTGTAGTCAGCTATGGCTGAGTAAAAATAAAAATCCTCTACTTTCAGTTAATGGTTAACTTTGAACTATTCATTAGACAAAAATAGATTATAGAAAAAAATAAATTAGAAATGGGAGAAAAAATCAGCATATATGACAAAAAGATGATTTTAGTATATATAAGAGCTCTTAGAAATTAAAAGGAAAACACACAGTAGCTCCATTACAAAAATAGACAAAGAAGAGTTTAGACAGTTAAGAAAGACAGACAATAGACTAGACAGTTCAGGAAATAATACATACGAATAGCCGATAAGCATATAAAAACACTTATCTGCAGTAATCAAATGCAAACTAAATTAGGCATTATTTTTTAATAAAGGATATGTGCAGTCTGGTATAGGTATTCCTCACTAAATAGCAGCCCTTACATTGGATTAAATAATTTGTGAAATTGATAAGGTAGAAACTGAGGTTTACTTCTTGATTCAGCTCTTCCAGGGATAAGCTATTCCTTCCTAACTTCAAATGCAGGAATTTGGGTTTTCCTTTCATCTTTCACTGACTAGAGCAACTCTCCTGCCACTATTTCTCACCTTACCATCAAATGATTCACTAAAAACTCTTAGTTTGCATGTCTAGATTCCATAAGTCCATGCGGCAAGCCTAGTATGTATCTCTGAGAATGACTTAAATTGTATCTGTCATCAGTGACAGAGACAAGAAAATATATATCAGTCTTGTATGGAATGTGAAAAATTAAAAATAATTATATCCATTAATGTCAGAAGTGTTAAATAAATTATGCTACTTACATTATATGGACTAGTGTATAGCTACTAAAAAGAATGATGTTGATCTATATATATGGACATGGAAGGGTCACCAAAATTAAGAAACAAAAGCAAGTTCAAAGTAATATACCCAGGATGATACCATTTGTATATTAAGAAACAATTCAAACCATGGGCGTGTGTTTATGTAAATAAATATCTATATATATCATATATAATATACACACACATAAACACATAGAAAAGGTCCAGAGCAGTGCTGTCCAAGGAAACAGTGTGACTATGCAAATGTTGTGTATCTGCACTGTGCAGCAGGCACTAGCCCCATGTGGCCATCGAGCACTTGAAATATACCTAGTGTGAAAAGGAACTGATTTTTAGATTTTATTTAATTTTAATTAATTTGATTTTATTTACCCACATATGGCTATTTGCTCCATACTAGACAGTGCAGGTCCAAGAGCATACGTGCCTAACCGTTGTAAAGACGTGAGGTTATGTGCCTGTCGACTGGAGACTTTTATTTTTACTATATATCTGTCTAACTTCACATTGAGGACGTACTGATATAATACTTGTGTAATTTCCAAAACCAATTAAAACTTCTTTAAAAAAGAAGGAAGGGCATGTGGAGAAAGTACTTGCTTATTGTCACCTCACATTTAAGCCCTGGCTGCATCCTTCCTTGAGCCTGTGTTCACATTTGGGAAGAGGGTGACAATGGCACAGTTGGTGGGAGTGTTGACTGAGAAGTTGTGTAAATCCAGCTAGAACCATGCCTAACACCCAGTAAAGAAAAAAAAAACAACAGTGGATTTCCTATTGATGACTTAACAAGTTATATTATTAATCTTAGCCCAATGACTACCCAGTATCAAAATCAGAATGTAAAGCACTAGCGTTTATTATGGAAGGAATTTTAAATCACTTTCAAAAATACGAGTTACTAGATAGTTGGTGTGCAAGTGTGAGATGAGGACAGGCTCTTCATTTCACAGAGAAAATGCAACATGGGTTTCCCCCACCACTGAGCCTGATTGTCTGGCCCCTCCCCTCATGCGCACCACTGTCTCCGTGCAGCCTCCCCTCCTCCCTTCCTGCTGCTCTGTCTTAGTGCTGGAAACTATCTTTCGTGGACACTTGCTCATAGGAGAGCTTTTCCATCTCTTAGACTATAGAGACTAGACTTATTGGTAGCTTTGAAAATATCCTGAATCCCCTTCTTGGACTAGAATGGGTTTGGTCACTGGTGCCAAACTGGAAAAGGGACCTGACAATTAGAGGATTCAGGAAGATAAAGATAGTGTGACGTAGTTTTGGAAAAGGGAAGTAGTTTTCCACTTACAGGTTATTTGCCAATACGATGAATTTTAATCAGTAATGGAATGTCTTAAAAGACTTTGATTTTATAAATGTTGTGTGAAAAAATTTTTTAAATAAAAGTAAATAATCATCTGTATTAATTGTTTGGGGGAATTATATTCTCTAGGATTTCGAGCAGTCAGATTTACTTTGCACACCAGAGATCTGCTAAGCACAGTATTATATATTCTCAACTCCTGCAGTTTATCTATTGAACACATCCAAAGCTTGAATACAAATGTGCAATCCCAGACTCCCAAGGATGCTAAAAGGATGTCTGATAGGCCCATCAAATGGGACAAGTCTTACTATTCCTTTACTGGATTCAAGGACCCTGAAGCAGACTTCGAACAAGTGTCAAGAATGGAAACATCCCTAACGTATGTAAAAGTTTTTCTTTTTAATTTTGCTATCATTAATATACAATTACATGAACAGCATTACGGTTACTAGACTCCCACTATTATCAACTCCCCACCGCATACCCCATTACAGTCACTGTCCATCAGCATAGTAAGATGCTATAGAATCACTACTTATCTTCTCTGTGCTATACTGCCTTCCCCCTATCCCCCACCCCATATTATACGTGCTAATCATGATGCCCCTTTTTCCCCCTTGTCCCTCCCTTCCCACCCATCCTCCCACTCCCTTTCCCTTTGGTAACTGTTAGTCCATTCTTGGGTTCTGTAAGTCTGCTGCTGTTTTTTTCCTTCAGTTTTTTCTTTGTTCTTATGCTCCACATATGAGTGAAATCATTTGATACTTGTCTTTCTCGGCCTGGCTTATTTCACTGAGCGTAATACCCTCTAACTCCATCCATGTTGTTGCAAATGTCTGGATTTGTTTTCTTCTTAAGGCTGAATAATATTCCATTGTGTATATGTACCACCTCTTCTTTATCCATTCATCTACTGATGGACACTTAGGTTGTTTCCATTTCTTGGCTATTGTAAATAGTGCTGCAGTAAACATAGGGGTGCATCTGTCTTTTTCACACTGGGCTCCTTCATTCTTAGGCTAAATTCCTAGGAGTGGAATTCCTGGGTCAAATGGTATTTCTGTTTTAAGTGTTTTGAGGAAACTCCATATTGCCTTCCACAATGGTTGAACTAATTTACATTCCCACCAGCAGTGTAGGAGGGTTCCCCTATCTCCACATCCTCGTCAGCATTTGTTGTTGTTTGTCTTTTGGATGGCAGCCATTCTAACTGGTGTGAGGTGATATCTCATTGTGGTTTTAACTTCCATTTCTCTGATGATTAGGGATGTGGAGCATCTTTTCATGTGTCTGTTAGCCATCTGAATTTCTTCTTTGGAGAAGTGTCTGTTCAGCTCCTCTGCCCATATTTTAATTGGCTTATTGTTGAGGTGCATAAGCTCTTTATATAATTTGGATGTCAACCCCTTATCGGATATGTCATTTATGAATATATTCTCCCATACTATAGGATATCTTTTTGTTCTATTGATGATGTCCTTTGCTGTACAGAAGCTTTTTAGTTTGATATACTCCCACTTGTTCATTTTTGCTTTTCTTTCCCTTGCCCAGGGAGATATGTTCATGAAGAAGTTGCTCATATTTATGTCCAAGAGATTTTTGTCTATGTTGTCTTCTAAGAGTTTTATGGTTTCATGAGTTACATTCAGGTCTTTGATCCATTTTCAGTTTACATTTGTGTATGCAGTTAGACAATAATCTAGTTTCATTCTCTTACATGTGCTGTCCAGTTTTGCCAACACCAGCTGTTGAAGAGGCTGTTATTTCCCCATTGTATATCCATGGGTCCTTTATAGTATATTAATTGACCATATATGCTTGGGTTTATATCTGGGTTCTCTAGTCTGTTCCATTGGTCTATGGGTCTGTTCTTGTGCCAGTACCAAATTGTCTTGATTACTGTAGCTTTGTAGTAGAGCTTGAAGTCAGGGAGCATAATTTCTCCCGCTTTATTCTTCCTTCTCAGGATTGCTTTGGCTAATCGGCATCTTCTGTGGTTCCATATGAATTTTAGAACGATTTGCTCTAGTTCATTGAAGAGTGCTGTTTGTATTTTGATAAGGATTGCATTGAATCTGTAGATTGCTTTAGGCAGGATGGCCATTTTGACAATATCAATTCTTCCTATCCACGAGCACGGCATGTGTTTCCATTTATTGGTATCTTCTTTAATTTCTCTCATGAGTGTCTTGTAGTTTTCAGAGAATAAGTCTTTCACTTCCTTGGTTAGGTTTATTCCTAGGTATTTTATTCTTTTTGATGCAATTGTGAATGGAATTGTTTTCCTGATTTCTCTTTCTGCTAGTTCATCATTAGTGTGTAGAAATGTAACAGATTTCTGTGTATTAATTTTGTATCCAGCAACTTTGCTAAATTCAGATATTAGATCTAGTGGTTTTGAATTGGATTCTTTGTGGTTTTTCGTATACAGTATCATGTCATCTGCAAACAGGGACAGTTTGACTTCTTCGTTACCAATCTGGAAGCCTTTTATTTCTTTGTGTTGTCTGATTGCTGTGGCTAGGACCTCTTGAACTATGTTGAATAAAAGTGGGAAGAGTGGGTATCTTTGTCGTGTTCCCGATCTTAAAGGAAAAGCTTTCAGCTTCTCGCTGTTAAGTGTAATGTTGGCTGTGGGTTTGTCATGTATGGCCTTTATTATGTGAGGTACTTGCCCCCTATACCCATTTTGTTCAGAGCTTTTATCATGAATGAATGTTGAATTTTGTCGAATACTTTCTCAGCATCTGTGGAGATGATCATGTGGTTTTTGTTCTTCTTTTGATCTGGTGGATGGTGTTCATGGATTTTCGAATGTTGTACCAGCCTTGCATCCCTGGGATGAATCCTACTTGATCATGATGGATGATCTTTTTGATGTAGTTTTGAATTCATTTTGCTAATATTTTGTTGAGTATTTTTGCATCTATGTTCATCACGGATATTGGTGTGTAATTTTCTTTTTTTGTGGTGTCTTTGCCTGGTTTTGGTATTAGAGTAATGTTGGCCTCATAGAATGAGTTTGGGAGTATTCCCTCCTCTTGTAATCTTTGGAAAACTTTAAGGAGGATGGGTATTAGGTCTTCACTAAATGTTTGATAAAATTCAGCGGTGAAGCCATCTGGTCCAGGCATTTTGTTCTTAGGTAGTTTTTTGATTACCAGTTCAATTTCATTGCTGGTAAATGGTCTACTCAAGATTTTCTGTTTCTTCCTGGGTCAGCTTTGGAAGATTGTATTTTTCTAGAAAGTTGTCCATTTCTTTAGGTTATCCAGTTTGTTAGCATATAATTTTTCATAGTATTCTCTAATAATTCTTTATATTTCTGTGGTGTCCGTATTGATTTTTCCTTTCTCATTTCTGATTCTTTTATGTGTGTAGACTCTCTTTTTTTCTTGGTAAGTATGGCTAAGGGTTTATGTATTGTGTTTATTTTCTCAAAGAACCAGCTCTTTCATTGGTTCTTTATATTGTTTTATTCTTCTCGATTTTATTTATATCTGCTTTTATCTTTATTATGTCCCTCCTTCTACTGACTTTGGGCCTCATTTGTTCTTCTTTTTCTAGTTTGATTAATTATGAGTTTAGACTGTTCATTTCTGTTGTTCTTCTTTCCTGAGTAGGCCTCTATTGCAATATACTTCCCTCCTAGCCCAGCCTTTGCAGCGTCCCACAGATTTTGTGGTGAATTGTTGTTGTCATTTGTCTCCATATATTGCTTGATCTCTGTTATTATTTGGTCACTGATACATTGATTATTTAGGAGGATGTTATTAAGCCTCCATGCGTTTGTGGGCTTTTTCGTTGTCTTTGTGTAATTTATTTCTTGTTTCATACCTTTGTGATATGAGAAGCTGGTTGGTACAATTTCAATCATTTTGAATTTACTGAGGCTAACTCAGGCTCTTTTTATGGCCCTGTATATGATCTCTTCTTCAAAATGTTCCATGTGCACTTGAGAAGAATGTGTATCCTGCTGCTTTTGGGTGTACAGTTCTGTAGATGTGTTAGGTCCATCTGTTCTAATGTGTTTTTCAATGCCTCTGTCTCCTTGCTTATTTTCTGTCTGGTTGATCTGTCCTTTGGAGTGAGTGGTGTGTTAAAGTCTCCTAAAATGAATGCATTGCATTCTATTTCCCCCTTTAATCTGTTAGTATTTGTTTCACATAGGTTGGTGATCCTGTGTTGGGTGCATAGATATTTATAATAGTTATATCCTCTTGTTGGACTGACCCCTTTATCATTATGTAATGTCCTTCTTGTCTCTTGTGAATTTCTTTGTTTTGACGTCTATTTTATCTGATACAAGTACTGCAACTTCTGCTTTTTTCTCCCTATTAGTTTCATGAAATATCTTTTTCCATCCCTTCACTTTCAGTCTGGGTATATCTTTGGGTTTGAAGTGAGTCCCTTATAGGCAGCATGTAGATGGGTCTTGTTTTTTTATCCATTCAGTGCCTCTGTCTTTTGATTGGCGCATTCAGACCGTGTCCCTTTAGGGTTATTATCGAGAGTTATGTACTTATTGCCATTGCAGGCTTTAGATTCGTGGTTACCAAAGGTTCAAGAATAATTCCCTTACTATCTAACAGTGTAATTTAACTCACTTAGTATGCTATTACAAATACAACCTAAATGTTCTTTTTTTTTTTTCTCCTTTTTCTTCCTCCTCCATTCTTTATATTTTAGGTATCATATTTTGTACTCTTTGTCTATCCATTAATTGACTTTGGGGGTAGTTGATTTGCTTTTGCATCTGCTTAGTAATTAACTGTTCTACTTTGCTGTCGTTTTTTTCCCCTGGTGACATCTATTTAGCCTTAAGAATACTTCCATCTGTAGCAGCCCCTCCTAAATATACTGTAGAGCTTTTTTGTGGGAGGTTAATTCACTCAGCTTTTGCTTATCTGAAAATTGTTTAATCCCTCCTTCAAATTTAAATGATAACCTTGCCAGGCAGAGTGTTCTTGGTTTGAGGCCTTCCTGCTTCATTGCATTAAATATATCATGCCACTCCCTTCTGACCTGTAAGTCTGATGATAGCCTGATGAGTTTTCCTTTGTATGTGATCTTTTTTGTCTCTCTAGCTGCTTTTCAAAGTTTGTCTTTATCCTTGATCTTTGCCATTTTAATTATTATATGTCTTGATGTTGTCTTCCTTGGATCCTTTGTGTTGGGAGATCTGTGCACCTCTATGACTTGAGAGACTGTCTCCTTCCCCAGATTAGGGAAGTTTTCAGCAGTTACCTCCTCAGTAACACTTTCTTTCCCTTTTTCTCTCTCTTCTTCTTCTGGTACCCCTATTATGCAAATATTGTTCCATTTGGATTGGTCACACAGTTATCTCAATATTCTTTCATTTTTAGAGATCCTTTTTTCTCTCTGTGCCTCAGCTTCTTTGTATTCCTCTTCTCTAATTTCTATCCCATTTACTGTCTCTTCTACTACATCTAATCTGCTTTTAAATCCCTCCATTGTATTTTTCATATCAGATACGGAGTTTCTTAATGATTGAATCTCAGTCTTAAATTCGTCCTTGAGATCTTCAGTATTTTTCTGTACCTCCATGAGCATGTTTATGATTTTTATTTTAAACTCTCTTTCAGGAAGATTGATGAGTTCAGTTTCATTTGGCCCTTTTTCTGGGGTTTGTGATATTTTGGTCTGAACCATGTTCCTTTGACGTTGCATAATTCTATGTGGTGCCCTCTAGTGCCCAGAAGCTCTAGTCTCTGGAGCTGCTTATCCCCTAGAGTGATGTTGGGAGCCGTAGGGGACCGGTGCTTGTGCGTGGGGGCAGGAAAGAGCTGTTTCCTGATTCCCGGCTGCAGTGCCTGTCTCCAATATCAGAGCCAGTGGGTGTAGCACACAGGTGTAAGTATCTGTGCTT
Organism: Phataginus tricuspis; assembly: GCA_029783875.1. Taxonomy (NCBI): domain Eukaryota; kingdom Metazoa; phylum Chordata; class Mammalia; order Pholidota; family Manidae; genus Phataginus; species Phataginus tricuspis. The sequence goes on along the minus strand of JAQQAC010011087.1, from coordinate 26,030,610 downwards.
GGCGTATCTAGCTGTTGTAGGCAGGGCCTCCCTCACGCTGGCCTGACGCCACCACAGTGACTGCCGGTTTGGGAGCAGGTGCTGGTAGGCCAGGAGGAAGGTGCAGCAGGCTGCATTTCACAGTGGGGGGCCTCGGAGCTCAATAGGCAGCCAGGGGGATGGGGCGCCTGAAGCTCCTCAAAGTTCCCAACCCACCAGGCAGAGTGTGCCCAGACAACCTTGTTCACCTATCCCTTCTCCCACGTAACAAGCTCCTTGCAAACCCCACCCCTTCAGCACCCCTCTCGCTGCTAGGAAGCCTTTCAGACCACCTGCCATTCCTTTTTCCCTGGAAATGTGGATCCCCGTCCTCCACAAATGGCTGGAATCCCAGTCTCTCCAGCACTCTGCCTGTCCCAGCTCCCCAACCCCAGCAACCTCCAGAGCACCATACAGTGTAGGTCTTTGGTCCAGAGGAGACCTCCAGGGCTGAGTGTTCAGCAGTTCTAGGCTCCCACCTCCTCTCCACTCCGTTTCTCATCCTCCTGTTGGTGACCTGGGGTGGGGGAAGGTCTCGGGTCCCGCCGGATCAAGGCTTTCATATGTTACCCGGTTTCTTGAGGTCTGCTCTGTTCGTGAGGTCTGTATGCAGTCTGGTGCAGCCTTCTTTCCTGTTGCTGTTTTAGGGCTAGTTGTATTAACTGTATTTTCACGCTATATGTCATTTTGGGAGGAGTTCTCTGTCTCACCTGTCACGCCGCCATCTTGGATCCCTAAAAGTTTTTATTTAACTAAACTTATTTGTAATTATGTGTAAAAATCTAAGTCTAATTTTCCAAGAAAAGTGATCCTATCAATAAGAGTCCAGTAATCATTATGAAAAAGGTATTCAGGTTTCTTAAAGTTGCCAGGATACTTCCAACTGTATTTAATTTTTGGTCTTTTGATACCAAACAGAAGCAGAAGACTGTTTTGCTTTAAGTTTTTTAAATTCTACTCTTCAGGTTACCCCTGGTATATGATAAAAGGATGTACCTCAAACTATTTTTAAAATGTAAGCTTCTTCATGTGTTAAACATTTCTAATTTCTTCAGATAGTTCAGTAGTAGTTCTGTACTTTAGTGAAATAATCCACACATAATAAAAATACATATAACCAACATTTGAAAATATCACCTGGGGGATTTAAAAAGTACAAACTCTCACCTATACAATAAATAAGTCATGGGGATATAATGTACAGCATTGGTGCTATACTTAATAATACTCTACTGGATATTTGAAAGTTGCTGACAGAGAATATCTTAAAAGTTATCATCACACAAAAAAAAACTAACTCTGTATGGTGATAGATGTTAACTAGACTTACTTTTGTGATCATTTTGCAGTATTTACAAATATCAAATCATCATGTTGTATTCCTGAAACTATAATGTTGTATGTCAATTATATCAGTTTTAAAAATTAAAATATCACCTAGAATAGGTTGAGAAAGAATAATTCTTAATTATAAAAAGCATGTTCAAAATATTTCTTTCATGTTTCTTACTTGTAACATCACGATTTATGTTTTCTGAGTAAAGTCATTTTTGGGCTCTATCAAGCCAGCCACAGCCAGTCCTGTGGTTGAATCTAAAGAGTCTGTCTTACCAGAAGATTGTCCCTCATTACATCCGGTTAAATTATCCTGGATTATCCACTGGCAGTCTTTGCTTTGTGGATTATCTCTACTAGCTCAGGAATTCCTCCCCTTGTTATCTAGCTAGATCCCAAAGAAGGCTGAAGAGACAGAAGGTAGCCAAGTCCAGTACAGAAAGGGAGGCAAGTATCTGAAGGCATGTGTGTATCTGTGTATGTATCTGCAGTGACAGTTTATCTCATATGTCCCTATGTTTAACTAATGGGCCCATCACCTCCCTAAATATTTAGATTTTAATTGTTCAGATTCTCTTCTGTAAACAAATCTGAGATGGAAATGTGACTCTGGGAATCATAATTTAATGATAGGCCAGAAGTAACAAGACAGTAAAAACTAGGGGCAATAAAAATAAAGAAATCATGATGGGATAGAAATTGATGATTTTTAAAATTGCTTCAGAAAAATTCAAGGGGTGATTTAAAGGTAAATTACATGCAGAGGCTACAACAGGAGTTACGTAGATTGCTATGAGCATGAACTAGAAGAGAGGTTCTCAGCCTTGCCGCCACTGAGATTGATCCCATGAAACTTCTTCTTATGCCCTGAAGAGGATATTACTCTGTGTCCAGGTGAACAACAGTCTGGGAATTCCTGGCCTAATGGATTCAGAAAAAAAGTGGGATTGGATAACTCAAGGCAAAAAAGCAAAACTGAGAGTTGTTGGACCTTGAGTCAACAACCTACAGGGTTTAAGAATACATATTAAAGACATTCAGAGAAGCAGTTAGCCTGTGGCTCCGCTGAGTGTGTCAAAGGGTACAGTTTTGGTCTGGCATTGAAGGTGCAGCCATGAAAAGATTGTTCCAAGAACCCAGAACTCAGAGGTATCTTTAAATTTTGCTCAGTTATAGCTTACTTGCACTAAGTTCTGAATCAATCTTAGTGTCCACAAAATGTTGTTAGACAACTACAGCATTGAAACTATAGAGAATGGGAATTTTATAGTCAGAATTTAATTCATATCATGCATTTATTTACTCTTCTCTTTGCTTATAGGCTAAGTCAGTGTTTTCCAAATTGTAGGTCATAACACAGCTAGTGATATGGGATCAACAAAATTGTTTTTCTTTGCTTCTTTCCTTTAAAAAATATTTAAAATATATATTGTCAGTAAGTTTTAAGTATTTTTCAAAATACATTTTAGATATATATAAACGTGTGTGTGTGTGTCTGTTCTGAGTAACCATTTAAAATATTTCTTTCCATGGGCTGCCATCAAAGAAGTTTGAAAGCTGTTGGTGTATAAATGCCATACTTTGTTCATGCAGTTTGAGGTCTAGGAGTTTGAAATTTATGCCATTTTAACGTTACTGCAGTTTGGATCACAGCTGTCCTTTTCATCCTCTTAAACCCATGAAAAACTGAACTTCTCTTGAGTTACTGAAATATTTTTATCTCAAAGGCATTATCACCTTAGGAACTAAATCAGAATCTTCAATTTTCAGTCCAGCTTTAGACTCTGTGCATATCCCTGCAATTCATTTTTTACACCAGTTTCCTTTGGCTTCTTTCCATTATCAGGTTTCTTTCTCTTTGCCTGGGTCTTACAATAATACATGTATTTATATTTATTGTTATAACTATAATGAAATTATTTTTTAAACCAAGGCAATGTCTGATAAAGAAATAACCACCGTGAGTTACCACATCTAACCCTACAATTGTTCAAATCAAAGAGAATAACCAGTGTTCAGAAAGCTGTAGGGAAAAACAGATGTCTTCACAAAATGTTCATAGCAACATCGTTCATAATGGCCAGAAAGTAGAAATCATCCAGATATTCATCAACTGATGAATGGGTAAAGTGTGGTATATTCACATACTGGAACAGTATTTGGCTATAAAACAAAAAGTACTGATCCATGCTACAACATGGATGAACTTTGAAAATAGTATGCTAAGGGAAAGAAGCCAGACACAGACTGTATACTGCCTGATTCCATTTATGTGACATGTCCAGAATAAGCAAATCTGTAGGGACAAGATATATATAGATCAGCAGTTGCTTGGGGCTGCAGGGGAGGAGTGGAGTGACTGCCAGTGTGTGCATGCTTCCTCTGCAGCTGTGGTGGTGGCTGCACGATTCTTTGAACATACTAAAAACAGGTGAATTGTATGGTATATGTACCACATTTCAGTAAAACTTTTTTAAAAATTTTCACCCCTCTTTTTTTAAAAAAATCAGTGATTACTAAGTACTATTTATTTAGATAATTTCATTTTTTATAAATGTCTATAAATAAGAAATTTCAACATTTCTTAAAGTTCTTGACTAATAATGTTTAAACAGTATGGTTTACCAATATTTTACAAAAGAATAAATATAAGCTCTGAGGGATTAAAGATGGCGGCATGAGAGGTGAGACACAGGCTTCCTCCTAAAACCGCATATAATATGAAAATATAACTAATATAACTAATCCTGAAAGAACAACAGGAAAGAGGTCTGCGCCAGACTGCATACACCTGGAGAAAAGACCAGACCTCACAGAACAGGGTAACGTACCAAAGCTGTGGCCCGGCGGGACCCAAGCCCTTCCCCCAGCCCAGCTCACCAGCGGGAGGAAGAGAAACCGAGCAGGGAGGGAATGGAGGCCTGGGACTGCTGAATACCTAATTCCAGAGAGCTGCTCTGGGAACACAAACCTACAATTCATGGTGCTTGCATAATACTCTCGTGATTACAGGGTTGGAAAGCTAAGACAGCAGAACTTCTGGAGAGACTGAGATTCCAGCCATTTTTGGAAAGCACGAATCCATATCCGGTTGCTCTGAGACAAAAGAGAGGTGGGCACTCTCAGAGACTTCCTAACAAGGAAGCCCTTAGTAAGAGAGCTGCTAAAGGGGCAAGGATTGCACAGAGCTTACTGCTCAGGAGAGAGGACAGGTAGACAAAATTGTCTGGGTGCACTCTGCCCAGCAGGTTGGGAGCTTTGCCATATAGACTCTCATATTTAAGAATGAAAAAGAAATCTTCCTCTTCAGATGATTTTCAGGTGCTCCAGCTCCCTGACTGGCTACACAGCTCCAATGACCCCCTCTGTGATATGCAGGCTACTGCGCCTTCTTCCGGCCAGCCCCACCTGGCTTGCAAACCGGAAAACCCAACCCTGGCGTTGGCCCAGCCACAGGGAAGATCTGTCTACAGCAACTACAAATGCAAAGCATAGAGGCTTATACCTGTGTGCTCAGCCCACTGGTTCAGGCAGTGGAGACAGACATAGCAGCCGGGAAGCAGGAAACAGCTCTTTCCTCCGCCCAGGCACCAGTACCACTCCACTGCGACCCCCGACATTGCTTCAGGGGCTGAGCAGCACCAGGGAGTAGAGCTTCTGGGCACTAGAGGGTGCCATATTAAAATATGAAATGCCAAAGGAATCTGGTTCAGAGAAAATTATTAATACCACTCCTGAGAAAGATTTAATGACATCGACCTCATGACTCTTCCTGAAAGGGAGTTAAAAATAAAAACCATTAACATGCTCATGGAGGTACGGAAAGATATTCAAGAACTCAGGAATGAATTCCGGTCAGAGATCCAATCATTGAAGAGCACAATGGAGGGTATTAAAAGCAGATTGGATACAGTGGAGAAGACGATAAATGAAATAGAAACTAGAGAAGAGGAATACAAAGAAGCCAAGGGACAGAGAGAAAACAGGATCTCTAAGAATGAAAGAATATTGAGAGAACTGTGTGACCAATCCAAACAATAACATTCACATTATAGGGGTACCAGAAGAAGAGAGAGAAAAAGGGATAGAAAGTGTCTTTGAGGAGGTAATTGCTGAAAACTTCCCCAATCTGGGGAAGGAGATAGTCTCTCAGACCATGGAGATGCACAGATCTCCCAACACAAGGGACCTAAGGAAGACAACACAAGACATATAGTAATTAAAATAGCAAAGATCAAGGATAAGGACAGACTATTAAAAGCAGCCAGAGAGAGAAATACGATCACATACAAAGGAAAGCCCATCTGGCTATTATCAGACTTCTCAACAGAAACCTTACAGGCCAGAAGGGAGTGGCATGATGTATTTAATGCAATGAAGCAGAAGGGCCTTGAACCAAGAATACTTTATCTGGCAAGATTATCATTTAAATTTGAAGGAAGGATTAACCAATTTCCAGATAAGCAAAAGCTGAGAGAATTTCCCTCCAACAAAGCATCTCTACAGTGTATTTTGGAAGGGACTGCTATAGATCCAAGTGTTCCTAAGGTTTAATAGCTGTCACCAGAGGTAATAAAACTACAGTAAAGAGAGTAGAACAGCTAATTACTAAACAAATGCAAAAATTAAAATAAATATCTCCAAAGTGAGTCAAGGGATAGACAAAGAGTACAAAATATGATACCTAATATATAAAGAATGAAAGAAGAAGAAGAAAAAAGAACCTTTAGATTGTATTTGTAACAGCATATTAAGTGAGTTAAGTTAGGCTCTTAGATAGTAAGGAAGTTAACCTTGAACCTTTGGTAACCACAAGTCTAAAGGCTGCAGTGCCAATAAGTACATACCTATCGATAATCACCCTAAATGTAAATGGACTGAATGCACCTATCAAAAGACATAGAGTCACTGAATGGATAAAAAAAACAAGACCCATCTATATGCTGCCTACAAGAGACTCACTTTAAACCCAAAGACATACGCAGACTAAAAATGAAGGGATGGAAAAAGATACTTCATGCAACTAACAGGGAGAAAAAAGCAGGAGTTGCAATACTTGATTCAAACAAAATAGACTCCAAAACAAAGAAAGTCACAAGAGACAAAGGACATTACATAATGATAAAAAGGTCAATCCAACAAGAAGATATAACCATTATAAATATATATGTGCCCAACACAGGAGCACCTACATATGTGAAACAAATACTAACAGAATTAAAAGGAGAAATAGAATGCAATGCATTCATTCTAGGAGACTTCAACACTCTACTCACTCTGAAGGACAGTTCAACCAGACAGAAAATAAGTAAGGAGACAGAATTGTACCAACCAGTTTCTCAGACCACAAAGGTATGAAAATAGAAATAAATTATGCAAAGACAATGAAAAATCCCACAAACACATGGAGGCTTCACAACATGTTCCTAAATAACCAATGGATCAATGACCAAATGAAAACAGAGATCAAACAATATATGGAGACAAATGACAGTAATAATTCAACACTGCAAAATCTGTGGGACGCAGCAAAGGCCATGTTAAAAGGAAAGTATATTGCAATACAGGCCTAGCTCAGGAAAAAACAATCCCATATGAGCAGGCTAAACTCACAATTAATGAAACTAGAAAAAGAAGAAAAATGAGGCCCAAAGTCAGTAGAAGGAGGGACATAATAATGATTAGAGCAGAAATAAATAAAATTGAGAAGAATAAAACAATAGAAAGAATCAATGAAAGCAGGAGCTGGTTCTTTGAGAAAATAAACAAAATAGATAAACCCCTAGCCAGACATATCAGGAAATAAAGAGAGTCTGCTCACATAAACAGAATCAGAAATGACAAAGGAAAAATCACTATGGACACCACAGAAATACAAAGACTTATTAGAAAATACTATGAAAAATTATATGCTAACAAACTGGATAACCTAGAAGAAATGGACAACTTTCTAGAAAAATACAACCTTCCAAGGTTGACCCAGAAAGAAACAGAAAATCTCAACAGACCAATTAGCAGCAACAAAATTGGTAATCAAAAAAACTACCTAAGAACAAAACTCATGGATCAGATGGCTTCACTGCTGAATTTTATCAAACATTTAGTGAAGACCTAATACCCATCCTCCTTAAAGTTTTCCAAAGAGTAGAAGAAGAGGAAATACTTCCAAACTCATTCTATGAGGCCAGCATAACTCTAATACCAGAACCAGGCAAAGACACCACAAAAAAGAAAACTACAGACCAATATCCCTGAATAACATAGATGCAAAAATACTCAACAAAATATTAGCAAACCGAATTCAAAAATACATAAAAAAGATCATCCATCATGATCAAGTAGGATTTATTCCAGGGAAGCAAGGATGGTACAACATTCAAAAATCCATCAACATCATCCACCACATCAACAAAAAAAGGACAAAAACCACATGATCATCTCCATAGATGCTGAAAAAGCATTCGCCAAAATTCAACATCCATTCATGATAAAAACTCCCAAGAAAATGGATATAGAGGGCAAGTACCTTTACATGATAAAGGCTATATATGACAAACCCACAGCCAACATTATACTTAACAGCGAGGAGCTGAAAGCTTTTCCTTTAAGATCGGAAACAAGACAAGGATTCCCAGTCTTCCCACTTCTATTCCACATAGTACTGGAGGTCCTAGCCACAGCAATCAGACAACACAAAGAAATAAAGGGCTTCCAGATTGGCAAGGAAGAAGTCAAACTGTCCCTGTTTGCAGATGACATGATATTGTACATAAAAAACCCTAAAGAATCCACTCCCAAACTACTAGATCTAATATCTGCATTCAGCAAAGTTGCGGGATACAAAATTAATTCACAGAAATCTGTGGCATTCCTATACACTAACAATGAACTAGCAGAGAGAGAAATCAGGAAAACAATTCCATTCAGAGTTGCATCAAAAAGAATTAAATACCTAGGAATAAACCTAACCAAGGAAGTGAAAGACTTATTCTCTGAAAACTACAATACACTCATGAGAGAAATTAAAGAAGATACCAATAAATGGAAACACATCCCGTGCTCATGGACAGGAAGAATTGATATTGTCAAAATGGCCATCCTGCCTAAAGCAATCTACAGAGTCAATGCAATCCCTATCAAAATACCAAAAGCATTCTTCATGAACTAGAGAAAATCGTTCTAAAATTCATATGGAACTACAAAAGAGCCCTAATAGCCAAAGCAATCCTGAGAAGGAAGAATAAAGCTGGGTGGATTATGCTCCCCAACTTCAAGCTCTACTACAAAGCCATAGTAATCAAGACAATTTGGTACTGACAGAAGAAGAGACCCATAAACCAATGGAACAGACTAGAGAGCCCTTATATAAATGCAAGCATATATGGTCGATTAATATATGATAAAGGAGCCACAGACATACAATGGGGAAATGACAGCCTCTTCAACAGCTGGTGTTGGCAAAACTGGACAAGTTCATGCAAGAGAATGAAACTGGAGTATTGTTTAACCCCATACACAAAAGTAAAATCAGAATGGATCAAGGACCTGAATCTAAGTCATGAAACCATAAAACTCTTCGAAGACAACATAGGCAAAAATCTCCTGAATATAAGCATGAGCAACTTCTTCCTGAACGCATCTCCTCAAGCAAGGGAAACAAAAGCAAAAATGAACTCATGGGACTACATCAAACTAAAAGGTTTCTGTACAGCAAAGGACACCATCAGCAGAACAAAAGGGCATCCAGTACGGGAGAATATATTCGTAAATGGCATATCCGACAAGGGGTTAACATCCAAAATATATAACGAACTTTCATGCCTCAACCCCCAAAAAGCAAATAACCCGATTAAAAATTGGGCAGAGAATATGAAGAGACAGTTCTCCAAAGAAGAAATTCAGATGGTCAACAGACACATGAAAAGATGCTCCACATCACTAATCATCAGGGAAATGCAAATTAAAACCACAATGAGATATCACCTCACACCAGTAAGGATGGCCAGCATCCAAAAGACTAAGAACAATAAATGCTGGTGAGGATGTGGAGAAAGGCGAACCCTCCTACAGTGCTGGTGGGAATGTAAGCTAGTTCAACCATTGTGGAAAGCAATATGGAGATTCCTCAAAAATTGGAAAACAGAAATACTATTTGACCCAGGAATCCTACTTTTTGGAATTTACCCATAGAATACAACTTCTCAGATTCAGAAAGACATATGCACCCCTATGTTTATTGCAGCACTTTTTACAATAGCCAAGATATGGAAGCAACCTAAGTGTCCATCAGTAGATGAATGGATAAAGAAGAAGTGGTACATATACACAATGGAATACTATTTAGCCATAAAAAAGAAACAAATCTTACCATTTGCAACAACATGGATGGAGCTGGAGGATATTATGCTCAGTGAAATAAGCCAGGTGGAGGAAGACAAGTGCCAAATGATTTTCCTCATTTGTGGAGTATAACAACAAAGCAAAACTGAAGGAACAAAATAGCATCAGTGTCAGAGACTCCAAAAAGGAACTGGTGGTTCCCAAAGGAGAGGGGTGTGAGAGGGCTGTGGGAGGGTTGGTGGGGCAGGTGGAAGAAGTGGATTCAGGGGTATTTTGTTTATTAGCACACATGGTTTGGGGGATCATGGGGAAAACAGTGTAGCACAGAGAAGGCAAATAGTGAATCTGTGGCATCTTAGAATACTGATGGACAGTGACTGCATTGGGATATGGGTGGGGACTTGATAATATGGGTAAATGTAGTGACCACATTGGTTTTTCATGTGAAAAACCTCATTAGAGTGTATATCAATAATACCTTAATTTAAAAAATAATATAAAAAATTATAAGATGACTGTTTATCTCAATACTATTGAGTGGACTTCTCCCTATTACAAATAAAGGGTTCAAATTTTATAAATGACTATGATCATAAAACTAAGCTAAGAATTTAAATGTTTTTATGGCAAATTCAGGCAATAGTGATCCTTCAGAGTTACAGAAAATTTGCAAGAATAATACAAAGATTGATATACCATCCATGCAGATTCCCCAAATGTTAACATTTTACCACATTCGCATTATCATTTTCTCTATACATGGACACATTTTTTTCTGAACTGTTTCAGAATAAATTGCAGCCACTATGTCATTTTACCTCTGAATATGTAGGTTGTGTTTTCTGAAATACAAAGACATCTTATTCAACTATAGAATAATTGTAAGAAATCGGGAAATTAACATTTGATAACAATACTTATTCGCTAATCCTCAGACTTTATTTAGATCACACTCATTTTCTGACCACTGCCCTTTATTAGGACAAGAAAGTCAGATTATGAGCCATATTTGATTGTCATGTCTCTTTCATCTCCTCTAATCTAGAATGCTTCCTCAGTGTTTTCTTGTCTCTAATGACCTTGGTGTTATTTTGTAGACACCCCCTCAATTTGAGTATGTCTTGTATTTCCCAATATTACAGCCAAGTAATTCATAATTGGCAGGGATACCCCAGAAGCGGTGGTGTATTGTTTTCAGTAGATTACATAGGAGGCATACGATGTTGATTTATCCCAGTAGTAGTGATATTAACATGGATCATTTGATTCAGGCAATTATCTCCCAGTTTTTTCCACAGTAAAAAGTTACTGTTTTTCCCTTTAATATATTTTGAGGAGATACTTAGGGGGCTATGTAAATATCCTTTTATTCACCAAATTTCTACTCCCTAGCTCTAATATTCATTGATGATTCCTGCCTGAATCACATATTACTCTGACGGATGCCAAATGGTCGTCTTCTGATATCATCACCCTTTCCAGCTGGCTCCTGTGTCCCCATTATTCCGTGAGAATCCTTAACTTTCTGGTTCATCAAGATGTTCCAGACCCAGGGTCCCTGTCCCAATGTTTGGTTCAACCATTTTGCCAAAAAGCTCTGGTTCTTTCTAGTAGGGAATGGTTTTTAGAAACCAAGATCTGGGTTGCTAGCTGTGCTCAATAGCTATAGAACCTCTCAGTGGCCAGTGCTGGGAAACACATATCTTTATCTATATATAAAATGTCATATTTAGAACCTTCATTTTTATGTCAATATCAGAAACAAAACACAAGAATTAAACTAAACCAGTTTAATGTAGTTATGTGGTAATTAACTGGTGTAGTCAAACTAGACCAGTTAACTTTTATTGACTAGATGTAAGAATTCCAAAAATCAAGTCATGAATGTAAAATTACAAGGTTATATTTCAATCTACAGTTTAAGACATTTGGTCTCCAAACCAAACATTGTATGCGATTTGATAATTCGTTTGTCAGTAAATCATGCTTCCTCTTGCATGATTTAAAGTAAACTGAATAGCATGTTTTACTTAATAAATGAGGAAAATGCTGAAAATTTGTAATACAATGGTAATATATATTTTTCTTATTTATCTCACACTATGCAGAGATGACAAAATTTTACCAGTATTCTTGAATGGAAAATTGGAAGGATTATTAATTATGTGGCAAAGTTAGTGAATTTTAAAATGTTGAGCACCTTTACCTGGAGGATAAGTTCCCAATTCCTTATCACAATGTGTAAAACCACTTATGGTCTGTCCTCCCCGTCTCTGGCCCGGGCCGGTCTCCTCTTGTGCCCCCCTCCTTCTGGGCACCCTCTGGTCTTGGGCACATTGGTTCATCTTGTAATTCCAATGCACTGGCCTGATTACAGGAAAAAATCTGTTCCATCTGTCCAGTTCCAGGTCATATATCACCTGTTCTACAGAACTTTCCAGGCATAATTAATTCTTCCTCTGTTCTCATATTTTCTATTTTAATTATTTATTTCTATATTCCTTATGATGAGTATTTCTTTACACATAACTTTTTCTTCCTTATATCACAACACAGCAAATATTAGGCATTCAGAATAGATATTTGATAAATACATAATGATTTAATTATCTCCAGGATTATCAACTTGATAATTTTTAAAGTGTGTCTGTTCTTACAGTACCTGTTAAATCATATCGTAGTTATGACAACTTCCTTGGTATATAAAAAATTATATTTTAATTACACCAAATCTGTTACTAGACTTCTATAGATGGGATAATTTTTTTTAATTAAAGATACTTCAAAACCTCCCACTTCGGTTTATTTTACAATGTTCAGTCAACTGTACTGGCCCTTACATCAGTCATGACCATGTGAGGGCAGAGCCAGTACTACTAGAAGAGCAAAGGGCTAATGAGTTGGAAAAGTCAAACTCAAAAGACACATCTAATGGTGCTGTTGACAGTTAAAAGGCAGTGAGTGCATCCTGTTGAAGGGACTTTTGCAAAGATCGTTTTGCGGATTCCATCTGGGTAGACTCCAATTTCTTCCCTTATTCTACCTAAGCTCTCCATGTCCAAGTTCCTCTGTTGGTCAGACCTTACTGATCTAGTCTTTCTATCACACAGTCCCCAGAAACCCCTGCTCCTTTCAGGTTGTTGTGTTTATGCCCCTGGCGCTCATTTACACCTCCCTTCCTTCCCCCCCAGCCACTTGACTGTTCAGGCCATCTCAGCTACCTCAGGCTCCAAGCACCTCTCCCCACCTTTGCTTTTTACTTAAAATTTGGTAAATGTTTAATTAGAAACTCACTTTAACCTTGGGGCTGCATTATGGTGATGCATCTGTCTTTTAATAGAAGTGTTTGCATTATATTAATATTAGAAAGTATATATGTTTTTTTCTTTCTAGATCCTGGTTAGATAACAATGGAAAAAGTGCTGTTAAGAAGCTGAAGAATAGTTTGCCACTTAGAAAAGAACTAGATCGTTTGAAAGATGAACTGTCTCATCAGTTGCAGCTCTCAGATATCAGGTAACAAGTAAAGAACCTAATTTAGAGATTAAAATAAACATGTATTTGTTGGTAAAGCTTTCCGGCAGTTAAATATTTTCACCTTTAATTATTCTGGCAACTAAATGTTTTTCAACTATGTTTTTATGAAAGTAACTAAAACTTGTTTTCTTAAGTTCTTGTTTAAAATAGTGTTAACAGTTTAGGTAGTGACACTTTTAGCATAATAGTTTAACTTCATTGCATAATAAGTTTATAAGAAAAGTATCCTTTTCTATACACATATCATGTGTGTGTATGTAAATATATAAATATATAAAAATAATTATTCCCCCATCAGTAAAGATTGGTATTCCAGTTTAAAAAGAGGAAGGGAGAGAGAAAATGAATGTTGTATTCTTGGTTCTATGATACATGGCATGACTTCTTAAGTGTAAGTTTTTATATACTTGGAAGTTGCAGTTATATAGATACATGCTCAGGTTTACTGTAAAAATAGGCTTAAACAACTATTATAACTGTCAGGATGGGAAAAGGAAGGGGACCGCCCAGTGCAAGAGCCCTGGAAACTGCTCACCAGGCCTCACGCTTGGGCATCTCTGCTGCCACATGCTGTAGCCTCGCTTATTTTTATCCCTCATTGTCAGGGCGCTTTTTTTTTGTTGAACCAAGTTACTGTTTGGGTGCCATATAGCACCTTTTTCCTGTGCTTACAAAGTACAGGTATATGTTCTGCTCTTGTTTATTCAAATCAGTTTGCTAAGATAATTCAAATTTCAAAGGAAAGCATTTAGACTTGGAGTGTGTGTGATGTTTGGATTCGTGCTGATAACTTTCTTCTATCATTGCATCAGTACTTTTTAGGCCAAATTTTTGATAGGGGGGTTCTTCTAATTCCACAGCCTAGTGACAGACTTTTCTAACTAAAAATCAAATAATAAGATACTTTTTTTAAGTTTTGTAAATTTACATAGAGAAAAGTAACTTTTTTCTCATAAATTTTAAAAGATCTGTCAAAGACACTGGGATCGGAAAAATGAGAGGATTTCTTAAAAAGAAATAAGCATTATTTTACAACACTGTGGAAAAATTTCTCAACTTTAATTTTTACTGCTGTAAATACCAATAAATATGACCCACATAAATAAAAGCTCTTTGTGGGGGGTCTTAATTTTTAAGAGTGCAAAGGAGTTCTGGGACCTAAACATTTGAGGACCATGGACGTTTACTGCTTCTACACTTACTGGAAAATTAGCCACGTCTCCAACAAATGGAAACATTGTGACTAATGACACTCTAATTCTAAACAGCCTATATGAAAGACCATTTATTGATAAGAGCAACATTTGGTAGCTTTAGCACAATATTATTTCTTTGAAATTCTTAGTTTCAAATGTGGGTTAAAGGGAAAATTTTAACAACTGATTTCATTTTATTGGAAATGACATTTATCACAATCAGTGCTAGGATGAAGAAGGAATCTAAGTTTTTTGCACCTTATTCCCTCATATAGAATATTCCCTTTGATTTATACTATCTGTGCTGTAGAATACCGCCGTCTTTGCACGTATGAAAGGGACGCCTTAGGAAGGCTAGAAGTACAGAGCTAGTAAATCACAGAATTAGAATTCAAAGGTGGGCTTTCTGATCCCACTTAAGACCAGTGCTCTTTGCATTTACACACCAGTGCCTGTGACATCATATGAATATCAGCTTCCGTTTTGTCACTATGACTTAATGTTCATTTGTAAAATGAGCAGATTACATGATGTCATAAAAATCACTTTCTCTAGAAAAAGATAAAAAGGACCTGCTAAACCTAACTGGAATTCCTAACTGGAACCTAAATCTAAAACAAAATCATCATCCTTGAACAATGTGGAGATGGAAAAGACTTTTTTTCAAAATTTTTCCTATTCATTCTCTTACTTTAAAATAGAAACAATCATGTATTTGCTTGTTTTAAATCTGTGGATACCTGAACATGGTAATATTTTTACCCTCTGACAAACAATTCATCTTCCATTTGGTTGCTTCATGAAAAACGAGCCAGTTTGGACACATGTTGTGCGCCTTCTTGGGAAAGAAACTCATTGGCTTTCACAAGAAGCAAGCAGTTGGGGTGCATGTAGGCCACCTGGGTCCGGATGCCGTGTAACGTGCCTGTGCTCTGTTGGACTAGGTGGCAGAGGAGCTGGGCCGTCGCTCATCGCTGTAGCCAGCTGCATAGTTTAGGCCGCTTAGCACAGCAGAACTTGGAAACACTTAAAAATGCAAAAGGTAAATAATTCCCATTTCCTTGTAAAATATCAGTGAGCTGCTGTACCCATCTATAAATTAAAGGAAAACTTTTAAGTGTTAAAATTCTTTGCAGATGTGACTTTGTCACAGCCGTATTTTTTTTTAATTACCCTTCAACAGAATTTAATCCTGAATTTGTACACTAAATTTTAGTAATTATTTGCACAGTGCTAAGAGAATGAAGCATCTCTGGGCAGTGGCCAAAGGGTTTGTGTTTTATCTTCAGGATGTACACTGATATTTACAGACCGTTCCGGGATGAGTGCAGTGGGCCATGTGATGCTAGGAACAATGGATGTCCATCATCACTGGACAAAAGTAAGACAAAGCTTCTAAAAGCAACAATCTCTCATTTGTTGTCAACATACTTTTATTCCAAAGAAACTGAAAATGTAATCATAGTTTTGGCTATTTTCAGATCAGATGCCTAATAACCATGTAATTAAAATAGAGGACTGATTTTTTAAGTCAGTTTTTATTTGGATATTTTATCACCTTTCTGAATCATAACCTAAAGGCCTGCATCTTTTTGTTTTGTTTTTAACAGATGTAGTGCTATAAAACATACAGTAAACTGTACATATTTCATTTGTGTAATTTGATGACATTTGACATATGTAAATACCATGAAAATATTGCCCCAATCCAGGTAATGAACATACCATCATCCACCAGAGCATGTTCATGTCCCTCTCTGTAAACTTTCTCTTCCACCCTCCCACCCCCTCCCAATAACTGGCCTGTAGTTTATATAGGCCTCTACACGTGTTCTCTGTCACTATAGTTAATATTTCTAGAGTTTTATATAACTGGAATCAGAGTCTGTACTTTTGGGGTGAGGGGAATCTGATTTCTTCCACTCAGAATAATTATTTTGAGATTCAGCCGTGCTGTTGCATGCATCAAGAATGTACCCTTTCAATCACCATGTGCGGTATACCCATGATGGATTGCTTATCCATTCAGTTTTGGCTATTAGAAATAAAGCTGCTGTGAACATTTATCTACGTACATTTGTATGGACATATATTTCCTTTTCTCTTAGGTAAATACAAGTAAAATGGATCATATATTAGGTTATTTTAACTTTTTGAGAAGCTGCTAACACTTGTGATGGTCATCGTAAGCATGGTCATCTTTTTAATTTTAGCCATTCTTTTAGGTGTGTGGTACTGTCTCATTGCAGGTTTAATTTGCATTTCTCTAATGATGAATAGTGGTGAACATCTTTCATGTGCTTATTTGACATCCACATATCTTCTTTGGTGAAGTATCTGTTCATATCAAATAATTGGTAAAAATTACTTGTAAACCATATATTTGATAGAATCTTTATATCTAAATATATAAAGAACTCTCAAAACTTAACAGTAAAAAAAAATCCAAAAAGGCGAAAGACATGAACAGACATCACAGAAGAGGGCGTAGAAATGACAAGCACTTGAAAACATGTTCACCGCGATCAGCCATAGGGAAATGCAAATTAAAACCATAATGAGCTACTACTGCACTGCTACCCAAATGGCTAAGATGGAAGATAATGACACCACCAAATGCCTGTGGGATGCAGAAAAACGGAATCACTCGTCCATTGCTGGTGGGGATGTAAAATGAGGGCGCTCTGAGAAAGATAACATATTGTATGACTCTATTTATTTAACATTCTCAAAATAAGAAAATTATTGAAAGAGGTTATTGGTTACTAAGGGGTTGGGGAGGGGAGCAGAGGTGTCTGTGGCTACGAAAGGCTCTGAGGGATCCTTGTGATGGAATAGTTCTGTATGTTGACTGTGGCCATGTCACGTGGATCTGCACATGTGATAAAATTGTATACAATTAAATACACACACACACAAATGAGTGTAAGTAAAACTGGTGAAATCTGAATACTGTCTGTAGATTATACCAATGTCAATTTCCTGCTATGATATTGTACTATAGTTTTGCAAGTGTTACCCTAGGGGAATCTGGGTGAAAGATGTATGAATCTACGCTTACCTCAAAATAAAAGTTTTTTTTAATGTAGCTATCATTTTTATATAAATAACCCATTGAAAGAAAAACTGAAAATGTAGGTAGTAAAATTATTTTTCTACTTCAGCGTTAGAAGTATATTATAAATAATGTGTAGAATTTTTAAACTGCTATTGCTTTTATTATAACAGAGCTTTTAGTGCCTTTCAAATCATCTGAAGTTGTATAACCCCAGCTTTCTGTGTAAAATCTGCGTTGTTGATGTAGCCCACAAGGTCCTTCCTGATCTAGCCTCCCCTGCGTGTTCAGCCCTCTCCCACTCACTCCCCGGGGTGTCACGCTCCAGCCGCACCGGACTCCTTGTGCCGACATGGGCTGCGCCTTCTCATGCTTCCCTGTCTGCACGTGCCCTCTTTTCCTCCCTAAAGCATTCCCACATGCATCTAAGCCTTTCCAAACCCTATTTATCTTTACAGATTGGACACATTAGACTTCCTTAGAAACGTTTGCTTGGACCTCCTCTCTGCATCTGCTCACCCTAACGTGACCCTTAGTTCACTGAGTTCTGATCTTTTTTTGTTTCCTTGCACCCCAACAGTGAGCCCCTGGCAAACGTGGACAAATTCTTTTAATCTGTACATTCCAAATGCCGACTCTAATGCTTAAGTTCATAGTAGTGCTCATTAATGTTTATTGCATTTAACTGAATTTACTTGAATTAGAGTAAATTCTGAAAAAAAAGGCTTGGAGTTGAAATACATGTACTCTGTTACTAAAACCCTTCTTTATTATACCATTTTAATCATTATAAACTAAGATTTTCATCTGAATATTTAAATATTAGTACTTAGGACTTATTTTATTCTGAACATACTTTTTTTTCTTCAACTTCTTCAATTCCTATCTAAAAACCCCTAAGATTTACATGGTTTGTTTTGAATATTGATATTTCCAGCATTACATGAAGTGTTTTTCTTACCACTTACATAAACTTTCCTTATAGGAAAATAATTTTCTTGTTAAAATTTCTAAATATCATTTATTGAAATCCTAAAATTGGACTGTTATAGTAACATAAAACTAAATATTTCTTTCCTTTTTTTTAATATTGTAGCTTTTTGAAAGATTACCAACTTATTTTGACCTTCAAAGGAGGTTGATGCTTTTAGAAGACCAAATAAGCTATCTTCTAGGTGGAATACAAGTTGTTTATATTGAAGAATTACAGCCAGTTTTGACACTTGAAGAATATTACTCTCTTCTTAATGTGTTCTATAGCAGACTGGTGAAAACTAGAATACCTTTTCACCCTCGAAGTCTGCGTGGCTTACAAATGATCCTTAACAGGTAAATGTCTAAAACCAGAATTATGTTGCTCACTCAGCTAGATGGGTTGTGCATGTGAGTGGATTAAATTATTTTGTGATTCTTAGGAATTAAAGAATGTCACTGCTTAGTGTTAGCAACCTTCATTTACACATTACAAAAGCCAACATGAGGGGATTAAGGGATTGAATTTCTGGCATGTTCTGTAAATATGTTACACAGTCACAGGGCGCAGTCAAGCCTATAGAAAACTTTAAATGATTAAACTAATGCTAAATCAATAGCCAACATTCTTGGTGCACGCTGTTTTCTGCTATTTTTCCATTCTTGTGCGTATATTATATAGCACTGTGCCTGGTGCTTACATGTATTATCTCTTTAGCTCCTCACCTCACCCTGAAGCAGGTTACTACCTCCTTGTTACAGATGAGCAAGGTCACAGGACTAGGAAGCATGTGGCTATCCTGATAAATGTGCCTCTTTAGGGACAGTAAAACTTTAAGTCAACTTTGCTGTATACTTTCAAGGTGGAGTTTCTTAGTGAATTCCTTTTCCATTAATCAGACTGATGCATTTTCCTTGGGAGTGAAGTGGGGAGTGGAGAGATCAGTGACTTGCCCTTTTGTATATGTTTCATTCCAGTGACAGACACGCTCCAAGCTTGCATGGACTTGGGCATTTTAACATCCCCGCCCTCTGTGACCCAGCGAACCTCCAGGGGTTTCTTCTCACCAAAGCCCAGCAGGCAAGAGAGAACCTGAAAAGAAAACAAGAGTGAGTGCTGGTGGCCCTCTGTAGTGTCCCGTCACTCTGTCCGGCTTTTAAAACAGGGCTTTAAACTTACGCACACAGGACAGTAAAACTGCAACCTTAGGAAATGGACTGACTTGTGAATGTTCCGTGTTTATTTACTTGCTTCTCCCCTTGCTCTGCCAGGGCTCGGACGTGGCTGTTTTATAAGTATAATAACCTATGTTAACTCACCGCTGCATGCCTCCAGCGGAGAAGCAGGTCTTGTTAATGTGAAAGCCAACTCAGGAGTAGAAGGAAGGGTGATATCAGACAGAAATTCTCCAGATGGAAAAGACTGGCAGCAAGGAAAAACTTTAATGACAGGAATCTGATTTTTTTTTAATTTTGAAACCTTATATAAAGCATTTTAATTAAACAAGAAGAAATTTTAAAGTGAAAATTTGTTTTAGTTCATAAGCAGTTCTGTCTTTGTGTTATTTATGTCTTTGAAGGAATCTTATTATAGCCAACAGTTTCCTATTTTGTAGACAGTAAGATATGGCCTTACCGTGTTTTATGTATCTATGAAGAAAGCGTATTACATTCAAAAGAGTTTTTCTAAAGTCGTTATCTAAGGAGGTTTGGTTACCAAGCCTTCGTTCATTCATTCAGCTCTCATTTGCTCTGACCGCTGTGGGCCCAGAGCTGTGAAAGGTGCCACTGATAGGAAGACGAAGGCTGGTCCCTGCCCTCCTGGAATCGTCTCTAAACAGGAGATGTGTGCACCATGCATATGTCAGGCATAGCTGCACCGGAGTGGAGCTGAGCGAGGAGACCCACGCGGACTCTGGGAAGGGCATGTGGTGGCCAAGTTGCAGGCAGGGGGCCGAGGAGGATGGGGCAGCCCATGTCAAGGGAGCAGGGCAGAGACTGGAGCAGGGCCAGTGGAGGACCCTTGCCAGTATTCAGCAGATCAAGGATTTCTCCTGCCTTTCTGCCCATTCGCTCCTCGGTCCCCACAGTTGCTCATTTCAAAAGCCAAGCACATGAAGGAGAAGGGGTGGCAGCAGGGCAGAGGCACTGAAGTCATCCCTTTAACAGAACAGGGGATCATTTTCTGTGCGAGTAACGGAGCTGCATCTCTGCTCTGCTTGGGGAGCTGGCGATGGCTCTGTTGGCTCCATCATATGGCACAAATATCCTGCTTCCTGAGCGTATGGTAAGCATTTGTGTTTGTGATATGACTTTTCTCAATTGTAAGTGAGCTTTGACCTGTGGGAGCAGTTGTGGCCAACCTTCCGTTATTAGGGCTGATGATTTTGTTGGCTGCTGCTTCTGTTTTTTAATTACCATTTGATAGCTTTGGAGTATTGCTACTAGATCTTGAACAGATTTTTAAAAGAAATAAAATTCACATAGGTTAGTTTTTGGAAGTTCCAGCCTATCAGTTCCTCGGGTAAATGGAGACTTGTATGACCCACGTCCAGCCCACCAGGACCCCCTCAGCTCCACCTTCTGAGTGGGCCCAGAACCGAATGCTTCTCATCTCCTTTACTGCCTGTCTGGGCCCCTCTCATTTTGTAGTGACCTCTCTGGTTTCCAAGCTCCCACACTCACCTGCCATCCCTCTCCTGTCAGTTCACTCCAGAGCATCCTGAGTGAGTGGCCCTTTGCAGACCCCGGTCAGAGCATGTCACTCCCCAGCCCACCGTCTGCCCACAGCCCTGCCAAACTCATCTCCTATGCCTCTCCCCTCACCCGTTTTGCCTCTGTATCTTCCTCAGGCACCCAGGGTGCTTCCCCTGCCCAGAGCACTTGTCCCCAGACGTCCACCAGTTACCCCTTCACCCCACCCAGGGCTCAGCAGCTGGTCTGCCTCCCCTGCACCTTCTGCCCTGCCTCTCTGTGCTGCACTTAACACCATAAACCCCTGACAAACTTTTCCTTATTTATGTATTGTCTGCCTCCCGGAAGAGGAGCAGAAGCTTTGTGAAGGTGGGGACCTTGTCCACTTTGTTCTGTTCAGTGGCAGGACCAGCGCCAGCACACAGGAGGCCTTCAGTAAATGCTCCCTGCCTGTCCCACATCCCCCTCATTTTTGGGCTCTGACCCCGGAACCCCATCTGTGCCTTAGCCCACAGCAGGAGAAACCACTCCACTGGTGGTGCCAACACACCTTCCCTCGCAGGCATGGCCCTCCTCCCTCTGCAGGCGTGGGGTGTAAGCCAGAGCTTTCCCTGTCCTTGGCATCTTCTCCTTTCCTCTGCTCCATCCTCCCTGCCCGATCGAGGTCGCCTTCATTATATCTATTAGATAGTGGTTAAGATGACCTACTTTCCTTAGATGAAAGTGTGTTGTTGGAGGGTGGTTTTCAGACACTTTCTAGCTGCATATCTCTTTATACAGTGGATTCTTAAATAAAACTCCATTTATAAAAATGAAAAAGCTCACAGGTGCTCTACTTGAAGGAACCTAGAGGCCACCCATGCCCATAGAGGCCCTCTGACGACCTCTGCAGAACCCTTGGCGTGCTGGCAGTTTAAAAATCAATATACTAAGCTAATAAATACCTGGGTCCTGAGTAGACTCTACCTGATCGTCTCAAGACTGCATGGCTTGTAGCCCCTGGCTGGCAGGTATGAAGTATGTGCTCTGGGGAACCCCCACCTTTGGAGGCTGGTGATAACCCGTTTTCGGCTCTTATATAGGCTGGTAGTAACTGGCCTCCCTGGACAGGCTCTCCTTGTATTTTCATGGAACCTTACTCAGATGTTTCCTTCTACCATGCATCACAGATTACAAATTTCAGAATCACTTAGACAAATTAGAAGCAATAAAATGTGAAGTAGAGGATTGGTTAAATAATTTTGATACTTGCACATAGTAGAAACAACTATTGAAACGAACATTCATTTACCCGACTAATATTTCTGAGGACTAGGTGCTGAGCAGGCGCTGCCACAGTCCCGAGCAGGACAGCACGCAGCACACAGGCCCCCTTGGGGACTGACGCTCAGCGTCAGAGGCAGAGCAGTTAGACTTTATGTTTGTCAAGAGAGAAGGGTCATTTCCCCCTGGGAGATGTCTGGCCTATTTCTTAACACAAGCAGGAAAGGACGAGGCCACAGTCACCATGTCATGATGCTTCTTGCATATACTGTGCTTTCCTTTTTCCTTTTTTTTTTTTTTTTTGAGGAATGAATACAATAGAGCAAATAAATTATAAGGAAGGGCAAAAAACAATGTTTAAAAATATTTTTTAAGTGACTCTGCCACAGACTACAGAGGCCCCCGAGGAGGGAAAGGCTGCTGCAGGCTGTCTCCCTGCCGGAGGCCGCGCCTGGGGACCCTTAGCAGGGGCTACCTCCTCAGGCCTCAGCGTGTCCGCAGCCCTGCCCCGCAGAGGGGCCAGGGGCCCCTGGGTCATAAAGGCTGCAGCCCAGGGAGCAGAGTCACCCACGGGTGAGACAGGTGGCCTCTCTTAGAAGCAGTCGGAGGAACGCATGGCCCTGCCCAGAGACTTGGATAAAGACGTGTCACTGGGGAGCCACACAGCAGCTAAGCCAGATTGTTCATGTCCTTTTTGTTTTCTTGAGCAAGTGAAAAAAGCCTTTTACAGCTCCAGGGTACCTCTCTAATTCTGGAGAGACTAGAAGCAGGTCCAGCTGGAACATTCGAAGAACCCTGTCAACCCCAACTACTGTCACCTCCCTGAATTTTTGAGCAACCTCATGAAGCAGGAGGAGTCTTACAGGAAACTAAGCGCCGCCGAGGAGTGCTCGGGTGTTGCTGAAGGACGGGAGGCAGCGTTCCAGACCCCTGCCACTAACGCCCACTGCCTGCAAACCACTTCTGTTCTCACATAGTTGTCTAGCTTGTGGTTACTGTGTGGTTCTCACTTTTCTCCTTTGTGCAGAATATCAAGAGTGGGTAAACAGCACATTGGGGTATTTTCAGCCGCGTAGTACTTAGACTATTTTGGGAACCTCTGACCACTGCAGCTTTGCCTGCTCCCCTTTCCCCACGGGCTCCCCATGTGATGCATGTGGGGGCGTGACTAGGCAGGTCCTCTTACACACACCCTGAGGTTTGGGGATTGGATCCATTTACTAAAACATATCCGTAAACATTTGCCACCTGTGGGAGAAAGTATTTAAGATACTGAGTTCTGCCCTGAGTTGTTTGTAGGCCTCAACTCAAGACCTTGATGGAAAAAGAGACATTGTAGCTGAGAGGAAGAGGCCGTGTCCTCCTCAGGGCCTGATCCTCTGAGCCTGCTGGTTATTGGGAATCCTAGAAGTCATTACCGCCCAACGGTCATGCTACTTGATGGTTCCTAGAGCTAGGAAGTTCACACCCCCAGCTACCTACTTGCTTCATTCGCCAACAGCTACTTGGTGAGACAGGTTAAGAACTTCTAAAATTATGTATTAATTATTTTTACTCTATTACTGCTAACAAGATGTAACAAATACTTTTAGAGATACATGTGGAAATAATTCAATAGGCCCTGCACGATAACTGGGCCTGTGACCTCTGTAGGTGCCAAACCAATTCACTGTGGAGAGTAAAAAGCTGTGCCCCAATATATAAAAATATATTTACATTTGCTGTTTTTATTCAGTTACAGCTTGTGCCAATATTATGTTTATTTTCAATATAACAGGTTAAAGGTTATTGAAAATGAATTGATACAGGCTTCAACAAAGAAATTCTCTCTGGAGAAGTTTTATAAGGAGCCCAGCGTTTCTAGTACACAAATGGTGGAGTGCTGCAAGAGACTTCTAGAGCAGTCACTGCCTTACCTCCAAGGGATGCACCTCTGCATTTCACATTTTTACTCTGTTATGCAAGATGGAGACCTTTGTATTCCTTGGAATTGGAAGAATGGAGAAGCCATTAAGTAACACAGAAATCTGTATTATTTTTTAAAGAGGTAAGAAAGAAGCTGTTAAATTTATTTAAATCCACAATTTGATATAATAGTATTATTTACATATTATAAAAACAAAGTTTCTAACTGCTGCTTTCAAAGTAGATATTTTTTTTAAATGTTAATTTCTGCTAGGAAACATGTTTTAAAAAAGGTTTTATCTCCCAATCTTGTGTTTCTTATCTTATTGGAAAGACTAGGTAAAAAGATGTTAGAATGAAAGAACCTTATTAGTGGTGTGTAAATGAGGGATTCTACAGAGTTAAAGATAATATATTTTTATATGAGTGAATGTGGGTGAGGTGTCAGCAGGTCTCATCCAGTTTAGCTCTGAAGTAATGGAACTCGTTTCTACATGTAACTCAATTCAACATGCAACTTTATAGTTACAGCTCACACGAGTACCACGTGTATTTTGTAGCCAGTAATGGACAGTTGATGTCCAAAACAGGTGATTAATGGGGAGCAAAAATCTAATTTTGCCTAAAAGTAGAAGGAAAAAAAGCAATTGAATGAATATATGGTATTGACATTGTCCTAAGCAGTCTGTACCAGTTTGTTAAACCTCTTTAGTGACAGAGAATTTAGTTTTAAACCCATATGTTTTCCTGCTCATTAAAATGTTAAGTACTGATAGCCTTAAACCACCAGACAGTAAATGTTTTGGAACGATTTAAGGATGTGACTACGTGTTTTCATAGACAAACACTATGCAGGAAAACGCTTGTTTCCCAAAGAGTTCCAATAAGAGAGTCAAGTATAAAATGGTCCAGACCATTCAGGATATCGGTCTACCCCTCTCAGCCCTGGTCTCTGTTCCTACCAATGTTGGAAATGCTGGTTGAGCCCCCCCGAGCCACCCCTTGTCCGTAATTGTGTGGGCCTCCCTGAAGCCGCAGCAGAGCCTCAGAGGAACAGTGTGCCTGCTCTGTGGACACAGGGCTTCTCTCCACAGATAATTCCCTTAGGATGTTATTTTTAACCTGATCCAGAATCTCTTCTGCTGCTTTCTCAAGAGGACGAGGTGAGTCCTAGTTTAGGTCACCATTTTTTTGTGGCTCTTAACTACTGAATAAATGTTTAATGCATTTTTCCACAGTACATTAGAAAGGAAAGGAGATGTTAAAAAACCCTCTTGATGTATATTTTAAATTTATCTGAAGCACTGGTTATTTAAACTGTTAAATTCAAATGTGTGTTTAAAAGAAGCACTGGTTTGTAATTAGTATAGTTTGCGCATATCATCCCCCTTAATCTGTGCCTAACAACCGTATTTAGGGTTTTTTTCTAATGTAACAAATGTTGTTGCCTATAAAGATTTTCCAGACCCAAACGATGAGAGTGAAAAATTCCCTAAAGGTTATCTGAGAAAATGTATTGGAAATGTAGATTTGGATTTTGCCATTTCTAAAATCAGCTGATATAGAATCCTCAAGTAATATGTTTTGAATTGGACTTTGATTCAGACCTAATTGTTATATAATAAATAATACATTAATCAGATTATTGTTTTTCTTGTTACAAGTTATGAACAGTTTTACAACTCTTGCAATGTAATAAGAAATAACAAGAAATTGGTGACCTGTATATGTCCGACTTTCTCTCCAAGTCTAGCATAAAAGGGAAAGTTTTGTCCCACCTCTGAAAACTGGCACAGGATCAGGCCCCTGTAACTACAAAGCCTCAGGTCAGAAAGTTTCCAAAGGGGCTTGAGCTCCAGACCCAGGCCAGAGCTGCCCCAAGGGAGAACCAGGCCCTGCTCTCCCTGGGGCTTCATATCTCTGCCTAGGCTGTCCAGTCAGGGAGGCATATGCCCACATTTGTTTGCAGGCCAGGTCTCTCCAAACTCTCTGTTTTCCTTTCTCTCTTAAAGGCCTCCACCTCTATGCCCCCCTGAGCTAATGAGGTGGTGGACCTTGAGGAGTGGACAGGTGGAGCAGGAGGGGTCAGGGCCAGCTACCATTTAGAACCTCTCAGGACTCCATGTCCATCTCAGAGGTCCCAGAAGCGAGCCATCCCACTCAGGCCACTGCCCAGCATCCTGGTATCCCTACTTCCCATAAACTACCCGGCTGCTTTCACTGACCCCACCCCAGCTGCCCTGGAGGGATCTGTCTGTGCTTCCCTGGAGCGAGCCGGTCAGATCAGTCCTGTGGAGCCTGGCAGGACCCAGTTCTCTTCTGCAGGGAGCCGTGGTCCTGGCAGCCTTTCACCACAGATCCCACAGAGGGGAGCCCACACTCCCAGGAGGCAGCTCTCCTTCCAGCCAGGCCAGGGCATGCACCGGGGGCCCACAAGCTGCCAGGCAGCTCATTTAAGGAAAATTGGCTCAGCACAGGGCATAGTGCACCCTGGAGGAGGCTGTGGGATTTCACCCTCAGAATCTTCTGGAGGGAGCATTTCATCTTCATTTTCTCTGTCGCTAGCACAGGCCCTGGGCTAAACCTGGTGTCAGCATATGCGTGAGCAGAGAGGCCATGGGTGGAGCAATACTGTGGGGAGGCAGGGGTAACACAATCTACAGACATGAGCCCTGGTACCTCACTTTTATCCACACCCAAAAAAAGCAAGATATTTAAATTTGGGGGTAAAATCTTTCCTGTGAGATTTTTTTAAATCTTTTCCTTTCTTATTAGTCATTCAACAAACACTTGGGAAGCACCTACTGTGTGCTTCTAGGCATGGTAACACAGCAGGGACCAAGCAGACAAGACAGCTGCCTCTGAGGATTTGACTTCAGAGTCATTAAATGTCACTTAGCCTTCCCTTCATGTATGGTTTCCTGTGGCTGACATAAATTACGAACTGTGTGGCTTAAAAGAACAGAAATGTATCCCTCACCGTTCTGGAGACCAGGAGGCCCAAATCTCAGTGCTGCTGAGCCGCACTCCCCCCAGAGGGCCCGAAGAACATTACTTTCCCTGCCTTCTCCAAGTTCCGGTGGCTGCCGGTGTTCCTTCGCCTTGCCACCTCCCTCCGGCCTGCCTCGGGGCCACACTGCCTCTTCTCTGCGTGTGTCCTCTCCATAGCAGCCCCTGGCGACCCAGGAGAAGCTCCTCCTGGCACTGGCTTCCCCAGCAAAGCCCCCGCCCCCAGCCACAGGCCACTCCAAGGCCTGCAGCCGGGGCCACCGCCAGCTAGGACTCGCCCAGGGGTCTTGCTGCTGCTCCAGGAGCACAGGTGGCTGGGCAGGTGCCAGGCCAGGTGCCAGCCGCCCCAATACTGTACTTGCCTTGACAGACACCTGGGTGCTTGTGAAAGGTGCTGTTGGACGGCCTGTTAGAAAAGAGTGTGGTGACAGTGGCAGAGGTGACTGTCACCCCATGCAGGTCCCCACCCCAGCCCCAGGCCTCCGTGTCAACCCCACCCCGGCTTACCCCCTTTTCTCCCTTCCTCCACCAGCTCAGACCAGCTGTTTCTCAGATACGTGCACCACCGCAGCCTTAGGCCTGCCTGAGCCCCAGCACCCCCACCCCACCCCTGCTCCCTGAGCCAGAGCTTCCCCTGCACTCCTCGGAGGCTCCCGGGACCTAAGGGGCTGTTGCGGCTCCTCAGTGAGTCTCTCAAAGCCCTTCGTCCCCGCCTCACCTCACCCCCCAGACCGCAGCTGGGCCGGGTGGGCCAGCGCCCTGACCTGCTCAAGGAGCCACTTCCCTGCACCCTTGCTCAGGCTATCCCTTCCCAGCAGGGTGCCCTTCTGCCTGTCTTCAGAGGGCGTGTGAGCCTCACCTCCTCAGAGCTCCCCGGCCCAGCCCTCCTTGAACCTGCGAGGCATAGAACTCTGACCTGAAACTTGTCCCAGGCTCTGAGCCTGGAGGAGAAAGAAGCAGCATTTCCGTTGGGAGAAATGGCAAGGGCAGAGGCAGGCAAGTGAGAAGGAAGTGGCCTGGGCTGAGCTGAAAGGCATTAGAGATGAAGTGCTGGTCCTTTGGCCACATGGAAATACCAGTCGGGCAGCAGGGGGAGGGGCTGCAGGAAGGGCACGCCAGGGGCGTCCTGCCCTGGATGGGGGAGTACTCAGCCCAGATCACCCCCCACCCCACGCAGAGGCCCATGTGTGTGGGCAGGTAGGACGCCAGGGGCAGCTGCAGGCTGGGAGGCTTGAGGTTCACCACTTCCACCTCCCTGGCAAGGCTTGCCCAAAGTCTGCTTGCATACCTCCAGTGATGGAGAGCTCATTGCCTTCCCAGGCAGGCCCTGGGTGGGGTGTAGCTCTGAAAAAGCAGAAGCTCCCCGTGAATGGAGCTGAAATCTGCCCCTGGGTCTGCCCCTGAGCCCCACACTGGCTTCATGGTCCCTGTGGGACCGACAGGAAGACCGGTGTCTCCTCCTCCAGACCTGTCAGTCCCAGGACCCTCAGCTCTTCCCTTGGAATCACCTCCTGAGGACTTACCCCTCAAACAACATTGAGCCCCTCACTAATGCACTTAGATACCCCAATAGGTACCCACACCCTGATGTGCATTCTGTTAGGGAAACAGGAAAACCTGTGCAAAAACTCTGCTTTGCCCCACACATCACCTAGTGAGATTGCTGAATGGGTGGCCTAGGCACCCTACCTGCCCAGACCCAACAGGCATTGTCTATGGTCTGGGATCCCCAGCGACCTGCAGCATCTACCTCCCCCGTGAACTCCCCAGCCCACCACTCCTCCAGCCATCAAGGAAGCAGAAGTGCCCCAGTGCCAAGTCACCAGGCAGAGGACCAAGCCATGCTGCTCCAAACTGGCTCTGGGTGGTTTGTCCAGGGGATTTATAACAGTCACCATTACCCTGGGGACTCCGATGGTACAGACTGAGCCCTGTTCCCTGCCTCTGAGTTGCATCAATCTGCGCTTCTCTGAGACACTTGTTGGGACTCGGGGGCTGGATGAGAGCGACGCTAGGAGCCCATGCCAGGTCAGGACTGGGGGCCAGGGCCTACGACTCTGCCTGAGAGGCCGGCAGCTCTGCCCTGCCAGCCTTTCCCACCAGGGACACAGGAGGATTTCCGCCAAGGTCCCAACCCTCCTCTGCCTTTCATCACTGTTTGCTGGCTGAGTGACCATGAAGGAGGGTGGGTGTTCTGGACACAAGGACACATGGCACAGTGATGTCCTACTGCCCACCAGCAATGGCAAGAAGGGCTTTTTCAAGGCTGCCCTGCAGAGCCTGGGGAGAGTACACCTAGGTCCTCCCACTGCCCTGTGGAGCAAAGGGGCCCAGCCCTCTGCAACTCTGAAAAGCAACCCAGCTGACCCCCCCCCCCCCCAGGCCTGACCTCCAGGCCACCTCGTGTCCCCGGGGTCCCATCCAGCCCTGTTCCTGGGAACAGTCACAGACTGCGCAGCTCGAGAGGCCTGGCAATCGGGCCTACTCACCCTGCGTTTTGTAGGGAGGGAAACTGAGCCAAGAGAGGCAGGATCATAGGGCACATGGGCTTCAGAATCAAGGTTGGGCCCCAGGCCTTTGTTCCCCTGCCCAGAGACTGGGGTTTCCCGGGGTCTTCAGGCTGAATAGTGTTTCAGAGACCCCAGTTAAGGCCTCGTGCCCCAGCCCGGGTGGCAGTCCGCATCAGCCAGCCCGTTCCTGGAGGGCCGAGGGGGGCCACTGTCCTACCAAAGCGCCATCCGGAGCCCGTTCCCGCAGCGACCACTCAGTTGGAGGGAGGCTCAGGCCAAAGGCTCCGTCCGCCTCAGGGCTGCCTCCAAGGGGGCCGCCTTTTCTCCGCAGAGCCCAGGGCAGCCCTGGGGGCTGCCCCCACATCCAGGTGCCCCCAGTCTGTGCCCAGGGACACCAGGCCTGTGCAGCCCATTCATCCTGGCTTCTTCCTTCTTTGGCCAAAGGGGTCTCTTTCCAGTTCCGGCTGGGAACTAAAGGTGTTGCTCTGACACCAACATCTGAACAGACTTGTCCAACCCCAAAGTGATCAGAATAAAACACTATGATGGCTGGAGAGGTAAAGAAAGTTCTAGAACACGTTGTGTGTCGGATTTTATGTTAAGTTCATATTAAGTTTGAAAGCATTTGGTGCTGCGGAGAGTCCCGCGAGCTTCTGAGGTGGGCGGCCGACGACCGCAGGGCACGAAGGGGCCCCGGGGGCGGGCAGCGCTCTGGCCACGGAAGGCTCAGAAAGACGTTAAAGGGCGCGGCCAGGCAAATACTCTCAGGTTTAAAAGAAAGATTTTATTTCTTTTTGAAATAAAAAAAAAGTAAAGACATTTTTGAGCTTGCAGGTGAAGGCTCAGGGGACAGAAGGGCCAGCAGGAAAGGCGGAGGCCGGCCGCAGAGGGGCTGGTCCCAAGGGGCCGAGTGTCGGCGGCGAGCCTCCTGGTGGTGCGACGGTGACAGGCCTTGCCGAGTCCGGCGCCGGGCGCCCGGCTCCAGCTGTAGCCAGGCCGAGGGTCCACGGCGATGGGAGGGAGTTGCTTGAGCCGGAGTGTTTCAGTGAAGCCTTAGGAGGGGATGGAGGAGCAACCGTCCGCGAAGGTATGCCGGACTCTGGGCCCTGGGCGGGGGGCGGAGACGCCTGCGAGCTTCCAGGCTGAGATCCGGGTCCTTCCCCGGGCTTGTCAAGAGAATCCGGAGAAGCTGCAGGTAAGTCTGGCTTCAGTGGGGGGTAGGTGATTTCGCCAGTTAACTCGTTTACCCAGAAAAATGTATCTAGAGGTTTCTTTCCCTGTCCAAACTGACTCTTAGACATAGCTGCAAGGGAGAAAATGGAGACAAGTGCACCTTCAGTCATCCATACTGAGGAGGAGGGTCACCGACACAACCAGGGTCAAAGGGAGCCGCCAGCCCCCTGGGCTTCTGTGATCGGCCTGTGCTGCGGATACTCCAGAAACCTGCCCGGGCCCAGAAGCAAGCCTAACTGGGGGCTCCAGGTGAACTCTAGGGGCTTTTTCGTAATTTTTCTTAAAGTTTTTAATCTTTAAGTATCCTAAGAAGTATGCTTTACAACCTGACCTTGTTCAGTGGGTTTGTGTAAATAACAGTCTTATGGAACATAGATGGTATATGCAACAGTCTTGATATTTTCTATGCAACTCAATTCTACTATATTCCTTACAAAATGCTGGTTGCCACTCCTTAAACTCATTATAAAGGAAGCAACAATGATAAATGAACTATGGCTTGAAAAACAGTCTTACATTTAGAGGAGAATGGACAGTTCTGGATCTTCTACAAAGAATCCCTCAAAAATTTTACAGAAAGACCATGTGTGGCCAGCAGAATGATGCTCTACCAATGGCCATTTCCTGGTCCTGGGAACCCGTGAATATGTTTCATTATTTTACATGACAAAAAGGACTTTGCAGATGTAATGAAACTTAAAGACCTATACTAGGGATATTGTCCTGTATTATCCAGGTGCCCCAGTCTATCTACTTGAGCCCTATGGAGAGCTTTCGCTGGGGTGAGAGCAGTGCAGCAGTGGAAGTGAGAGAGCCTAGCATGAGAACCCACCTGCCATGCTGGCTGTGATGAGGACAGGGGCTAAGGGGAAACCAGAAGAAAATTCATTCTGTCAACAAAATGAACGATCCTGGAGGTGTATCTTCCCCCAGAGCTCCTGGATAAGAGCCCAGGATGGACAAAACCTGGATGTTGGTCTTGGGAGACCCAAAGCCACCATTGCCGGTCTTCAGACCTGTAGCTCTGTGAGATAATAAATGTCCCAAGCAGCTAAATTCGTGGCCATTGTTACAGCAGCAACAGGAAATTCATCACCATGCAAACACTTTCCCAGAATCAGTGCAGGAGAGGGTCTGCAAAGCTGAAGCTTCCTGAACTCAGGGCAAGCCCACCTTGGGGAACTCAGTCTGGGGAACTCTTCCTACTTTCTTTTTGTCAAGCTTAATAATTGCTTCACCTTCTTTAGAATGGACAGTGACTGTCACGCTGGAGACACGTCAAGGTTCACTACCTAGAACATCAACCAGGACCACCAGCTTTCAAATTCCTGATACCTGCATCCTACACGGAGCTTGAATTTGCCCTCAGGCAGAGGGGTTTCCCCACCATGCCCTGGTGGTCCACAAGGCCATGGGGAAACAGCACGCCCTGCAGGATTCCTAGAACCAGGGTTGCTGTTAACTAGGGAACGGCGACCTAAACAGGCAGCGAGGGGAAAAGTGTGCTGGGAAGCTGGGAAGGGTCTGAAGCTCACCTTTCAGAAGGCTGAGATGGAGGAGTGTGTAGAGGGAGCTCCAGAGTGGAGAAGGAGCCTTAGAAGCCTGGGGCTCCTAGCAACCTGACCTTTATTGCATGTGTTTCCTACCCTATCCCAGACCAGATTCCACCTGGGATCACAGGCCTCTCTGGAGCAGCCACACCCACAGCTCACACCTCCGCCAGCCCCATGTCAGTGCCTGATATCCCCAGCCCAGAGGGGTCCCTGGCATCCGCCCCGGCCCGTGCCGCAGCTCCTGACTCTGCCAGGCCCACTACATGGCCCCATGAGCAGCGTGTTTTTTCTAGAACTTATGAACAAGGGCCATGTCATCCTCCGGCATGTTAGTTCATTTTTGGCATAGATGCCAGATGTTACTGGGTTAGGAATTTGTCCCAGATCCACTCCCTACCCCACTGGGTTTGGTCACCCTAGGTCTCACTCTTCACAGCCTCATCTCTCTGAGAATTAGAGCTGTTCCCAGGTTGCCGTCTGCTACCTGAGATTCTGCTCCAGCCCAGGCCCACCTTGAATCCTCACCAAACTGCCTGTGGCCTGGGGTAACCCACTCTGTGGACCAGCACCTGGCCTGGGTCACAGGGTGCTGACAGGAGATAGAATGGCCATCCTTTTAGACTGGGCCAGCTCTTCCAGCAGGGCTTTTCTCCTCATCCACCTGGTGCTGCCCACCTGAGGTCTGGCAGTCTATGAGCACAGCTAATCGAAGTGACAATCTCTACACCCCAGGTATTCTTCACCTAGCAGCCTGCCACCAGCAACTTTCCTCCATTGGCATTTGTGGCCTTGCCTCTTCCCAGGGACTGCTGTGGGTCTGTCCCTACCAAGAGGCCACTGCTAAGGTGAGGGGAAAAAGCCCTCTGACTCCTCCCTGCCTGGCTCTGCTCATCCTATCCTTCTACTTGTCTAGGCCCAGTGGGTCTCCCCTCTTCCTTCCCCTGCACCTCATCTCTGTCCACACAAGGGCAGGTTGCCCTGGGAATGTCAACTCATTCTGTTACCTCATCCCACCTGATCTTGGAAACTCAGCTTGCTGTGAATATTACCCGGCTTAAGATTTCAATTTTCCTCACCATGGTGTCCAGCTCTTGAAAAATGTGTTGAAGGCTTTTTCTTCCATGATTTGAAAACTGACTGGTGATGACTGGTCTTTGACAAGCTCCGAGACAAAAAGTTACATGAGCACCAACCTTTGGACACACACTCCATTCTCCAGGGTCTTACTCATCTGAAACTCTGCCTCTGTCAGACCAAACACCTGTTTTCTGAATGTTTTCTCACCGTATGTAATGTTAACACCTGTGCATTACTTTCTAAGCGGCTCACTTTCACCAAAAATAATTTAAATTTATAGTGGCCACTTTTGAGGAATTTCAATATGGACATAATTCTGATTGTCCAACGGTCTGCTTTAATTGATTTGAGAAGCATTCGAAACACAATTTGAACTAAAAAATTACCTTCCTAAAATATTCTTTAGCTAAAGCTAATGAAAGATACGGGAATGTTCTCCTTCATCAGCCCCTGTAGACAGTATACGGGATTAGCTTCTGATGTTGACATATCCAATGCTCTTTCCACGGTTTGTTAAAGGCTTCAAGTCAGAAATCACAGATATGTTAGGTAAACAAAAAATGCTAGCTGGTAAACCACTCTATTGCACAAATGTCAATATTTGGCTACACTTTTAAAGGAGACTTTAGATACCAAAAAACAAAAGAAGTCTCAGGAAATTATTTGTCTTGTTTGCCTAGACAACAGATCATTTTGTTTCATGCAGGAGGCATCATGTCCCTCCATTCCATACATCGGGAATGAGTAAGTGCTGGCTTTAAAAATCTTACGCCTTGATAAAATTGTCAAGGACCCAAATCATGTCAAAACCAGATACATGACACTCTTGTGTGTGTGCTCATGTCTAAACTCTCTCCTCTCTCCTTACAGAGAATGATTAGCTCTTGTCTAAAGCCAATTCCCTCTTTGTTTTATTCTATCCCATTTCCCCTCTTTTTCCCTTTCTTGAAAACTTGGTTTATTTTTTAAAATGCATTCATTGTTATAGGTACACTCTAAGAATATTTAGATCAGATAAAGCCAAAACTGTCTAAATAAGGAAAAAGAAACATTGCTAAACTATGTTTCTTTTTATGGACATTAGGAGGTGTAGTTAGGGACTTACGGGCTGGTGAGCAAGTGGAGGTGCTGGGAGAGGCATGGAAGCTCTGTGCCCTCCCCGAGCTGCCTGGGCATCTCTTCCATCTGGCTCTTGCCGGGCCACATCCTTTTATAATGAACTGGCAATCCAGGAAAGAAGGAAAGGAAGGGAAAGAGGAAGGAGAGACGGAAGGAGGAAGAAGAAAAAAGTATATTACCTGATAACCTTTGTAACTCGCTGAGATAAGAAAAGGCATCAATTTCAGAATAAAAGAAAACCTTTAGCACAATTCAGTCTTTATTAATTTGTCATTTTTAAAAAATGTTATTGTAACATGTTGGTTTGTCTAAGACCAAGATTAAATTTCTCATGATTCAAACTTCCTAAATGTCCTACATTGGTTCTGAGTTAAATACATTTCCACTATTTGCATAACTTACTTAAAATTTAAAATCATGTGCATAAATTTGTATTTTAACTTTAATAAAAATAGATGTCTTTTTAAAAGGTTTGATTTTATAAATTCCTTACAATGCTACATTTTATAAAGATTTGATGTGTTACCTCATCTATAATTCCCAGATTTTTAACTAATTTTAAGAGCTTAGAACTAAATCAATAAGTAATCTTTAAAGACCTATATATATATATTTTAAAAAGATATAAAAACATGATCATTGAATATAATTTTAATTTTTCCTTCTTAAAATATCAGATTAACAAAACACGCAAACACGTTTGGATGTTAATTCACGTTTATGAATATAAGGCCTCCTCTAATTCTTAAAATGAGATAAATCCTCAGAAATACACAGCTGAGCCATTTTTAACTCACCTCCTGAACTTCTCTTATTAAGAAAAGATCGGTCACCCTAACCAAACACACGAATTCATGTACATGGCTAATTGCACAGGACACAGTAACTGCAGAGAGATACAGGTATATAGATGTGATTTTTCTGTGAGTTCAAATGGTTGTTCCATTTCACTCAAACAATGAATTTAATATGATATATGTTTCATTAAAATATGGCTAAGTTAATTCTATTTTAAGCTATAGTTAAAAACTTGAACTTGTTACCTAAGTAATATTTATGTATCTTTGTAGCCTAAATGCATACAAATAAAGGTAGGTTAATTGTTCCTTTACTGTAATTTTTTACATAAATAATGTGCCAAAAGAGTAAAATTAAAAGTTGGGTCTCTGTGATGGCTAATTTTATGTGTCAACTTGACTGGGCCGCAGGGTGCCCAGACACTTAGCTAAATGACATCTCAGGATATGTCTGTGAAAGTGCTTCTGGATGAGACCGGCATTTGAATTCCTAGACCGCTTCAAGCAGATTGCCTCCCCATTGTGGGCGGGCCTCACCCCATCGAGGCCTGAGTGCGGTAAAAGCTCTGCTTGTCTTCAAGCTGAAACACCGGTCTCCTCCTGCTTTTGGCCTCTGACTTGGAGTGGAGCTATGCCATGAGCCCTCCTGGTCTGGGCTTCTCAGCCTCCATGATCACATGCGCCAATTCCTTATAATAAATCTCTCTTGCTCTGTGCCTATATAATATATATATATATATTATATACACATCCTATTAGTTCTGTCCTCTGGAGAATCCTAGTAATATGGAACCTCATGTAAAATGACTTTAATGCCCAAATTATTTAAGGTTCCTTTTTGTCACCAAATTATTAACTCTCAGTGCTTCTGGCATACTCTTAAATAATCTTGAGCAATCCCCTTGGATAGCTCTGACCTAATTTTATTCACATTTTAAAATGATATCACTGAACTAAATTCACCCTTAAAATACAGAGAGCACTCTCAAAAGTGAAAATTTCCAGAAATTGAAGTCCATATGACTAAACTGATTGCCCTCACCTATGCATGCCAACCAGCAAAAGCAAGTAGGTACATAAAGGTGCTTTCATTCCCAAATTGCCTTGTAGGAACGCTCGTGACAGTGGAGAGTGAGTGCTGCTCAGGGTCACAGAGGCCAGGTGCTGGCACCAGAGAAGGAGGGGGCGCCGCAGTGAGAAGAGGGCTGCCTGTCTTCCACCACTTCTCCTCGAGGTCCTGCCCTTCAAAGTCCTCCTTCCCCTAAACCCACGCGACATGACCTCAGAACCAGCAACTTCCCACGGCTCACACCCACCTTCACGTGCCACAGATGGCCAAATGGTTTTCAGACCTCAAAACTTCTAAACTAGGAAGGGCTTTCAGATTTCACTGGGAAGGATCATCATTTTGTGCCATATCAAAGAATTTGAACCTATAAGTTCTCAGGAAACGTCCCTAGGCAAACAGATCAGCTATTTAGAGCAGTAGGGGGTGACTTGGAGATATCCAGTGGTTTGATGTTAAAGGTTTGAGCAAACCTAAAAATAAACTTGGGACTGCTTATGAGACCTGTGTTCCTGGAAAAAGCTTCTGAAGTGACTGAAAAAAGCCGTTCTCCCACGGAACGTGGGTTAGTTCACTGAAGCCCACAGACTAGGTCATCTCTTTGAACCCATGCTATGTAAGAGGTGGGTCCCTCCATTGCCCATTGAGGGAGAACTCACCTCGGTTTCCTCTCCTCTGTTTTAGATGTCTACAAGTCAATTAGAGGTCAAGGAAAAGGCCTCTACCTACATTTATGTGGGTAAATGAAGTCGCACCACAAATCACCTATTTCAAAGGTAGGCCCTCCTGCACCATCTCCTGCTTCTGTGCTGAGCCTGAATGTGGTGCAAGGGAGGTGCCTCCTCCATCCTGGAGGCGCACCTCTTGTCCCTGCGCAGACTTTGAGTCTAATGTTATCCCCTGCTGCTGCCTCCCTGAGAGAAAACAACCGCAGAAACTCTGGCTGCTCTCCACCAAGGACTGGGGTGCTGCCGGAGCCTGCTGCTGTTAAGGAGCCCCCCGTTGCTTCTGGACACAGACATCCCATCCTCGTCATTCCCAGGCCCTCTCCCACTACGAGGCCGTGGGCCCGCTGACACTACATTTCCCTCCCCACAAGGCAGTCTCCCAGCCTTTCCTACTTTCATGATTTGTCCACGAAGATGACACCCTTCAGTCCCCAGAAAGTCATCTTCCAGGCTCTTCACACTACTTCTAAGGCCCTGCGCAGGGTCCTCAGAGGCTCTCAGCCTGACACAAATCATAACCTCATTTGACCTTTAAAATGTTTCAAAATCTAATATTGAAGGCTTTCTTGAATTTTTATCATTTCCCACGTATATAATTCCTTTGTCTTTTTTAAACAATATCCAGTAATTCATTCTTTGTGCATGTGTTTTTTCCATTTAAAAATTTTTACAAATATGGTCATTAGGAATAAAAACTCAATGGACAGATTAAACATAGGAAATACACAAATGGCAGACAGATTAAGTGAACCTGAACAAGATACGAGTGCCTTTTCCCTTAGGGATTACAGAGGTGAGATTTACCACAGTCAGACCTAGAGCACAGGGACATCTTGAGCAGGGTCTCCTAACCTCAATGCCCTCAGCATTTTGAGCCAGATGGGGGCAGTGCTTTCTTGAGGGGGAACATTGCTGGGCACAGCAGGGTAGTTAGCAGCACCCTTGTCCTCTACCCACTAGATGTCACCCTCTTCCCAGATGTGACAACCAAAATTGTCTCCAGACATTGCCAAAAGTCCCCCAGTTGAGAACTGGTCTAAATCATGGTTGCTATTCAGGAAAAAAAAAGCCAGAGGCACAATAACAGACCCAAGGTTAGAGTCCACCGATGTGCATTCTCCACATTTCCCTAATGACAGAAACCCTGCTTTTTAACTGGGCAGAGACTGGGAGGCTGTCGTTTCAAGTAAAACATTTGGCCAGGTTGCAGCCTGCTTTAATTTGGAGCATAGACCATCATTTTGACCAAATTGGCATTAGGAAAATGGTAGGAAGATCCCAGAATGGTGGTTTTGTTGGCTCCTCTTGGCTGTTTCTAGCAAAATCCTGTAAAAAGGTGGTCTCTGGCTAGAGGAAGCCAGTTAGCAAGGAGAGTTGCAAAGATCCAGAAGGTTGCTAATGCAGGTAACTCCCGATTGTGGCCTGCCATATGCAGACAGCTGAATTATTTGGTTCCTGCAAGTGAAAAAACTAACCACTTCTGTACACTCAACCAAGGCAGTTGTAAGCTGTGACTATGAAGGGCAGGCTTAGCAGGAAATAACTCTGGTTCTGTGAGCAAAAATGAGATTAAGTGTGCTGCTTCTCATAACAAATGTATCACATTGACAAATGTGAAGAAATCTGGCAAAATCAAGCATTAACAAGAACCCCCACAATTTGGCATTATTTCATTGCAGTGAACACAGGCATTCCCAGTGAGCCAGGACAGAAACTAGAAGAGCTCAGTGTCCATCAAGAGCAGACTGGATACTGACTGTGGTGTCACCATACAGAATACCATAAGGCAATGAAAATAAAGCACATGACATGCTTAAAACTGACAAATGTAATTTTGAGCAAAAGATGCAAGACAGAAAATACTTTACAATTCCATTTATATAAAGTTAAAAAGCAGGCAAAAGTAAACTATTATTTAAGGATGCCTACATCAGTAGTAAGCATATAAAGCAATATGAGAAACGTCTAGTTTATGGGGTAAAAACAAAATAAAAACATTAGACAATAAGATGAAGAGGAAATCCATAATTGTTACATGAAAAAAGAAGTGGGAGAGATTCGAGGAGTTCTGTTTGAACGTCTGATTATTAATTTTTGCTCTATAAAACTTTACATTATATAAACAATCATTGCTCATTTTAATTATTTAGATAAAAATAAATTTCAAAATTAAAAAAATAAAAGGTGGATAGTAATTAGAGATAGTGTTTCAAAGTAACTGCGGTAGAGATATTCACTTTATAAGTTAATGTAAGTACAAGTGTGTTTGTATAGTATACAAATGCATGATCTTTTCAAATAATAGAAATAGCATATAAGTGCCAATATGGTATAGAGGAAAAAATTGAATTTAAAGGTTCAATAAATCCAAAACACAGTAGGAAAAGAACATCTTAGATAAAGCAGGACAGATTACAACAAACACACAATAAGACTGAAATGTTTCTAAGAATATCAGTAAAAGTGATAAATGTGAGTGGAATAAATTTTCCAGGTAAAAGCAGATATGGTCAGATTAGGAAATATGAAATAAAAGCTGTTTTCAAAGTATACACCAAAAAAATAAGCACACAGGCTGAAAGTAAAAGGAAGGAAAAGATTTACAATGCAAATATCAACCAAAAAATATTGGTAGAGCTCCCACACCAAACCAAACCAAACCAAACAAAGGTTAGTGAACTTCCTGTAAAAGTGGACTACCTCCGACCTGAAGGATGAAAGTAACCACAGACAATATATAAAGTAATGACTGTAGATGTGCACCAATGAAACTTCATTTAGAGACTGAAATTTGAATTTCATATAATCTTCATGGGTCACAAACAATAATAATTGTTCCATTGATTTTTTTTCCCAACCACTTAAAAATGTGAAAATCGTTTTTAACTCACAGGCCATACAAAAACAGGTGACAGGCAGGTTTGCTGACAGATCATAGTTTGTTAATCCCTGCTTTAAAGCAAAAAGCATTATCAGGGATATAGATATTTGCCACATAATGATAAGAGATGTAGTTCTCCTAAATGTGTATTCAGCTATTAATGTTGTCCTAAATATACATGACAAAACAAAGACAGACATACCTGCATGGAGCAGATGATAATCCTACCATCAGTTTGAGGATGTGTATGAATAAGAAATACGGTATTTCTCAGTAACTGATAGGTTAGATAGAAAATAATTATTAAGCTATTAATACTGTGAATAACACAATCCCTAATTTTAATCCAATTTAGAGAATGTTGATCTTAAAAACCAGAAAAATCTTTCAATTCTCATGGGCCAAGGAAAAAACAAAATGGAAATAAGAAAATCAGAATTAAATTATAATGAAAATACTCTAAATCAAAATTTGTAGAACACACAGCTCAAATGGTACTTACAGGATGCTATCTATTGATATGAAAAGATAGAAAATTAATAGGCTAAGTATCTGATAAGATTATTTTTAAGTAATTAACAAATAAATGGGAAAGATTAATAAGGAATAAAGGATAAACAAAGACATTATCAAAGGAATCAATAAAACCAAATCTTGCTTCTCTGAGCAGAAAAGTAAGAATGAGAAAACTGGTGAGATTGATCAATTAAAAAAAAATGAAAAGCACAATCATTGAAAGTTTTAAAGGACATAAATCTAGATGGAGCAGAAATTAAAATAGTATGAACTCACAAACAACTATTTGATAGTATAATTAAAACTTAGATGAACAGTCAATTTCCTAAAAGTCAATTTCTCATGTCAATGTGTATAACTGTTTTGTCATGTATATTTAGGACAACATTAATAGCTGAATATATACTTAGGAGAACTGCATCTCTTATCATTATGTGGCAAAGTCAATTTCTCATTTTCCAAAATCTATATAAAGAAAAACATAAAACCTAAATAGTCCTATAAGCATTGAAGTTTGAACTTTAAGGTGATATACACAAATACAGACACAAAGTAATGTCCTAAGAACTTCACAGGAAAAATCTAACAAACATAAAAGTCATGGAACATCACAATCATACTAAGATCAGGTCTGCCGATGGATAACAGTAACTAGCAAGGGGCAAGTTTATTTCATGCTCACATAAAAGTCCCAGTGTGGTTTAGTTCTAGTGTGCCATATGAAATTTTTGGGCATTCATGATTTACCCAGCTCACCCTCTGCCATCCACAAGGCCTGAACCTAGTCCTTCAGGGTATAAAAAAGGTGACATTTGCATTCCAGGCTACAGAGTGAAAAAGAGATCAAGTAGGAGCTGCAAGTTGTCTGTTCATTCTTAAGGAAGATCCCAGAAAACCTCCACAACACTTCTGTTTATATCTCATGGCCATGTGTAGCTTCAAAAAAGAGTGCCAACTAAAGCTTTTAACTTGGGTGGTCCTGTAACAGCTAAGCATTCTAATACTGAAAAAGAAGGGAGACCAAAACATGGGGGACTTAGAGTGGTCTTTCCTACCCCAATCATGTATGAAATCTTCCAGAAAGTTGGAAACAGAAAATATTTCAAATTATTTATATGGTTAGAAACTTGACACCTGCCAAGAAGAAATACTAAGAATATGCCCTTCTGAGAAGTGCCTGGCCTTAATGGTTAGGTGATTTGAAACAACAGCCTTATTTGTGATCTGTAGGGTAAACACTGTACATCTGCTTTACATCTGAATAGTTCTATGAAATTACCTTGTGCCTAGGTAATGACCAAAGAAATACCCTGGACTGTCAATTTCTATGTATACTAGTCTGGAGAATGTAGCCATTGACATCATGACTTATATCTTTGTTAGAAAGCATATATGACCTGGTAAGGAAGCGCTCCTCTACGGAGCATTTTTCTTCTTCAGAAGGACTGTATTTCCCAGGCAGCTGTCCTAAAACTGAGCTCAAATAAAACTCTAATAACTTTTTTCTGGAATTTTACTCTAGGATTCTCTTTTTGTTGACACACCAAATTTAGGTAAGGAAAATAGAAAATTATAGGCAAATC
The DNA here is from genome assembly GCA_029783875.1 of Phataginus tricuspis. NCBI lineage: Eukaryota > Metazoa > Chordata > Mammalia > Pholidota > Manidae > Phataginus > Phataginus tricuspis. The sequence goes on along the minus strand of JAQQAC010011087.1, from coordinate 25,988,223 downwards.
TCATTCATGCACATAGATGCAAAATAATATATAAATATTAGCAAATTGAACCCAACAATGCATACATGCTTTAAAAAAATACATCTTTAAAAAAAATACATCTTTAGATTTACCCTAGAAATTTACAAATGGTTTAACATTAGGGAATCCATTTAAGTTAACACATCTCAACAGAAATAGAATAATAAGCCCGTGACAAAAATAAAACAGCCATTCACAATTTAAAAAAATACTGACAAACTGAAACTGTAAGGGAGGCTCCTTAACCCAGGAAAGCTAGTATTCTAGTCATACAAAAAACAACAAACTTGATAGTGAAACTTTAGAATAATCCCCCTTTAAAATCAGGAATCAGGTGAGAATTCAACATTGTAAAATTAGCCAGTTCACTAACATGTGTAAAAGAAATAACAGTATAAACGTTAGGAAGAAAGAAACAAAACTGCCATTAGTCACAGTTGGTAAGTTTATCTACATAGAAAAACCAAAGGAATCTACAAATATTGGGAATCAATAATCCTGGACTAAGATTCCTAAATGCTTGCAAGGGATGATGGAAACCTGAGGAGGCAGGCCGTGCGGTCACGGCCCCCAGACTCGGTGGGTGTGGTCACTGCAGTGGGGTCCAAGCGGTGACCCGAGCAGTTTGACCCACAGAGACCTCTTACGTCAGCTAGTTCACGGCGCCCCTGGAACTGAAATGGATGGGCTGCCTACTAAAGGTTTACTTTATCTGAGTAAGCGAGAAAGTGCTGAGTCTACTGCACAGAAGTCTGACCTGAATCACTAGAACAGTTAGAATCCATCACTCAATTTCCAGATTGAAGCTAATACACAGACCCAGAGCCGCTTGAATAAAGGGTAGGCATGTCCCTTTGAAGCTACAACTAAAAACAATGTATACTTTTAATCTTCCTCATCTTCCCCAGAGGCACCTAGGGACATTTACCAGAGTGACACTGAATCGGGAAGGGCAAACAATCAGACTTTTCTGGGATTACCAGAGCCTGGTTCTGAACTGACCCTAATTTCAGGAGACTCAAAATGCTACTGCTGTGATCCGCTGAGTATGAGCATAGGGAGGTCAGGCGGTCAATAGAGCTTTAGCTCAGATCTATCTCACGGTAGGCCTTGTGGGTTCCTGAACCCATCCTGTGATTATTTCCCCAGTCTGGAATACATAATTGGACTAGATACACTCAGTAACTAGCAGAATCCCCACAGTGGTTCCCTGATCCATGGAGTGAAAGCTGTTATGGTAGGAGAAGCCAAGTGGAAGTCACTAGAACTGCCTTTGTCCTTTGACAAAAACAGTAAACCAAAGCAATACTGTGTCCCTGCGAAGACTGCCAAGATCAGTGTCACCACCAGAGACTGGAAACCACATCCCCATTCAGCTCACCTATGGTCTGTGTGGAACACAGACGGCCTTAGAGAATGACAGTGGGTTATCATCAGTTTAATCAGGTTGTGACTCCAAGTGCAGCTGCTGTTTCCACATGTGGCTGTGATGCTGAGTAAATCAATATTATCTGGAACCTGATTTGCAGTTACTAATCCGATGATGCTTTTGTTGTCTGTACCTGTTAGTAACGACCATCAAAAGCAGTTTGCTTTTAGCCAGATACATCTTCACTATCCTACCTCGGGGCCACATCAACTCCATAGCCCTAGTCACAAGCTAGTTCAGTGACTCTGATCACCTCTCCACCCACAGGACATCACACTGGTCCATTACATTGGTATTATAATTAAATCCACTGTGTAGGAAGAAGCAACTTCTCTGAACATGTTAAGATACGTAACATGCCACAGTGTGGGAAATAAACTTGACCCAACTTGGCCAGGGTGAGAAGTGTTTTCCAAAATTCAATTCTCTTTATAATGTTTCCAGTATTTATGTTCTTTATGTTTAAAGTAGCCACAAGAGACAATTTTACATGGGTCACATGGTAACTCTGTTTAACATTTTGGGGAACCACCAAAATGTTTTCTTGTTTTCCAAGGGGCTGCCCTCAAGTCTCAGATAATTCTCAGCCGCCTGCCATGGGGTTTCAGTGCTGGCCTTCCGAGTACTGATTTGGCGTCGCCTTGAGATCTGATCAGGACCAGCCACATAATTTTCCAGGTCAAGTGCAAAATGTTCAGAATTATTCCAAATTTCAAGGCAATGACAGCAGGACATTAGGGCAAGTGGGAGGCTCTTCTCAGCCTGAGGTCCTGTAACTGCACAAGCTGCCCACCCACAGAGCCAGCACTGGCCCTGGGATAGATACATTGGCCTTAGTGAAGAGGAAATTAGCCCACAATTCTTGACTTTCTAACCCTCCCCCCAGGTCTAGCCCTTCTACAGTCAGGATCCAGACCTCATTCCCTCTCCCTCCCTGGCACTTCCTTGTTCCCCACCAGACCCCAGAGATATAGGCCTAACATGGCTGCTGGGAATAGCTCCTACAACTCTCCTGAGTTCACTGTCCTATTTCGTTTCTTCAACAAAATTTCCACATCCAAAACCTTCCCTTCCACCTCATCTGAAAAGATGAAAACAACTCTGAGGCTTAGCAACCCAGAAAGCTTAAGAGTGTGTGTGGGGGGTGGTGTGGGGGGGTGGAAAATACCTATTTCCCTCCCAATGGCACTTTTTCCAGTCTTGTCATGACTTTTTAAAAGCTAACCTGCTCAGATATTCTGTGATCGCCTATGCTACCTACACTTCCATGTGAAAATGAACCAGCCAGAGGGGCTGTGGGTAAAATTGTAAAGTTTCCAGAATATCTTGCTTGGCTTTAGTACTTCTGCATATCAATAGGTGTTCAGAGGTGGAAAGAAGTATGGCTTTAGTGCATTTGCATCATTTCTCAGGGGTGGAGAGAAGTTTATCTCCATATCAATGGGTAATTACCTGGGCAAGGGAGGGCTTATCTGTACCTGAGAGGTGAGGGGGAGGGCTGGGTTTGCTGCTGCCAAGCAGGAAAGAGAGACGGCCCCAGACTGCAGTTTTGTAAGCAATAAACGGGTTTTAAACTGTATTTCTCCCTTTGACTGATTTCAGTTTTTAGAGGTGTTTTGCCCAGGGATTTCCTTTCCCCGGACTTACAGGGGTACAACACGGATGAACCCCACAAACAGAAGTTCAGATGAAAAGGAACCAGACAGAAAGGAATACATTTGATCAGAGTCCAACTTTTTAAAGTAAAAACACTCAAAACAAAAAACAGGCAAAACTGTAACGTTTAGGGGAGTGTGCTTAGGTGGTAAAAAGGTTTTAAAAAGTGCAAGGAGATGATTACCATCCACCAGAAAACGTGGTTTACTTTGAAAGAAAGTGACTGGGGAAGGGCACCAGGGGCCTCCGAAGCCTCCTGCAGAGTTCTTGTGCTGAGCCAGGCTAGTGATTCAGGGGAAGCTCATTTTATGAAACTTAGTGAGTTGTCCATTTTGGTTCATATACTGCTGCACACCAAAAATATTTTTAAAATATCACTACTTAGGGGTAGGTGCTCAAGATGGCGGCATGAGTAGGGCGGCAGAAATCTCCCAAAACCATATGTATTTTGAAAATACAGCAAATACAACTATTCCTAAAAGAGAGACCAGAAGATACAGTACAACAGCCAGGCTAAATCTACATCTGCGAGAACTCAGCACCTCACGAAAAGGGTAAGATACAAAGCTGCGACCCAGAGGGACCCGAGCACTCCCCACAGCCCAGCTCACCAGCGGGAGGAAACGAATCAAGAGTGGGGAGGGAGTGGAAGCACAGGACTGCTAAATAACCAGCCCTGGTGATCTGCCCCGGGGGCACAGACACACATTGCATGGTGTACTGGATATTAGAGAAACGGAAAAATAAAATCCGAGATGGAAACAGCGAGCAGGTCCACACAGCTGGCTCCCCTTGGACAAAAGAAAAGCAGGCGCTTTAAAAGTCTTAAACGGACAAGGGTTTAACAGGTGGACAAAATCATCCTGAAACACTCAGCCCAGCAGGCTGGGAATCTTAAGGAAATTCAGGTGCTCCAATCCCCTGCGTGGCAATGCAGCTAAAAAGCCCCTCATGGCGATAAGCAGACTGCCATTCATTCCACCCCACCGGCACTGCAAACAAACTGGCAATCTGCCTTTGCTGCAGAACAGCTGCAGAGCAGCCCCAGCCACAGTAACCACACGGAGTCTTCTCCCAGCGCGCAGCTAACCAGGCCAGACCCAGAGGCTGCTGCCAGCCTGCAGCTGCCCAGCACAGACAGAGGAAGCCAAAGTCCGGAAGGCGTGTGCCTGCGACCCCTGGCACTGCCCTATGCCATCCCGAGGGCCACCACACCCACGGCAGCTCAGGGAATTAACCCAGAGACTGCTCCCTGTGTGCAGGTAACTGGTACAGGTAGAAGAAAAGGGCAAGTCGACCAGAAAGCAGGAAGGACGTTGTTCTCCCAGCTGACACACGTGCCACTTGCTGGCGATGACTTATATTGCCATGAAAAGGCAGAAGAACCTGGTCCAGTCCAAAATCACTCAAACCACGCCAGAGACAGGGCCTGGTGAGATAGATATAACCAATCTTCCTGAAAAAGAATTCGAAATAAAAGTTATAACCATGCTAATGGACCTGCAGAGAAATATGCAAGAGCTAAGGGATGCAGTATGGAGGGAGATAACAGAAATAAAACAATTACTGGAAGGACTTAAGAAAAGACTGGATGAGGTGCAAGAGACTGTTAATGGAATAGAAATCAGAGAACAGGAATACAGAGAAGCTAAGGCAGAGAGAGATAAAAGGATCTCTAAGAATGAAAGAATATTACAAGAACTGCATGACCAATCCAAATGGAACAATATTCACATAATAAGGGTACCAGAAGAAGAAGAGAGAGAAAAGGGGATAGAAAGTGTCTTTGAAGAAATAATTGCTGAAAACTTCCCCATGCTGGGGAAGGAAATAGTCTCACAGACCATGGAAGCCCACAGATCTCCCAACACAAGGGACCCAAGGAGGACAACACCAAGACATATAATAATTAAAATGGCAAAGATCAAAGACAAGGACAGGGTATTAAAGGCAGCCAGAGACAGAAAAAAGATCATCTACAAAGGAAAACCCATCAGCCTATCATCAGACTTCTCAACAGAAACCTTACAGGCCAGAAGAGAATGGCATGATATATTTAATGCAATGAAGCAGAAGGGTCTTGAAACAAGAATACTGTATCCAGCAAGATTATCATTTCAATTTGAAGGAGGGATTAAACAATTTCCAGATAACCAGAAGCTGAGGGAATTTGCCTCCCACAAACCACCTCTACAGGGTATTTTAAAGGGACTGCTCCAGATGGAAGTACTCCTAAGGCTAAATAGATGTCACCAGAGAAAATAAGATCACACTAAAGAAAGCAGACCCACCAAATACCAATTAAAGGCAAGAAACAAAATCAGCTATCCATAAAAGTAGTCAGGGGAAAGACAAAAGAGTACAGAATAAAACACCTAACATATAAAGAGTGGAGGAGGAAGAAAAAGAAGGGAGAGAAATAAAGAATCATCAGACTGTGTTTATAATAGCATTATGAGTTAAAGTTAGACAATTAGATAGGAAAGAAGCTACTCTTGAACCTTTGGTAACCACAATTCCAAAGCTGGCAATGGCAATAATTACATATCTATCGATAATCACCATAAATGTAAATGGACTGAGTGCACCAATCAAAAGACACAGACTAACAGAATGAATAAAACAGCAAGACCTATCTATTTGCTGCTTACAAGAGACTCACCTCAAACCCAAGACATACACAGACTAAAAGTGAAGGGATGGAAAAAGATATTTCATGCAAACAACAAGGAGAAAAAAGCAGGTGTTGCAGTACTTGTATCAGACAAAATACTTCAAAACAAAGAAAGTAACAAGAGATGAAAAAGGACATTACATAATGATAAAGGGGTCAGTGCAACAAAAGGATATAACCATTATCTATGCACCCAACAACAAAGGGACACCAACATATGTGAAACAAATACTAACAGAATTAAAGGAGGAAATACAATGCAATGCATTCATTCTAGGAGATTTCAACACACCACTCACTCCAAAGGACAGATCAACAGACAGAAAATAAGTAAGGACACAGAGGCACTGAACAACACACTAGAACAGATGGACCTAACAGACATCTACAGAACTCTACACCCAAAAGCAGCAGGCTACACATTCTTCTCAAGTTCACATGTAACATTTTCCAGAATAGACCACATACTAGGCCACAAAAATAGCCTCAGTAAATTAAAAAAGATTCAAATTCTACCAACCAACTTCTGAGATCACAAAGGTATAAACCTAGAAATAAATTGTACTAAGAAAACAAAAAGCCTCACAAACACATGGAAGCTAAAAAATATGCTCCTAGATAATCAATGGATCAATGACCAAATTAAAACAGAGAACAAGCAATATATGGAGACAAATGACAACAAAAGCACAATGCCCCAACTTCTGTGGGACACAGCGAAGGCAGGTCTAAGAGGAAAGTATATTGCAATCCAGGCCTATGGAAAGAAGGAAGAACAATCCCAAATGAATAGTTTAAAGCCACAATTATTGAAACTGGAAAAAGAAGAACAAATGAGGCCCAAAGTCACCAGAAGGAGGGACATAATAAATATCAGAGAATAAATAAATAAAATTGAAAAGAATAAAACAACAGGAAAAATCAATGAAACCAAGACCTGGTTCTTTGAGAAAATAAACAAAGTAGATAAACCCCTACACAGACTTATTAAGAGAAAAAGAGAATACACACACATAAACAGAATCAGAAATGAGAAAGGAAAAATCACGATGGACACCACAGAAATACAAAGAATTACTAGAGAATACTACGAAAATCCATATGCTAACAAGCTGGATAACCTAGAAGAAATGGACAACTTTCTAGAAAAATACAACCTTCCAAGACTGACCAAGCAAGAAACAGAACACTTAAACAGACCAATTACCAGCAATGAAACTGAATCGGTAATCAAAACACTACCCAAGAACAAAACCCTGGGCCAGATGGACCCAATGTTGAATTTTATCAGACATTTAGAGAAGATATAATACCCACTCTCCTTCAAGTTTTCCAAAGAATAGAAGAGGAGGGAATGCTTCCAAACTCACTCTATGAAGCCAGCATCACTCTTAATACCAAAACCAGGCAAAGACACCACAAAAAAAGAAAATTACAGACCAATATCCCTGATGAACATAGATGCAAAAATACTCAACAAAATATTAGCAAACCGAATTCAAAAAATACACCGAGAATCATACCCCATGATCAAGTGGGATTCATCTCAGGGATGCAAGGATGGTACAACATTCGAAAATCCATCAACATCATCCACCACATCAACAAAAGAAGGACAAAAAAAAAACATAATCATCTCCACAGATGCTGGAAAAGAATTTGACAAAATTCAACGTGTATTCATGATAAAAACTCTCAACAAAATGGGTATAGAGGGCAAGTACCTCAACATAATAAAGACCATATATGACAAACCCACAGCCAATATCATCCTTAACAGCGAGAAGCTGAAAGCTTTTCCCCTAATATCGGGAACAAGACAGGGATGCCCACTCTCCCCACTTTTATTCAACATAGTACTGGAGGTCCTAGCCACGGCACTCAGACAAAACAAAGAAATAAAAGGCATCCAGATTGGTAAGGAAGAAGTCAAACTGTCACTATTTGCAGATGACATGATATCGTACATAAAAACCCTAAAAGACACCACTCCCAAACTACTAGAATATTTGAATTCAGCAAAGTTGCAGGATACAAGATTAACACACAGAAATCTGTTGCTTTCCTATACACTAATGGTGAACTAGAAGAAAGAGAAATCAGAAAAACAATTCCATTCACAAGTGCATCAAAAAGAATAAAACACCTAGGAATAAACCTAACAAAGGAAGTGAAAGACCTATACCCTGAAAACTACAAGACACTCTTAAGAGAAAGAGGCCACTAACAAATGGAAATTCATCCCATGCTCTTGGGTAGGAAGAGTTAATATTCTCAAAATGGCCATCCTGCCTAAAGCAATCTACAGATTCAATGCATCAAAATACCAACAGCATCCTTCAACAAACTGGAACAAAAAGTTCTAACATTCATATGGAACCACAAAAGACCCCAAATAGTCAAAGCAATCCTGAGAAGGAAGAATAAAGCATGGGGGATCTTGCTTCCCAATTACAAGCTCTACTACAAAGCCACAGTAATCAAGACAATTTGGTACTGGCACAAGAACAGACCCACAGACCAGTGGAACAGAATAGAAAGTCCAGATATTAACCCATATATGATCAATTAGTATATGATAAAGGAGCCATGGATATACAATAGGGAAATGACAGCCTCTTCAACAGCTGGTGTTAGCAAAACTGGACAGCTACATGTAAGAGAATGAAACTGGATCATTGTCTAACCCCATACACAAAAGTAAATTCGAAATGGATCAAAGACCTGAATATAAGTCATGAACCCATAAAACTCTTAGAAAAATATCTCCCCTGGCAAGGGAAACAAAAGCAAAAATGAACAAGTGGGACTATATCAAGCTGAAAAGCTTCTGTACATCAAAGGACACCACCAGTAGAACAAAAAGACATCCTACAGTATGGGAGAATATATTCATAAATGACATACCCGATAAGGGGTTGACATCCAAAATATATAAAGAACTCACGCATCTCAACAAACAAAAAACAAATAATCCAATTAAAAAATGGGCAGAGGATCTGAACAGACACTCCTCCAAAGAAGAGATTCAGATGGCCAACAGGCACATGAAAAGATGCTCCACATCACTAATCATCAGAGAAATGTAAATTAAAACCACAATGAGATATCACCTCACACCAGTTAGGATGGCCACCATCCAAAACACAAACAACAGCAAATGCTGGCGAGGATGTGGAAAAAGGGAACCCTCCTACACTGCTGGTGGGCATGTAAATTAGTTCAACCATTGTGGAAAGTAGTATGGAGGTTCCTCAAAACCTCAAAATAGAAATACCATTTGACCCAGGATTCCACTCCTAGGAATTTACCCTAAGAATGCAGCAGCCCAGTTTGAAAAAGACATATGCACCCCTATGTTTATCGCAGCACTATTTACAATAGCCAAGAAATGGAAGCAACCTAAGTGTCCATCAGTAGATGAATGGATAAAGAAGATGTGGTATATATACACAATGGAATATTATTCAGCCATAAGAAGAAAACAAATCCTACCATTTGCAACAACATGGATAGGGCTAGAGGGTATTACACTCAGTGAAATAAGCCAGGCAGAGAAAGACAAGTATCAAATGATTTCACTCATCTGTGCAGTATTAAGAACAAAGCAAAAACTGAAGGATCAAAACAGCAGCAAACTCACAGAACCCAAGAATGGGCTAATAGTTACCAAAGGGAAAGGGACCAGGGAGGATGGGTGGGAAGGGAGGGACAAGGGGGAAAGGGGGCATTACAATTAGCACACATAATGTGGGGCTGGGGGCATGGGGAAGGCAGTACAACACAGTGAAGACAAGTAGCGATTCTATAGCATCTTACTATGCTGATGGACAGTGACTGTAATGGGGTATGTGGTGGGGACTTGATAATGGGGGGAGTCTAGTAACCATAATGTTGCTCATGTAATTGTACATCAATGATACCAAATAAAAATTATATATATATCATTACTTACACTGTACTTCCAGAGTTGATTATTCCCAGAGCTGTCTTCTAAGCCTTCTGATTCTGAGTGGGCACTCCATATGCTTGAAGACTCGAAAACACCAGTGTTTGACATTAACTCCAATACTAGTGACCACAGCTTATCAATTGGAATATTCTACAACCCACCTCATACAATTAGAATTATTGTAGTAAAACTTTCTACTCACCTCAGACAGGTCCTCCCAGGGCCACCACCATGCCTGTTCTCAGCACTCCAACCAGACTTCCTTCTTCTGTGCGACCACTGCTCAATCCTTTTTTCAATATATAAAAGTTGCTGCTTATGTTCACACTTGGTAGAATGAGCTTCTCAGCTACAGATTATGAACCTTATATGTCTATAGAGTAATTGTTTTAGTTATCAACAGGAACTTGTGATCAAAAGTTGATCAAAAGGAAACTTGTGGATTTTCTCAAAATTTTTATGACTTCTATAAGATTCATGTGTGCAACTAGTACATGGAAGAGCTTGCATAACTCTAAAAGTAGACTTCTCTTGGGTTGCTGATTTCAATATTTTGTATTGGCTTATATACATAATGATTCTTCAGACTCCTTTCAATTAAGGAGACTCTTCCACGGCTATTTTAAATAACCTCAAGGACGCACCTGAAGGCAGTCTGTTTTCTACTTTCATTCAAACCTAAAGTCACAAAGGGAAAACATCCATACTTAGACCAGTTTTCTCTGCCTCTATCCAACATATTTATGAGATTCTTTGACTCACACCAATAGTACCCAACTGTTGAAACCATTCTGACATCCTATGAACTTTATAATCTGTAGACCTGGATGCGTACATTCTCCTTGCCAGAACTAGCTTAAACAGATTTCATAGCAAAAGACATGAACTAATGTGCCCCCAGATCCACTGAGTAACAAAGATAGATGGCTCAACAATAGGATGTAAATGGGGCAACCTTGCTTTTTAATTGATTCTTTTAAAATTCCAGACTACAGGAGTAGACTTCTTGAAGCCTTTATTAAATTTTAGTTCATTACAAGATGAGTAATTGTCAACAGCTAATTATTACAAAATCCATGAATAAAATCAACTGCTTATGACATAATTTACACCTATAAGTGGTATGTTTTCCACAACATAACACTCATAATTTCCTTAACAAATATTCTTGGTGTCAAACATCTTAGTTTTTTAAGATAAATAATTCAGGAAAGCTGTGCCAGTTATTAGCTTATTTTCTGCTTCAAACCCACCGTTCTATACATGTTTTGATATGATGGGGTTGGAACTCTCCAATCCACTCTCCGCTTTGCCAGCTGGTTCTGTTAGGTTTGGCCATTAAGAAATTTAAGAGCAAAGCCACAGTGTTGGAGGAATGTGATAATAAATTTTGTGTGTCAATTTGGTTGGGCCACAGGATGCCCAGATATTTGATCAAACATTATTCTGGGTGTTTCTGTGACAGTGTTTTTGGATGAGGTTAACATTTGATTGGTGGATTTTGAGGAAAGCAGATTATTATCCATAATGTGGGTGGGCCTACTCGGATCAACTGAGATCTGCACAGAAAACTGGCCTCCTCCAGGCAAGAAAGAATACTCCAGCAGACAACCTTCAGACTGGAACAGGAACATTAGTTCTCCTGGGTCTCTAGCCTGAGGGCCCATCCTGAAGATTTTTGACTTGCTAGCCTCCATAACCACATGAACCAAATCGCGTAATTTTTTTTTCTATATGTATACACACATCCTTCTGGTTCTCTGTGAAGAATCCTAATGCAAGGAGGAAGAGGGAATTTGTTGCTTCCCGTTTCCACTGCTTCTTCAGTTGAATCCAGCTTGCAGTTTGCCAACACAGGACCCTTCTTCACAGTTCAGACACTAGTGAAACTGAGCAGGTATGCCTCTTGGTGAAACCCCTCATATCTCTCAAAAAAGAAAAGCTCAAGTGTCTCAATGACCCAGAGTGTGGGGATTAAACTGGTTAGTTAGAGACTAGGGGGAAAATGGGAGTTTGCAAGCCAAGGTCAAGCAAACTAAACAGACACAAGACTCGTAGTTTTCTCCACAAGGCCATAGATAAACTCTGGAGTCATGTATCCTTGAGATGTTTTGCAGGAACTTAGACCACCATCAGATGAGCCATCTGTTGACCACAAGCAGCAGACGCAGCCTAGGTGGAGCCAGAAAACCGGTAACTAAAATTCCTGATATAATCCCATCACTTCACCACTGACCAGTCCGAGGACCATACCCAAGCTGACCATGCACCCTGCAACCCTTTCCCATAATTCTGCCTTTAACAACCCTTGCTTGTAAGCCAACAAAGAGATTAGGACCTTGAGTATTAGCTACACATTCTTGCTTTTTGCCCAGAGAGGATCTGAAAGCTATCAGTGGTCAAATATCAAAAATGGGGTGAGACTCTATTACAATTCCACCAGTCCTGAGGTGCTTCTCGAAGTTATACCTCCATGATACCTTGGCATTTGTTTGCCTTTTTTGTTCCTTAGATATATGTAGTAAACAGTTCTTTGTAAGTGCCTATTAAAATAATTGTATGGTTTCGGGCTCCTGACTATAACCTGGCTGATACAAAACCTCTTTGCTGTACTTAGCAGGGTTAGTCAAAGGTGTGGTGGTTAGTATGTAGCCATGGGCCCGCCTCTCCTCTCCCACCTAATAAAATGGAATGGCTGACTGCACATCTGCAGCCACAGGATCCTTTTTCTTAAACATGAGTCTATAGCTTCTGGCTTGTTACTTTAAGGTAAAGAGGAATCGAAATAGAGCTCATCATTTCCTATACACTGAATGTCTTAAAGACCACATATCAATACATGGAGAACATCCTCATTCTTTTAAACTGTTACATGGGTAGTCCACTGTAGATGCATCAGACCAGCTTGACCATTGTTCTACTAACAGCCATTTAGGTTGCTCCCAATTTCTGCAGGTAAGGAAACAAGCCTTGACAGATTACATGACTCACTCTAAGTAACATCACATAAGTGGCAGGTGTCAGAGTCCATGCTTAAAAATATTTTTATTTTTAAATATTTTAAGCAAACATTTAAAAAATTAAAAAAAGAACTCAGCACACTATCCTGTTAAATCAACATGCTGGCCCATCTACATCAACTTTTTTAAAGGAAAGAAAACACAACTGAAGCCTCCATATACCCTCCCTGATTCCATCAACAACTCCTGCCCTGGGAAGGTAGAGCATAAATTTCCCACATCATTCCAATACATTTTATACTCTTGCTTCATACAGTTTGAACCCACAGAATATATATTGTGCAAAACAACACAATACTGTTTACTATATATAACAATGCTTACATACCAGCCACTATTCTAAGCACTTTACATGCATTATTTCATTAACCATCCCCCCACCCCCAATAACCCTGTTAGGTTGGCACTGTTGTCCAATTTTACAGAAAAAGTGAAATACAAACAAGTTTAAATAATGTGCCCACAGATAACATGGTACGCCTAACTTTATGTAAATGGTATATTGTATGTAGCTTCCGCCTCTTTCTCAACATCACTAATCTATGTTGGAAGACATAACTCTAGTTCATATTCACTTCCTAAAGTACCAAAAACAACCCATTTATTTACCTCTTTTTCTGCTGAAGAAATTTAGGCTTTTCCCAATCTTGCTACCTACACAATGCTGCAATGAACAAACAGTACCACAATTAACAGTCTTATACACATTCCCTTCTTCACATGAGTTCTTCAAGGATTTTCCCAGGTGTAGAATTGCTGGGTGGTTGAGTATACACAACTTTAGAAGATTTTGCAAACTGCTTGGCACAGGAGTTGTGGGAGCTAATTTCCACTCTCATAGCAGTGAGTTCCCACCAATCTACATGCTCACCCATGCTACAGCTTTTAAAAATTTGCCAACTTGGTGTGTGAGATGGTCTATATTTACTTTTCCTATGCTTTCTACTCTGCACATGCCTCTGTCTGGGCTGACAGTCTGTCACAAGGGTGGGCCAACCACACTCAACAGCTGACTCAAACACTTCTAATACCTATTCCTCTCTGGGGTACCACCCATCTGGCTCTCCCCAGTTCCAACTTCAGTTCCTTCTAGGCAGAGAGAAGTTGGAGCAGGGTGGAAGCCTGTATGTTCTCCAGGCCAGGATGGGGTAGGAAATGAGAACTGGTGGCTGAAGCAATCTGAAACTGTCAACAGGAACCATATGGCTTGGAACCACCAATAGCCAGGCTCCTAACTAGCAGGAATAAGCTTATGGGGGGCCTCCAGTCACCATTTCACTCAGGGCCTCTTCAAAAAACTCCAATTCTGACTTAGCTGAACTAAATTCAGTTTTATATTTCTTAACAGAGGCAACTTTGTAAAAAAATCTCTGCATGGCAAATGAATAAAAAGACACCCAAGCCTGGTCCTCCAGAATGCTCAATCTGGTGGCCACAACTTTTGGAAACCCAGACACCACCTAACAGAGTAAGATACAAGTGCCAGAGAGGTGGGGCCAGGGGAGAATCTTAGAGGGATGAGGGTCAGGGAAGGCTGGGCCCTGATGAGTGAGGACCTGGGCCAGCACAGAGTGATGTGGCACTCCATGTGAAGGAAGACAGCTCAACGCAGGGCATACAGGGAAGGGTAGTGTACTTAAAGCCAACATTGATTACACCTGTTTAGTAGTTAGCTCCAAGTAGTAAGACTTTTCCTTTTCCCAGTATTTACTAATATTGCTGTGATAACCACATTACACATGTAATTAAGACTACCTAAAAACTCAGGTATTGAACAGACTGTATAAGTATAATCCCAAAATATTAATGGCTTGTCTCATTATAGAGAAAATTTCTGCTTATTTTTACTTTATTCTTTGTACATTTTGAAATCTGATTTGAATGTTTAGAAATAATTTTATCTCGTCTCATAAAAATGGCAGTAAAAACACCCCTATTGGGGCAGGAACACTATGAGGTGCCAGGTAGCAGAAGGAACAGGGAATGAAAATATGGACAGAAAAGGGGTACGTCTATGGTTGTGGCATTGAAGATGTGGGAGCTGCAGCTCTGTGAAGACTCTGGTCCAAGTGCTCAACCACCTAACCCACAGCCTTTGTAAACCATGACCTCATTTGCCAATCCCAGAAGTCAGGTAGTATAGCCATTTTCTTGATTTTTACACAGGAAATAGATACAGATGTTCAGTCACTTGCCCAAGTTCATCCTGCCAAGAAAAGGCACACCAAGTCTGGGACCCAAACCTGGTAACTCCAAGGTCCTTCCCATGATTCTGGGTCCTCAGCACATGGGTCTCTGATCCCTGCCCAGCCACTTCTACTGCCATTTTTAACTACTGTGCCAGTGATGGGACTCCTGATTCCGGGCCACGGGCAACTGCACTGTAGGAAGCACGAGGGCGGTAGAGCCAAGATCAAACCTTCCCAAGTGCAAAGCTGAATGAGCAGCACTAGCGGGAGACACCCGCCCAGCATCTCTCTTCCCCACCCCCTGCGCATCCCACGTGACAGGACCACACAGAATGAAATCCTCTGTTTTCACCTCCAGGTTGGTTTCTTTTCATTACAAGAAACATCCTGCTCCATGAATGCGCCCCTACTCGCAGAAGAAAAATGTAGTTTGAGATGTTGCTTTACTATTGGGTGAGACATTTTCTTTTTATAATCTGAGCACTTCAAGGATCAAAAGCAATGATTACTTACATGAGTTTTAGAAACATCACTCCTTAATTTTGTCAATGAACAGATTCTTGCTTTTTGCTTCAACACAGGTGGGTGTGAAAGTGAGAAGGCAATGCCTCCCCCACCAAGCTACCTTTCTCCGGAGGGCATCAGACAAATGAACTGGTTGGTACTTTTGGATTGATCCCGATGCCAGTACCAGATCCACACACACAGGCTATATGAGGGGGAGAGAGAGCCTGCGGTGGACAGAGGTTAGAAATGCAAGTGCAATAAAAAAGCATTCACACTGTTGAGAGCTGGAGGTCTTGTAGAAAATTCGGACATCGGTAGGGAGTGGGGAGTCCCATTCATGGGAACTGGTAGCAGGGATAACTACATAAAAATCTTTCAGCTATATAATTTGGCTGAGCCCTTGGGTCTAAGGTTAACCCTTATAAAATGTAATTCAGATTCAGACCATATCACTCAACTCAGAACTGTCCAAAAGCTCCCTACCACTTCTGAGGCAGCCCAAACACTAGGAAGGACCCATGCTGCTCACATGGCTTGGCCCACCACCTCAGGGACCCTCTCTTCCACTGGCTCACTCTGCTCTAGTCTAGGGGCCTCCTTTCCATTTCCTGAGGAAACCAGGAAGACCCCAACCTCCTGTCCCTAGGACCTACAGGGCTCATTCCCTGATCTTCAGGTCTTTGCTCAAATTTCACCTTCTCAGTTGAAGCCCTCACTAACCAGCGTTATTTAAAATCACAACTCACCTCCCAATCCAGCACTATTTCACTGAGTCATTTTGTGTACAACACACATAACAGTCCAAAATACTATATATCTTGTTTGTTTATTGTCTTTAAAGACCCCCAGATGGCAGATTTTTTGTCTGTTCCAGTCATTGCTGGGTCTCTGGCACACAAAACAGACCCTGGCATATGAGAGGTGCTTAACACATTTCTGTAACAGATGGACTGCTGCTACCACATAGACCTGTGGGAGAGAGATGGTGACAGTGACTGGGAGAGCTCCATCCTCCAGGTGACTGAACCCAGCAGCCTGCTCTCCTCCACTTGCCACTGAGATAACTCTGTGCCCATGACAGATATCCACAACCATCTGTGAAGTCTGAAGCCACAGCCAAGGCTCCCCAGGAGACATCTGGCAAGACTAAGAGTTCTTGCTGCTGCTTGTAAGGTCAAATATGCACAATCACAGGCCAAACTCAAATGGAAACTTAAGATCCAACTGGCCCCTTTCCAGCAGTCACAGCCTACTATACCAAACATTTTGTAAAACCACAAAGATCTCTCCCTTTAGAATTATGGAAGGAGACTTGGTTGGGACAACTCCAGGCCACTGTGAAAAGGCTACCCCTGGGGCCTGAGCCTCCAGAGGGGCCCCAAAGAAATCCTCAGGATTCTCTGCCATTAGCTTCCAAAAAAGAGGCTGGGCCCTTTGTAAAGGTTTTCCTCAATTAAGGGTTCTCTAGCAGGTAGCTAGGAAGCCCTCTCCCTCCACTGTCAGACCCCAAGCTACACTTTAATATGGTTCTTCATATGCCGAGCCAAATTTGAAGACCACCTGAAGGTCTTCCCACACTCTCTGCATTTGAAGGGCCTCTCTCGGGTATGAAATCTCTTGTGGCTAATGAGCTGTGAACTCTTGTTAAAAGTTTTCCCACATGTGCTACATTTGTGGCACTTTTTCTGGAGTCCAGTGAGCCTGGAGCTCTGGTCACAAGCTTCCTCACAATCTTCAAGGGGCTTCTCCCCACTTGGTTTTAATTCCTGTAAACTCACCCCTGTGTCCTGGCATGAAGACAACCCAGCGAGGCTGCATTCAGACTGTGCTGCCCTGGTGTGTTTTCTCTCATGAACGCAGAGGGTATGCCTTCCAATGAAATCCTTCCCACACCACTGACATTTAAAAGGTCTCTCTTTAGTGTGGATTCTCTGATGATTAACGAGGCGATAATTTCTATCATAAGATTTCCCACAAAGATTACATTTATAGCGCTTCTCTCCACTGTGTATTCCCTTGTGATCTAAAAGACTTCTTTTACGTGTGAAGGTTTTCCCACATTCTTGGCACCAAAAAGGTTTCTCACCAGAGAGAATTGGTGGCTGCAGATTTTGAGTGCTCCCACTTTCATGGCACTCATACCGTTTCTTGAAAGAGTGAATTCTCTGGTGTCGGGAGAGGTTAGAACTCCATCTGAAAGCTTTCCCACACTCCCTGCACTGGTAAGGCTTCTCTCTGGTGTGAATTCTCTGATGGATAAGGAGAAACGAATGATTACGGAAGGCTCTGCCACACTGGCTACATCTGTAGTCTTCCTCCCTGTTGTGATGACTGCTCTGAGGAACTTGGAACATTCTGTCCTGACTAAAAGATGGCCCGTCCTCAGGTTTTCTCTTACTGGCATGCTGCTTCTTATGAGCAATAAAGGCCGACCGATGAGTAAACTCCTTTGTACAGTCACTACATCGGTATGGTTTCTCACCTGTGTGAGTTCTCTGATGATAAATAAGAGATTTCTTTCGAGTAAAACTTTTCCCACAAGGCTGACACAGAAAAGCATTCTCCACAGTGGGGGCAGTCTGGAGCTCACTGAATTTGGAGGTCTGCTTGAAGTCTTCTCTACATTTGTCTTGACCATAGAATATTTCTTCCTGATGCATTCTCAGATGACGAGTAAAGTTTGATCTCCACCTAAAGGTTTTCCTACATTTGGTACATTTATAGGGTTTTTCCTCAGTGTGAATCCTTTGATGCTCAAGAATATATGATTTACAATGGAAGGATTTCCTACACTGGCTGCAGTCAAAGGGTTTCTCCCCACTTGGGTCTCTCAAATGATCATCAAAACCTGAGCCACAGGTAAGAGCTTCCTCACACTGATTAGATTCAACAAACTGCTGCTTAGCATGGGTTTCCTGGTGCACACGGTAGGCAGACTTGCGCTGGAAAGCTTTGTCACATAAACTGCATTTATAAGGTTTCACTCCAGTGTGAATTTTCTCATGTCGCACACAGTTTGAGCTCCACCTGAAGGCTTTCCCACACACCCTACATTTAAATGGTTTCTCTTGAGTGTGAAGTCTCTGATGACATTCAAGATGGGAGCTATGACTGAAGGTCCTGCCACAGTCACTGCACTTATACGATGTCCCCACTGTGTGAAGATTCTGCCCATGTTGGGGATGAGAGCTAAGGCTGAAGTCTTTCCCACGCACATCCTTTGCATTCCCTTTTAGTCCAGCATGAATTCGCTGATGTAGATTAAACCCACCAATCATACGTCTGAGCCCTTTTCCATATTCCTTGTATTCATAATGGTATGAATTCCCTCTGAAGTGCCTGCCACAGCCATGTTTAAGTGATCGCTTTCTTCTGGGAACTTTCAAATATGTAACATGTTTTAGATTAAGACTACTACTTTTTCCTGATTCTTCAGATTCTTTTCCTGTCCTTTGACTGAAATTGGTCTCTTCTTTCTTAATTCTCACTTGCCCAGGGTTTCCACATTGCTCCTTTAACCCGTTCTTCTGTTCAAAAGAGTCTCTGAGCCCTGTTCCCTCAGAAACACTTGTTGCACAGCACCCTGATGGCACAGCTAAAGTTTTTGCTTCTTCCAAAGGTTCATGTTTTAAGATGAACTTTTTTGTTTTAATCTGGAGCTCACCTCCTGAGATAAAATAAAACACAAGAAAATGTACTCTCTTCCCAAACTTGGAACTGCAGAAAGCACCAAGGGACAAAAAAAAAGTCACAAACTTGGGTGGTGAGACTTTTGCCTGACTGCCAATACCTTTAAAAAACAGTCAGGGATAAGACAAAACTGGGAGGAGTATTCCAGCTGACAGAGAAAGGATGAGGAAAAGCAAGATCAACACAGCAGCTGGACAAAGGCAGAAATCACATCCCATTGAAAAATAAAAAGGGTTGAGGGGGAGTGTTAAATAGCAAGTGAGGAGAGGAATCATTGTACAAGAGCACAATAGTTCCCCAGAGCTGAAGGGTGGGATCTGAGAAGGGCTGCTGATAGGACAAGAGTTCAAGTCTATCATGGGGATAAGGATCAAGCAGAGAAGAGGAGCAGGAGTAGGATGACAGCTCCTACAAGCAGGAAGAAGGAGCATAGGGGGTTCAGCAGGAGTACAGCACAGGGTTGAGGAGGAACATCAATGAATGGAAAAGAAAGGAATGGTGAAGATTCCCAGTGGGCAAGAACTGTTACTGAGAGAGCTTCTGGGGAAGAAGCAGGGCCAGAAACAAATGTCTAAAAGACCAATTTGGAGGGCAAAAGTCCAGGGTTCCCAGCACTCCTTAGCAATACAGCTAAGGATCTTCCATATAATAAACAATGGAGTAAGTTCCCTGTGATTTTCCTGGTGTAAAAGACCTGAAGAGGAGAGCAGATGTGGAAAGAGCAGGGTCTGGTAGGTTTTCTGGGACTCACCTGCAGGGGCAGCACCTGGATTCCCCTTAGGTTGAGCTCCCTGAACATTCAGGCCCCATGGCTCCCTTGCCTCCAACCAGGAAATCAGAGCAGGTTTGGTGAATGGCCCCACTGCAGAAGAGAAGGGGAGAGGATAGGTGGGAAGGTAGGTAAATCATCCAGAACTACTCTCTAAGACCCTCTAAGGCCTGAGATCCTGGTAGGGAGGAGGGAAAGACCAGGGAGGCAGATGGACAAAGGTATAGGGCAGGAGGTCCAGATACCATTTTCTAAGAGCCTTGAGCAGAGACAAGAGGGGCTCAGAGAAGTCACAGTCAAAAATATCACTAGAATTTTCTGGAGGTGGGAACCACATGACAATCAGTTAAATAAACCAATGTTTTAGATGCCTAAAGGGATTAGGAAGTCAACACATGACTTAATCTGTACAGCAAGTCTGCCTAAGTTACTGTTAATAGATACTATTATACCTGTTTTTCAAGATAGGTTAAATGATTCGGTTAGTAATTACAGAGCCAGGATCTAATCTCCGGTCAGGCCCCTTTCTAGCTACCATAATGAAAACTAATAAGGCAGAAATAAAGGTGGAAGCATGGGGTTATCAATGCCTTACCCAGAGAAGCCATGTTCCCATAATTCTCCAGCATCACATCCTTATACAGGTTTCTCTGAGCAGAATCCAGCCATCCCCACTCATCCTGGGCAAAGGTCACCTCCACATCCTTGAAAGTCACAGCCTCCTGAAAAACATGTCCTACACCTTGAGCCTGTGCACAGCTCCTGGCCTTTTAGGAAGGGGCAGAGAATGGGGCTGGTTCTGAATGAGTACAGGATGGATTTGATAAGAGTAAAAGAGAAGACCAACACCTAGCAGAAGAGCTCTGGGATGAAGGGGAATAATCTAGTCTCTGGACCTCACATCCAGAGATTCAGGATGAGGAGGAGGTGCAGCTACTCTATTAGGCAGCAACACTGGGAAGTCAGGAAGGACCAAAAGTCGTATGGCTCACCTGAGGCTGGGCTGTCACCTGGTCTCCTGGGCACTCCTCTCTCTGGGAGAGGGCAGGTGCCTGTGCAGCAGTAAGATCTGAAGGAGAAGGAAGAGCAATGAGAGAGGCCAGTCCAGCTCTCTTGGCACCCTATTGAGAAGCCCACTTTTTCCCCCTGGGCCCACAAGCAGGTATGGACTGTTGTTAAACACCCATTTCACATTACCCAGTGTCTGCTGGCAGTGAGGAGTAGGGGGTGCAATGGGAGGAGGACCTAGGAAGCTATGGGTCACAGAACAGGTAGAAAGGACATAGAGCTAAAGGCCAGCAAAGAAAGCGATTCTCATGAGGACACCTTGTGAAAAGAGGGCACTACAGGAAATCTGGGAAGTGTGGCACAAGGCTGGGGTCTTAAAGCCAAGCAGTGAGTACCAGATTGCCCAGCGAGGAAGTCACGCACTCCTATTTCATAGGGAGGCTCCAAGTGGTCCCCCAGAGAAGAGCTGCTCCTGAGATGTGAAGCAGGGGGCCATATCTGTGTGGCTTGCAGGGCTCCTGTACCCATCCAATGCACATCTGGGCTCTGGGCAGGGACTGGGTCCTGGTGAGAAGAAAATGTTGTGAGATGAGCCCCATGGGGAATCAGAAAGCAATTTCAGAGAAGAGGCCAGGTGGCCAATCTCTAAAGGGCAGAGGCCCAGGGAAGCACAAGCTAGGCCCTTTATCACCTATACAGGCAGAAGGGAAAGGAGGAAAAAGCCCAGGGAGGATCCCTTCACCCCTTATCCTCCCTGGCCTCTAACGTAGGCCTTGGAGAAGACAGTGTTCCTGGAGCTGAAAGCCCTCTGGGAAGGCAGAAAAGGTTGCCTGCTAAAAAGTCCTTGGTTTAGGGTCCAGTTCTCAGCTGTTTAGGTACCAAGGGAATGAGAAGACTTCACCTGCACTCCTCAACAACGAGGGTTTAGAGGCCCATCTCACCCCAGACAAGCTGGGTCATTGGCAGGCAGAGTTCACTTGGCACCACACACTTGTTCACACTCACCCTCCATGGTGTCCCATCAAGGTCTCCCTGCAGCTCTTCCAACAGGGCCACAGCTTCCCCACCACTCTCAGGGTGATGCAGCTGCACCCAGGTCCGGAGCTCTCCAGGTAGGATGCTTAAGAACTGTTCCAGCACCAGCAGCTCCAAGATCTGAGCCTTGGAGAGAACATCAGGCCTCAGCCACCAGCGGCAGAGCTCCCGGAGACGGCTCAGGGTCTCTAGGGGCCCAGAAGATTCATAGTAGCGAAGCTGTCTGAAAAGCTGGCGGAACAGCTCCTGGCCAGGACGGTTGAGTGTCTGTGGCCTGGCAGCCTGCACTGAAGTATAGCCTTCATCTTCTTCTTCTTTCTTTACCATCTGAAGGGGCCCTCGCTCCCTTGAAGCCTGGGCCTGAGCTGGACGGACACCATACCACCTGCCTGGAGGCATCACTCCTACTCAGGGTCTACCCAGCTGAGTGTGACCAAGTCTATACAGGCTGTGTTGCTGCTGGGAACTCAGGAGTATCTTTTCAGCATTGTAGTGGACAATGCCACTTTCTGGGACATCAGACGTCACTGGCAAGAGACTGAAATAACCATTATTACTGTTCAGGAGAGATGTGAAAATGGTGGTACAGCCAGATCCTGCAATTTGGGATTATTTTTGGATGCATGAACATTTGCACAGTGGTGTCTGCCAGTATGAAGGGAAGCAGGGCTAGACTGTCACATATTCAGGTAAACTAAGAAAATATCCCAGAATACACTAAAACGTACAGGGCTTATATGCTAAAAACTACAAATGGCTAGTGGAAGAAATAAAAAAAGATCTAAATATATGGATAAACCTACCATATTCACATATTGGTGGATTTGAGATAATAAAGATGTTAATTCTCTCCAAATAGATACACAGGTTTGATGCTATTCCTATCAAAATCTCGGCAAGATTTTTTGCAGATTATTCTAAAGTTTATGTAGAAAGGCAAAGAAACTACAATAGCCTAAACAACTTTGAAAATAAGAATGGGAGGAAGCTGTTCAAGACTTATAGCTACAGAAGTCAAGACTTTGTGGTATTGGTGGAGGAAGACAGACATGAAAAACCTGAAATAGACCAACACAAATGCACAACTGATATATCAAATGTGATTTTACTAATACTGAATATTTGAAAACATCTCAAGCAATTAAAAAATGAAACAAATTCTGACTGGGAATCCCCTAAATGATTTTGTGATCAAGAACTACAATTTTTAAGCTAGTAATACAGCTTTCTACTCAATTCGATTTCTTTTTATAAGAAACTCATTTTAAATTAAAATTCATCACAGTTAGAGACTAAAAGGTCTCCACTTTCAGGAGACAGCAGAGCTTAGTGGAGAGAGTAGAGAACATGCAGACACACCTGGGATCAAATCCAGCTTCCGAATTATTAACTATATGACCTGGACACACCATTTTAACCTCTTGAAATCTCTGTGGCCTCACTGTATAAAATGGGGGGTGGTTGTGAGGATTTAAAAAAAAAAAGAATGTTTGTTCTTCACAACCTGGGAAGAAGCTTGTGCTGTAGGCCACATCATTACAAAGGAGTCTACCCCTGCAGGTTTGCCCAAGTGATTTTTGGTGTAAAAACAATTCAAAGGAGGAAGGATAGTCTTCTCAATAATTGCTACTGAACCAAATGGACATCCACAGGCAAAATGATGAAAGTCGACTTAAACTTTACATCTTACACTAAAGTCAATTCAAAATGAATCACGGACTTAAATATAAAACTATACAATTTTCAGAAAACAATGCACAGAAGAAAATTCTTCAGGCCAAAGAACTCTTAAAATCGATACCAAAAATGTGATCCATAAAAGGAAAAACCAATAAATTGGACCTCATCAAAATTAAAAACTTCTACTCTGGAAAGACCCTTGCTGAGAGAAGAAAACAAGCTACAGACAAGAAGAAAATATTTACAAACCACATATCTCACAAAGAACTAGTATCTAATTATATAAAGAACTCTCAAAACTTAACAGTAGAAAAAAAGCAAATAATCTTATAAGAAAGTGGGCAAAAGACATAATGATACATTTCGCCAAAGAGGACATAAAGATAAATAAACACATGAAAAGATATTCAACATGATTAGCCATCAGGGAAATGCAAATTAAAATCATAATTAGTTATCACTACACACCTATAAAAATAGAAAAAATTAAAAAATGACACACTAAATGCTGTTGAGGATGCAGAGAAACTAGATCACTTGTACATTACTACTAGGAATGTAAAATGGCAAAGTCACTCTGGAAAACAATCTGACAGTTTCTTGCTTTTCTCAAGCCACTTTTAGACTAGCTGTGGAGCCTGTCTTTGCCGGACCCTCCCTGCATCTGACCCACAGATAAGAGAGGAGACATGATGAGGTATCAATGATCTGAAAGGACCAGCCAGGCGACTCAAGGTTTAACATTACAAGAGTCGTGCTGAGAGGGCACCTTTCGTATTTATTGAGCAAATAAATGTTAACAACAATAGATTTCTGTGTGAGTGACAATACACAATCATTAACTAACTCTAAACTTGATCCTCAGCAGTCTCCACTATCCTGGGGTGCGATGTCTTACATGGTATTGAAACAATAGCAGGGGCAATTATGTCACAGACATTGTTTTGGTCTTGTTTGTTCTGTTCTTGATCACATACCAGGAATTACAGGAAAAATAATCAAGCCACATATGATTACACATTTGATTTCTATACTTGATTTACATATTAATCCCACATTTCCCCCTTATTTTTTTAATAAAATGTTTAAGTAGTACGTAGACATAATAAAGATTACAGTTTCTAATAGAAAGCTTTTTAATACAGTTTATCTTTTCATAAAAGATTATCTTTTAAATTTCATGATGTAGGATTAGGATTAAAGATGGCAGCGTGAGAGGTGAGACAGAGGCTTCCTCCTAAAATTGCATATAATACGAAAATATAATTAATACAACTAATGCAGAAAGAGCAACAGGAAAGAGGACTGCACCAAACTGCATACAGCTGGAGAAAAGAATAAACCTCATGGAACAGGGTAACATACCAAAGCCGTGGCTGGTGAGACCCAAGCCCTTTCTCCACCCCAGCTCACCAGTGGGAGGAAGAGATACAGAGCAGAAAGGGAGTGCAGGTCTAGGACTGTTGAATACCCAACTCCAGAGATCTTATCTGGGAGTACAAACCTACATTTCATGCTGTTTTCATGGTACTCTCATGATTAGGGGGTTAGAAAGCTAAGACAGACTGAATACCTGGAGAGACTGAGATTCCAGCCACTTGTGGAGGGCAGGAATCTATATCCGGCTGCTCTGGGACAAAAGATAGGGGGGCAGACTGAGAGACTTCCTAACAGCAAGAGGGCTGCTAAAGGGGCAAGGATCACACAGAGCTTACTGCTCAAGAGAAAGGACAGGTAGACAAAATTCTCCAGGTGCACTCTGCCCAGCAGGTTGGGAACTTTCATGATCTTCAGGAGCTCCAGCTCCCTGGCTGGAGAGAGAGCTCCAAGGACCCCCTCTGTGAACACAGCCTACTGAGACTTTCTCCTGTCCAGCCCAACCTGGCTTGCAAACCAGCAAATCCTACCATGGCGATAGGCCAGCAAGAGGGAAACACCATCCACAGCAACCACAAACTGAAAGCACAGAGGCTTATACCTATGCGCTCGGACCACCGGTTCAGGCAGTGGAGACAGGCATAGCAGCCGGGTAGCAGGAAACAGCTCTTTCCTCCCCACAGGCGCCAATACCGCTCCCCTGTGACCCCCGACATTGCATCAGGGATTGAGCACCTCCAGAGAGTAGAGCTTCTGGGCACTAGAGGGCGCCATATACAAATATGAAACTGAAAAGGAACCTGGTTCAAAGTAAAATTATGAATACAACCCCTGAGAAACATTCAAATAAAATCAACCTCATGAATCTTCAGGAAAGGGATTTCAAAGTAAAAATCATTAACATGCTCATAGAGGTACAGAAAAATATTCAAGAACTCACCAATTAATTCTGGTCGGAGATCCAATCATTACGGAACACAGTATCAGAAATGAAACATACAATGGAAAGTTTTAAAAGCAGATTAGATATGGTGGAGAAGATAAATGAAATAGAAATTAGAGAATAGAAATACAAAAAAACTGAGGCACAGAGAGAAAAAAGGATCTCTAAGAATGAAATATTGACAGAAATGTGTGACCAATCCAAACGGAACAATATTCGTATCATAGGGGTACCAGAAGAAGAGAGACAAAATGGATAAAAAGTGTCTTTGAGGAGGTAATTGCTAAAACCTTCCCCAATCTGGGGAAGGAGATAGTCTCTCGGGCCATGGAGATGCACAGATCTCGCAACACAAGGGACCCAAGGAAGACAACACCAAGACATGTATTAATTAAAATGGCAAAGATCAAGGATAAGGACAGCCTATTAAAAGCAGCCAGAGGGAGAAATAAAATCACATACAAAGGAAAGTGGATCAGGCTATTATCAGACTTCTCAGCAGAAACCTTACAGACCAGAAGGGAGTGGAATGATGTATTTAATGAAATGAAGCAGAAGGGCCTGAACCAAGAATACTTTATCCAGCAAGGTTATCATTTAAGTTTGATGGAGGAATTAAGCTTCCAGATAAGCAAAAGCTGAGAAAATTTACTCCCACAAACCATCTCTACAGTGTATTTTGGAGGGACTGTTATAGATGGAAGTGTTCCTGAGGTTTAATAGCTGTCACCAGAGGTAATAAAAGCACACTAAAGAAAGTAGAACAGTTAATTACTAAGCAAATGAAAAATTAAATCAACTATCCCTAAAGTCAAATAAGGGATAGACAAAGAGTACAGAATATGATGCCTAATACATAAAGAATAGAGGAAGAAGAAAAAGGAGGAGAAAAAAAGAACCCTTAAATTGTGTTTGTAATAACATATTAGGTGAGTTAAGTTAGACTCTTAGATAGTAAGGAAGTTAACCTTGAACCTTTGGTAACCACAAATCTAAAGCATGCAATGGCAGTAAGTACATACCTACTGATAATCACCCTAAATATAAATGGTTTGAATGCACCAATCAAAGGACACAGAGTCACTGAATGGATTAAAAAAACAAGACCCATCTATATTCTGTCTACAGACACTCACTTAAACCCAAAGACATGCTTCATGCAACTAATAGGGAGAAAAAAGCAGGAGTTGCAGTACTTGTATCAGACAAAATAGACTTCAAAACAAAGAAAATCACAAGAGAAAAAGAAGGACATTACATAATGATAAAGGGGTCAATCCAACAAGAAGATATAACTATTATAAATATCTATGCACCCCACACAGGAGCACCTACATATGTGAAACAAATACTAACAGAATTAGAAGGGGAAATAGAATGCAATACATTCATTCTAGGAAACTACAACACACCACTCACTCCAGAGGACAGATCAACCAGACAGATAATAAGTAAGGTGACAGAATCACTGAATGACACATTAGAACAGATGGACCTAACAGAGAACTATAAAACTCTACACCCAAAAGCAGCAGAATTGTACACCCAAAAGCAGCAAAATACACATTCTTCGCAAGTGCACATGGAACATTTTCAAGAATGTATCATATACTAGGCCACAAATACAGCCTCAGTAAATACAAAAAGATGGAAATTGTACCAACTACTTTCTCAGAACACAAAGGCATGAAACTAGAAATAAATTACGCAAAGAAAATGAAAAATCCCACAAACACATGGAGGCTTCACAACATGCTCCTAAATAACCAATGGATCAATGACCAAATAAAAACAGAGATCAGGCAATATACGGAGACAAATGACAACAATAATTCAACACCACAAAATGCCTGGGATGCAATGAAGGCCATGCTAAGAGGAAACCATATTGCAATACAGGCCTATCTCAGAGAGAAAAACAATCCCATATAAACAGTCTAAACTGACAATTAACAAAAATAGAAAAAGAAGAACAAACAAGGCCCAAAGTCAGTAGAAGGAGGGACACAATAGAGATTACAGCATAAATAAATAAAATCGAGAAGAATAAAACAATAAAAGAATAAATGAAAGCAGGAGCCGTTTCTTGATGAAAATAAACAAAATAGCTAAACACCTAGCCAGACTCACCAAGAAAAAAGAGAGTCTACTCACATAAACAGAATCAGAAATGAGAAAGGAAAAATCATTACAGAAAACACAGAAATACTGAGAATTATTAGAGAATGCTATGAAAAATTATATGCTAACAAACTGGATAACCTAGAAGAAATGGACAGCTTTCTAGAAAAATACAACCTTCCAAGGCTGACCCAGAAAGAAACAGAAAATCTGAACAGACCAATTACCAGCAACGAAATAGACCCGGTAATCAAAAACCTACCTAAGGAAAAAAACCCTGGGCCGAATGTTTCAACGCTGAATTTTATCAAACATTTAGTGAAGACCTAATACCCATCCTCCTTAAAGTTTTCCAAAATGTAGACGAGGAGGGAATACTCCCAAACTCATTCTACGAGGCCAAAATCATTCTAATACCAAAACCAAGCAAAGACACCACAAAAAAAGAAAATCACAGACCAATAATCCTGATGAACACAGATGCAAAAATACTCAAAATATTAGCAAATAGAAATCAAAAATACATCAAAAGGTCATCCATCATGATCAAGTGGGATTCATCCCAGGGATGCAAGGATGGTACAACATTCGAAAATCCATCAACATCATCCACCACATCAACAAAAAGAAGAACAAAAACCACATGATCATCTCCATAGATGCTGAAAAAGCATTTGACAAAATTCGACATCCATTCATGATAAAAACTCTCAATAAAATGGGTATAGAGGGCAAGTACCTCAATATAATAAAGGCCATATATGACAAATCCACAGCCAACATCATACAACGAGAGCTGAAAGCTTTTCATCTAAGATCGGGAACAAGAGAGGGATGCCCACTCTCCCCACTGTTATCCAACATACTACTGGAGGTCCTAGCCACGGCAATCAGACAAAACAAAGAAATACAAGGCATCCAGATTGGTAAAGAAGAAGTCAAATTGTCACTATTTGCAGATGACATGATATTGTACATAAAAAACCCTAAAGAATCCACTCCAAAATTACTAAATCTAATATCTGAATACAGGAAATTTGCAGGATACAAAATTAATACACAGAAATCTGTGGCATTCCTATACACTAAAGATGAACTAACAGAAAAAGAAATCAGGAAAACAATTCCATTCACAAGTGCATCAAAAAGAATAAAATACCTAGGAATAAACCTAACCAAGGAAGTGAAAGACTTATTCTCTGAAAACTACAAGACACTCATGAGAGAAATTAAAGAAACCAATAAATGGAAACAAATCCTGTGCTCATGCATAGGAAGAATTAATACTGCCAAAATGGCCATCCTGCCTAAAGCACTCTACAGATTCAATGCAATCCCTATCAAAATACCAACAGCATTCTTCAGTGAAGTAGAACAAATAGTTCTAAAGTTCATATGGAACCACAAAAGACCCCGAATAGCCAAAGCAATCCTGAGAAGGAAGAATAAAGCAGGGGGAATTACAGTCCCTGACTTCAAGCTCTACTACAAAGCCACAGTAATCAAGACAATTTGGTACTGGCACAAGAACAGACTCACAGACAAGTCAAACAGACTAGAGAGCCCAGATATAAACCCAAGCATATATGGTCAATTAATAAACGATAAAGCAGTCATAGATATACAATGGGGAAATCACAGCCTCTTCAACAGCTGCAGTTGGCAAAACTGGACAGCTACGTGTAAGGGAACGAAGCTGGATCATTGCCTAACCCCATACACAAAAGTAAACTCAAAATGGATCAAAGACCTGAATGTAAGTCATGAAACCATAAAACTCTTAGAAAAAAACATAGGCAAAAATCTCTTGGACATAAACATGAGCAACTTCTTTATGAACATATCTCCCCAGGCAAGGGAAACAAAAGCAAAAATGAACAAGTGGGACTATATCAAGCTGAAAAGCTTCTGTACAGCAAAGGACACCATCAGTAGAACAAAAAGACATCCTACAGTATGGGAAAGTATATTCATAAACGATGCATCTGATAAGGGGTTGACATCCAAAATATATAAAGAACTCACGCACCTCAACAAACAAAAAGCAAAGAATCCAGTTAAGAAATGGGCAGAGGACATGAATAGACACTTCTCTAAAGAAGAAATTCAGATGGCCAACAGGCACATGGGAAGATGCTCCACATCGTTGGTCATCAGAGAAATGCAGATTAAAACCACAATGAGATATCACTTTACACCAGTGAGGATGGCCAACACCCAAAACACAAACAGCAACAAATGTTGGCGAGGATGTGGAGAAAAGGGAACCCTCCTACACTGCTGGTGGGAATGCAATTTAGTTCAACCATTGTGGAAAGCAGTATGGAGGTTCCTCAAAAAACTCAAAATAGAAATCCACTCCAGGAATCCCACTCCTAGGAATTTACCCTAAGAATGCAGCAGCCCAGTTTCAAAAAGACAGATGCACCCCTATATTTACTGCAGCATTATTTACAATAGCCAAGAAATGGAAGCAACCTAAGTGTACATCAGTAGATGAATGGATAAAGATGTGGTACATATACACAATGGAATATTATTCAGCCATAAGAAGAAAACAAATCCTACCACTTGCAACAACATGGATGGAGCTAGAGTGTATTATGCTCAGTAAAATAAGCCAGGCAGAAAAAGACATGTATCAAATGATTTCATTCATATGTATAGTATAAGAGCAAAGAAAAAAACTGAAGGAACGAAACATCACCAGACTCACAGAATCCAAGAATGGACTAACAGTTACCAAAGGGAAAGGGACTGGGGAGGATGGGTGGGAAGGGAGGGACATGGGGGAGAAAGGGGCATTACGATTAGCAGACATAATGTAGGGGGCACGGGGAGGGCTGTACACCTCAGAGCAGACAAGTAGTGATTCTATAGCATCTCACTACGCTGATGGACAGTGACTGTAATAGGGTAGGTGGGGGGGGGGACTTGATGAAGTGGGGAGTTTAGTAACTATAATGTTGCACATGTAATTGTAGATTAATGATAACAAAATTTTTAAAAAGTGCATCATTTAGTCAGGAATAGGGGCAAAGCATAAAACTCCTACCCTGTGATGGTGAGCATCAGGTTCCATGAAGTTGATGAAGTTAGAAGAGAGTTAGGGACACCCCCTGCCTCACTCAGAGGCCAGGGTGGCCTGAAAAAGCAGCGTGGAAGTCAGAGACAGAGAAAGAGAGACACTCCTCATGGATACCCAGTCGGGCTGTCAGGGCCAGATTCCAAACATGTGGACCTTTGAGAAGCTGCTGAAATGTAGCCTCAGCCTAGACTCTCGCAGTTGCCCACGGCTTTCCTCAGTCCCTCACATCCAAGGAGATGCCTTTGAAAGGGAATCCTGGCCTCCACTTAGGTGACTTTCCCAGCTCCCAAGGGAGATGGGAGATCTACTGAGGTAGACGCAAGAGAACCTGTTGCTCGAGACTTTGAGAAGGGCAGCCAGGCTAGTCCCATGTAAGTAAGTGTTGTATGCCATAGACGGCTTCAGTCTATAAGGACAGTGAAAGAAAAAGCAGTTTTGGATGCCAATACTCACCTCTGAAGTTATCCCGGACGAGCCCCCAAAATTGATGCTGGGGTTCTTGTTTGCGGAGTCGAAGAATGAACTTAGCAAACACCCAGGGTAGGAGAGCCAGGGAGACTTTATTGAGAGATAAAGTGAAAGGACAGACAGAGCTCCTGGCTTATGCCAGGAGGGGACAAGAGAGCCCTGTGCACATAATTTTGACAAGTTGTAGGGCTATTTAACATTCCTTGAGGAAGTACTTTCTATTGGAATCTTTCTGAAGGAGCTTGTAAATTTAAGGAGGGTACAGTGAAAGCAAAATTTTCCCTATCTGCCAAAGCTAAAGGAATTAAAAAAAAAAAACAATCTTTAAGATTGATGATAGCCATGTCCCAATCTTTCGGAATCATAGCCAGAGAAGGGAGGCCTTGTTGTAAAAGTCCCATAGGTTTAAGGACTGCATTAATTTGTCTTAAGTTATGTAAGAGTCTCCATTTTCTGGACTTCTCTTTTATAACGAATACAGGGGAATTCCACGGGCTTGTGGAAAATTCTAATCTATTTAGCTGAAGCTGTTCTTGAAATAATGTGTGTAAGGTTGCCAGTTTTTCTTTATTGAGGGGCCATTGATCCACCCAAACAGATACAGGGATAATGTTTCCCTGTCTGTGAGCCTTTTTGAAATCTCTTAATACATTACTCCAATCAGCTTGTCTGAGAGTTCCTTGTGGGGTCAACCAGTAACAATGTTTTTTAATATATTTGTGAAGTTGAGCAAAGTCGTTTTTAGAAGTTTTCACTCCTGAAGTTTTTAGGAGGGCACAGAGCAATTTTAAATAATCCTCCAGTTTAGCTGCTTTAGTTTAAGTTTTGGCCCATTATAGTGTCCCTGATGTCTCGACCCTGTCCCTATGTATGCTTTACCCGGGTGTCTTACCAGATCAACGATCTTCAGGAGCTGTCCGGCTATGAGTTTCAGGTCCCTGTTTGGGCGCCACTTGTCGGTCCCTCCCTGCTTCTGACCTGCAGATAAGGGAGGAGACAGGATGAGTTATCAAAGATCTGAACGGATCAGCCAGGGGACTTGAGGCTTAACAGTGCAAGTCGTGCTGAGAGGGCACCCTTCGTATTTATTGAGCAAATAAATGTTAACAACAATAGAATTCTGTGGGGGGGGGGACTTAATACACAATTATTAACTAACTCTAAACTTAATTCTCGGCAGTCTCCAGTCTCCTGGGGAGCGACATCTTACATGGTATTGAAACAAAAGCAAGAGCAATTATGTCACAGAAACTGTTTTGGTCTTGTTTGTTCTGTTCTTGATCACGTATCAGTAATTACAGACAAAATAATCAAGTCATATATGATTATACATTTGACTTCTATTCTTGATTTATGTATTAACCCACATGTCTTGCTCTTCCCAAAAGCCTTATTAGACAAGTGCACATAACTGCATGCACATGTTAGCACATGTGTCTTCAACAGTCTCAATATCCAGAATAAACATCTTTTTTGGGGGGTATGGGGGTCTATCCCACCACCAAGGGTTGACAATACTATAAAAGGAAAACATGAAGGATCTTTATGGTAATGGAAATGTTCTCTATCTTGACTGTATCGATTTCAATATCTTGGTTGTAATAACGTACTAGTTTTGCAATGTATTGTCATTGACATCATGGGAGGAAATGGAAAAATGGGTAAAGAATACATAGGATTTTTCTGCATTATCTCTTATGACTACACGTAAATTTACAATTATCTCATAATATTTAGTGTTTTGTTTTTTTAGAGAAATACTCCAGGTGAAGTAACACACTTCTAAATATCCAATGAGTCAAACAAGAAATCACAAGGAAAATTAGAAAATTCTTGAAATAAATGAAAATGAAGACACAATATACCAAAACTAGAAGGATGAAATCAAGGGAGTGCTTAGAGGGAAATTTATTGCTGCAAATGGCCATATATATATTGTGTGTGTGTGTGTGTGTGTGTGTGTCTCCGTCTCTCTCTCTCTCTCTCTAAGAGAAAGATCTCAAACCAGTAACTTAAACTTCCGCCCTAAGACATGGAAAAAAGAGCAAGCTAACTCTAAAGCAAGCAGCAAGAAAGAAATAATAAAGAGTAGAGTGGAAATTAATGAAGCAGAGATTAGAAAAAGAGAAATCAATTAAATCAAAAGTTAGTTCATTGAAAAGATCAACAAAAGTTATAAACCTTCAGCTAGACTGAAGAAAAACAAGAGAGAAGACTCAAATTACATAAATCAGAAATGAAAGAGGGAGGATACTATTAATTACAGTAATAAAAATAATTACTTAAAAATATGGTAATTTTTGCCAATAAATTATTTTAGATAAGTGACTATAAAACATACACTACTGACAAACTACTGAAATTGACTCAAGAAGAAACACTTGTTGGACCTGTAACAATGAAAGAGCTTGAATTATTAGTCAAAAAAACTACCCACAAAAAAAAAAAAAGGACAGGGGCCAGATGGCTTCATTGTTGAAGTCTACCAAATATTTGAAGAAAAAAGTGCCAATTCTTCACAAACTCTTCAAAAAAATAAGAGGGAGCACTTCCCAATTTGTTCTACGAGGCCAGTATTACCTTGATATCAGACCCAGACAGACCAATATCTCTTATGAATATAAATGTAAAAGTTCTCAACAAAATACTAGCAAACTGAGTCTAGCAACATATAAAAAGAATTATATCCCATAATCAAGTGATATTTATCCTAGGAAGGCACGATTGGCTTAACAATTCATTAGAATAAGAAACAAAAATTGCATGATGATGTCACAAATGCAGAAAAAGCATTTCACAAAATCCAAAATTTTCATGATAAAAGCACTAGGAATAGAAAGGAACTTCTTGATCTGATAAAAAGCATCTTCAAACACGAAGAGCTAACATCACACTTAATAAAGATCAAATGTTTTCTCCCAAAGAGTAGGAACAAGAGAAGAATGTCCACTCTCAACTCTTCTACTTAACACTGTAGAGGAGGTTCCAGCCAAGGAAATTAGGCCAGGAAACTGGCGGAGGCAGGGAGGGAGTGGGGGATGAGAAGGCATCTACACTGGAAAGGAAGAAGTGAAATACTGAAATATCCCTATTCACAAATGCAATGGTCTCTAAATCCTAAGGATTCCAACTAAAAGCTATTAAAAATAAGCATTTGGCAAGATTGGGGAATGTAAGATCAAAATGCAAAAATCAATGCTATTTCTATATAATAGAAATGGACAAATCAAAGTAAGAATTCCATTTACAATCACATGAAAAACAATAAAATACTTAGGAATTAATATAACAAAGAAAAGTACAACATATCTTCAAAACTATAAAACTAGAACCTTGTTTTGAAGAAACTAAAGTTTTAAATAAATGGAAAGACACTCTGTGTTCATAGATAAAAAGACAAAATACTGTTAAGATAACAATACTCTCCAAGTATATCTACAGAGTCAATGCAATCCTTATCAGAATCCCAGCTTCTTCATAAAAATTGAAAATCTGATCAAGAGACCCAGCATAGCCAACACAATCTTGAAAAAGAGCAAGTTGGAAGACACATCACTAATTTCAAAACTTACTTTATAAAGCAGCATTCCTCAAGAGAGTGTGGTACTGGTATAAAGGTAGACATATATCTCAATGAAATCAAATTAAGAATCCAAAAATAAACCCATATATCTATGGTCAATTTATTTTGTGCCAAGGGTACCAAGATACTCCAAAGGGGGAGAATAGTCTTTTCAACAAATGGTGCTGGGACAACTGTATGGTTATATAAAGAATGAAGCTGGGTACCGACACAAGGCAATGTACAAAAATTAACTAAAAACGGATCAAAGACCTAAATGTAAGAGCTAATGCTATAAAATTCTTATCAGAAAATGTAGGAGTAATACATCATGACACTGAATTAGGCAAAGCACTCTACCAAATAGACATCAAAAGCACATGCAAAGAAAAAAAAAGTAAACTGGACTTCATCAAAATGTAAAAATCTTGTGCTTCAAAGGACATATGAAAAGACAACCCACAGGCTGA
Organism: Phataginus tricuspis; assembly: GCA_029783875.1. NCBI lineage: Eukaryota > Metazoa > Chordata > Mammalia > Pholidota > Manidae > Phataginus > Phataginus tricuspis. Next base: position 25,952,564 of record JAQQAC010011087.1, on the reverse strand, counting down.
GAATAAATATTTGAAAATCACGTATCTCATAACAGAGTTGTATCTACCATATATGAAGAACTCTTACAATTTGATAATAAAAGGACAACACAATTAAAATTGGACAAAACCTCTGAAATAGAAATGTTTATTTCCCCAAAATACAAAGATGTCTGAAAAACACATAGGATACTGGACCACATTAGTCATCAGGGAAAAGCAGATGAACACCACAAGGAGATACTATCTCACACCAAGATGGCTAGAACCAAAAAGTCAGAAAATTATGTATTGGTAAGACTGAGGAGCTAGTGGAAACCTCATATGATGCTGACTGGAAATTAAATTGACAGTCACTCTGGAAAACTCTGAAGAAGTCCAGCAATTCTTCAGTAAGTTAAACATAGTTGCCACTTGCAATTCCATTTCTAGGTATAGATACACAGATATACATATATCCAAAAGGTTAAATGTTCACAAAAACTAGCATACAAATGTTCATAGCAGCATTATTCATAATAGTCAAAAGGAACAAACAACCCAAGTATTGATCAAGGATGTCAAATTTATTAGCATACAGCTCTTCACACATTGGTATTTGCTGTAAGTTTTTAAAAAACTGTGTACTATAGTTACAGCTTTATCTCCTGTTTGGCACACAGTCCTCACAATACAGAAATAAAGGCAAATTCCTCCACCTGCGATGGGGAAAAAACAAGAAATTTATAGCAAATGTGACCCTAAATGGTGAAGACATTAATAGCTCTGTAATTAAAATCAGGAACAATCACAAGGTAAACGCAGACAATACAATCAGACAAGAAAAAAGAAATATGCAGAGACTGTTAAGAAAGAAAAAAGGGTGAAAATTGGTATTACATACAAATGATAGGAACATCCCTCTAAAAAACCTAAGAGAATCAACTGAAAAACTGTAGAGCATGAGAGGTGATTAAGGAGACAGAATATGCAACCAACATATAAACAATAACTTTCCAGTACAACAGCAACATTAGAAAGAATCAACACAACAGCAACAACAAAGAGCAATCCATAAATACCCAAAACTAAAACTAAAATAAAATATACAAGATCTTGATGAGGAAACAATACACTGCCAAAATACAAAATGGACCTGGATAAGTCTTAAGTACAGGAATAGTAATATTTTCAGAATGTCAGTTCTTCCTAAATTAACATGTCTCTAAAATCACCCCCAAAAAAACAATAACTTATTTTCAATCGTGATATGCATATTCTACAATTCACATGAATGAATAAAAGGCCAACAATAACCAAGACAATTTTTTAAAGGTGGAAAGATTTGTCTTACCCAACAAAACGGGCTTATAAAAATACCATAATTAAAACTGTGAGTATTATTAAAGGAATACACAAACAGCAGATAAAAGGTATGGTACAGAATCCTGACAAAGACTTATACACACATACAGGTCTGATATATGACAGAAATAGCATTACAAAACAGTGTGAAAGAACATATCATTCAATGACTTGATAGGGACAATTGACTAGGCAAATAAAAATAAAAGATTGCACACAAAATGAATAGTAGTTAAAGATTTAACTTCAAAACAAATGAGAGAGCACGAACCCTGGGGTAAGCAAGGATTTCTTTAAAAAAAAAACACATGATCAGATTAAAGATGGCAGAATAGGAAGGTAAGATAGAAACCTCATCCCAAAAACAGATAAAAGAGGAACATACAGCAAATGCAACTAGACCTGAAAATGACCTGAAGACTGCAGATCTGACTCCATACACTTGAAGAAGAAAGGACCACACAGAAAAGGGTGAGGTTGCAAAGCTGAGACTGAGCAGGACCCAAGCCCTCCCCCAACAACAGTCTACAGGTGAGAGAAAGAAGAATGGAGCAGGGAGAGGAGAAGAGACCAGAAGTGCTGGACACCTGGCCCTGGAGATCTGTTCTGGAAACATGAGCCCACACTACATTGTGTTTTGGTGATTATCAGGGCTGGACACCATGGGCAGGTGGAACACTCTGGGAGGCTAAGACTATAGCCAATCTGGAGGGCAGGCATGCTCCACCACTCCTGAGACCCAAAGCAGAGTCGGCAGTTTGAAAGACTTGCCAGCAGTGGGACAAGTACCAGAGTGACAAGGGTTGGACAGAACCCTCTCCTTAGGAAAAAAGGGAAGGTGGAGGATACTTTGCCAGCCCTTTCTCACCCCAAAAGATCGGGAACCCTCAGGAGCTCAAGATGCTCCATCACCCTTGCTTGCAATAGAGCCCCAAGTCTCTTCCCTATGTGCTGCCAGGAACAAACCCACTTGGCCCAGCAGCAGCATCAGATTTTGTTGGCTGGCAAGTACAGGGAGGCTTTCCTAGCTTCCTTGACTCCATTTCAGCCTAACCTAAAATGGAGAGGTACCTGAAGGAGCTAACCCCAAGAGCTCCTTCCTCCCTACAGGTGTCCAAACCCGGTCATGTGATTGGGCTGCAACACATTGGTCTGTCCAGTCCCATTAACCCTGCAGATTGCTGCTGCCCACAGAGAGGACAGCTACACCCAGTGGGCTCAACAGGGGATTCCAGAGCTGTTCACAGGAGCAACAGATCAAGCAAAGTTCCCATCTACAGAAACCAGACAGAAAGGTACCCCACCCATGACATGCCAACACCTGGAGCCCCAGCAAAACAGAACCAGGCACTAGAGAGTAAAGAATCTTGAGATTCTGGGCACCATACCACACATTCTTCATAAAGCTATTACTCTTTAGACCGGAAAACACAGCAGAGACATCTAATACAAATGAAGAAACACAGAATCCCTGACAAAATGAGCAGGTAGAGAAATTTTATCCAATAAAAACTACAAGACAGACCCCCAGAAATAGGGCTAAATGAAACAGGGATCACCAATCTTCTTGATAAAGATTTCAAAATAAGTCATAAACATGCTCACAGATTTACAGTGAAGGATTTGAAATCTCAGGGAGGACTTCAAGAGATAGAAAACTTGAAAAAGAGCCACTCAGAAATGAAGAATACACTAGCTAAAACGAAATATACAATGGAGGGGTTTAAAGTGAGATAAAATCATGTAGAAGAGATAGTAAATGAAATAAAAATAAGAGAATAGGAAAACAAAGAAACTGAGGAACAGAGAGAAAAAAAGGATCTCTAGGAATGAAAAAATGTAAAGCAAGCTTTGTGACCAATCCAATAGAAACAATATTCACATAATAGGTGTACAAGAAGGAGAAGAGAAATACAAAAGGATAGAAAGTCTCTTTAAGGAAATAATTGTTGAAAACTTTTCCAATCTGGGGAAGGAAATAGAC